>KK115625.1:29594-100503 GCA_000611955.2 Stegodyphus mimosarum | reverse complement strand
TTTTTTTTTTTTTTTTTTTTTTTTGTATAAATACAGTTTTAGAAACAGTAATTCAAATTTTAATTTTTAAATAGAATTATATTTTGGATGGCAAATCTCCTTCTTCGTCACAATAGTGCAACATCCATATATTTAGATCATTAGTAATACAGTGAATTATGCATACAACAGATGTACCTAAAATTTATATGACTTTTTGCGAGAAACTATTTTATAATAGTTGATGCTCATATGTTCCTTTTGCTGTAATATTTGTCCAATTGAATATAAAATTAAATATGTGATGTGATTTCATTTAATTAAATTTGAATCAATTGAACTTTGTAACATTATACTTTTTTGTGGTGTAAAGGAATTTTTTAAACTTCTGGTGTGTTTGTAGAATAACTTCCTGTTATATTATCACGTGCCTTTTGTGTATATCACGTGGTGAATAATTATTAGGGAAAAAATACCTCCTTTCTATGCACTTTTATGAACCTAAATGTACAACTGAAAATACAGTGAAGCCTATTACAACTAGTATTATGCCTGAGCATAAATATTTTTATTTTGAATTTCATTTTCCTTATTATATGTAGGAAATACATACATACTATGTATATATATGCTTGCATAATGTGCACTTGCATATCAATAAATTGAGATAAATAACATTATGAGGAATATTTTTTCATGGAAATAGGACTTACAAGCCCATTCAATCAACTTTGTTGTATATATGCTGTTTTGACAGTATCTGTCTTAGTATTTGATGTTAGAATGTCCATTCGAAAATCTTTAAAAAAAATTTCATCTGTGTAATTTTTTTTAAAATCCCCTATTTCAGTTACTGAATGAATGCTATTGAAAATTTTGATGCAAATGGGATTCTAATGGAAATTTTGATGCAAGTTCATCTGATATTACTAATTAAAAAATAACCGCTGAAGTTATTTATTGCTGTAACCAAAATCTTCAAATTTGATTTCCAGCACTAAGTATTAGAAAGCTAGCATATAATCCATTAACTTTCTTATTCTGTATAATGTTTACCAAGCTTAGTATTAGAGAATAAGAAGAGTTGTGTAGTGATTCTCAAAACCAGGAAAATGAATTAAAAATATAAATAAGTAAACTGTATTTCAAAATTCATAAATTTAATTATTTTATGCAATAGTGTATAATGCCTGAATAAATTAAGAATCACCTGAAAATTTTCGAATTCTTAGATATAAAAATTATATCAAATGATCATTGTGTGTAGGGTAATCTGTTCTCTTGTTACATATTACTGAGCTAAGGGCATAGCATTCCATACCCTTAACTTCTGATGTAATTTTTCTGAATTCATCTTTGTCTTTGCAGTTTAGTTTCAAATTTAACAGTGCGTTAATTTTCAATATCTCGAAAAATCTTCAAGACAAATGATATATGATGAAGCCCTTTGGGGAAAATGCCTTTCAAAATGACTATATTTTTTAGAATATAATAAACATTAGTTATGGCCATAAGGCATTGTAAGACAGCGATATCCACAAAAGACCAAATTCATTTGAAATTCTGAGAGGTCAAAGTAGAAGTTTTCACTAAACCTTTATTGCGGTCTTATTGTGTATATTCTACTTTTGTTGATAGAAAATATATTTCAATTATATCGTTTTAATGCAATAACTTTGCTACAAACACTTGTTGATAAAAGCATGATTGTATTTTTTATTTTCAACTAGTTTGTACTTAGGAATTAATTTATCAGATTTCCAAATTCGTTTTTCCTTTTTATCGGAATATTTGAAAGGTCTATGGAATAAGCTTTAAATACAATTATGAATGCTTGCATAATGAATTATGCAATAAGCTTTAAATGCAATTATGAAATCGTGGTCATTAGTTATAATTTTAAATAGTGAAAGGATTTAATGGAATAGCAGCATTTTTTTTTCAATCTTTCCTACAGAATTTGCTTTTTACATGAAAGCAATAACACACTTCTGTAACTGTAAAAGTTTATGAAATAAACTTTTTTAAAAAGTTAGGTTAGCTTGCCCCCTTTTTTTAATGTGTATGTATCATTTAATTTTATATTTCATTTCAGTCAATATATAACTCTTCATTTTTGAATAAGTCTTTTGAAGACAAAATTTAGAGTAAATATTTTGCATTTCATATTGAATAACTTTTATTATACATTTTCATTATTCATGATAATTACGCATGTGTGATACATATGCATATATTAAGATCAGAGTTTTCCTCTAGGAAACTGCACTCCGTGTGCATGTTCTTTGTATTTCGTAAAAGAAGTACAATTCCTTGTAGAAGATTTGTTGAATATTTTAAATTACAGTGTTCTTATATAAATGCCTTTCAAAGCAGCAATACTACTAAGTACTATATTTCTACCAAATAATGTATATGTGGGTAATTTTCTTATGTTGAAAGAGCAATATATCTTTTCATATGATGAACATGTTGCCTTTATGTCAGATTACATAGGCTTCACTGTATATTTTCGTCATTGCTTTTACTAGCAACATGTAAAACTCAGTTTTTCTCTGGGCTTCAAAGAGAATAAATGTGTGTTACAGCAAGCTACAATTAAACTTCAGTTTCAAATTTCTTTTCTAACATGTCACCATTCAGCATAATACATCAGTTATTAAGAAACTCAGGCAGATTTAGTAGTTGTAGTCTATCTACCTCTCTACAGTTATCAAAGTAAAAAATGTAAGTTTTATGTGCAACCAGTTTGCTGTTTAAATATTTGGAAAGTTCATAATGTGGATGAACATTTTGTGCTATGTTCGGAAAATGCTTCATGATTGATTTCTAAAGTACAAACTCATCTCTGTTGCATTTCTAACTATGTAGATTATTGTCACACTTTATTGTGCTGAGACTTTGTGTAATGAAGAAATTTTAAATATCAAGTGCATATTTTGTAGAATTAAAGATTGTTCAAAATATTTTTAGAAGAAAATAAGTTAAATTATGATAGTAGACTTGACACATAATTTCTCTGGTATAAAACTTCGGCACTCTTGCACTTGAAACGAGTACTCTGGCTTCCCTCTGAAATTTAGAGGTTTACTGGTACTTTAAAGAAATTTGAATTTTTTCATTTAATGTAATGGAGTTCTATCATATATATCATATGATGATGATATCACTTTTAGAATATACATCTGTTCAGATTGATTCTTCTGAAATTTAGTGAATTGTAATAAAATTCAATGTCAGAGAAGTCATATTGCATTTACTCGTGTTTGTATCACTAGAAATTTGTATTTTTTTACATTTAAAAAACTGTTTTAAATATCCTTTAAATTTTGTGTGTGCACAGATAGGAAATTGTATCAAATGTTATAACCAATGTAAACACTGGGGAGATAACATTTTTCTTTTCCATGGTACCCGGTGTATAAACATTTAAAACATTACTTCGAGTAGCTAGTGTGTGTATGAAATATAGAAAAAAAAGTATGGTGATAAAATCATTGCAAGGTACGTGAATTGCAGGAAAAATTTTTTTTTTTTTTTTTCGTGAATTTTGAGATGATAGTGAGGCACTGTGGAGTCTTACCAAACTCATGTTTAAAGAACAATAAAATTTTTTTTTTTCTTTTGGATTATGTGTTTCAAGTTTCGTTTATTCATTTATCATATCATCTTTATGTTGAACGGATATTAATTAATGTTATATATACTTACGAATATAAATTAATGCAACATTTCATTTGACATACAGACCTCTTAGACTTTTTAATAATACGACCTTTCTATCTATTCTAAGCAGATTCCATACATATATATATATTTTGTTACGTGCGTACGGTTTCGTAATAGCACACAGAACTGATGGTAGCTTGATAAAATTTATTTTTAGCAACAGAAACACTTTACAGTTCTGGAACTTTTCCTCAAACAATACTTGTACAGCTCTTCTCAGTATCACAGAATGCAATCAGTAGTTACATTTCAAGCTCTTAAGAACGTTAAACACGGCGTAATGCAAACCGAACCTAAAAAGGCAAAGCATCTAGGGAGATCAGTAGTGTGAAACGGGGGTTCACCGACAGGAGGCGGTGCGCGGTGCAAGTCGGGAGGCGGTGCAAGTTGGGAGGCGGATTGAGGCGGTGCAAGTCAGGAGGCGCAGTTTGATTTAGTTGATAAGGTGTCGTCACACTTTGATAAGAGATTATCTTTTCTTGATTTTACAGGGGTAATTTCTAATTTTAGGATTTTTTTTCCTTTGTATTTTTCTTCGTCTTTACTAGGCATATAATGGTTATTTCCTATGTTCTCTAAACGCCTGGAGTTTAATGACTGGCAGGTAGATGTAAATTTTTAATTTTTGCGCTATATTTCAAGAATTATAATGTCCTATGCACTCTTAGTTTTAACGTATGTATTTTTTATTTCATCAGAGCATATTCATTTTCCTTTATCTTAATTACATTACTCATTTTACACAGGACGTTCTTCATATCTTTTAACCATATACTCCTAATTTTATTTCACTTATTAAATTTTAGGAGTGTAATTATTCAGATATACATTTTAATTTATCATATGATTTTAATTTTAGATCCAATTTTAACTTTTTCCCTTCTTTATAACCTTCGTAATGTTTAATGTACTCCAATTTATAACTTATTTGCTATATTTTACGAGCGTAATTATTGAAATATATGTTTCTATTTATTATATCATTTAATTTTATATATAATTTCAATCTTTTTTTCATACTTTCTAACATTTGCGATCTTCAACATATTATATATTTTAACTTATTTCTGATATTTTTTGATCGTTTCCATGACCTTCATTTAATTTAGATGTAAATTTTTAATTTATTTCGTAAATCTTAAGCTTATTTATCATATTATCACACTATACACACTGACTTTTATTTAATTTTAGATGCAATCTTTCCTATTTTTAATGTTTTTACTTCACAACATACTCTAAAATTTAACTAATTTGCTATATTTTCGCAAAATATACATCCCATTTGTAACTACTTTCATACATTTTAACTTTCATAATTTCCAATATAGTCCTAATTTTAACATAATTCGTATATTTTCCTATCATGTACCTAACTTTTATATAATTTTACATGTAAATTTTAACTTCTTTTCTATTTTTCGACGTTTTTAGTTCCCAACATACTCTGAATTTTAACTAATTTGCTATATTTTCACACTATGTACACGACTTTCATTTAATTTTTAACTACTTTGTACATGACTTTCATATAATTTTTAACTACTTTCATACGTTTTAACCTTAGTAATTTCAAACAGGCTCTTAAGGTTAGCTTAATTCCTCTGTTTTTTATCATATATATGGACTTTATTTAATTTTAGATGCTATTTTTTACTTACATCTTATGTAACTCGTACATTTCAAACCTTCGTAATTTTTAAAGTACTCTAATTTTGAACTTGTTTATTATATTTTCTTACCATATACATGAACTTTAATTATTTTAGATGTAATTTTTATACTTTTCTGACACTTTGTTTCTTTCTAGTTCCCAACATACTCTAAATTTTAACCCATTTTTATAATTTTCGGTTGTAATCACGCTTTTGATTTTACTATTTCAGCTAAATATACACGTTTAAATGTCTTAAATATAGAGATAGTTTTCAATTAAACATTTTATTTTACAACCTTTAACTGCTATTTGTACCCAATTCATTGAATAGCCTTTACTTACTCTATATTTTATAGTACTGTTTTAATTTGCCAACTGTACAATTTCTTGTTTTATAGCAGTCTTACCATGACTGATTCTAATATTTTTCTTCATTCGCATTTTCAGACTTTAACCTTTCCTGAGTATTCATGTATTTCCTTAAAGTTTTTACATCATTTATATCTGAATACATGCATTTAAGCTCTTCAGTATTACCAATGTTCAGTTTTGAACCTAGATTGCTATTAAGCTAACTTGATAGATTGCGAATTTTTAGAATGAATTCCCAATTTTCATCTATAATTTCAGAACCTTTTTCACTGCTTCATATATACATACAGAAATCTTTCATATTGTTTTAGACGTTTCATACCTTTTAATTCGGTATGTTTTTGCTAATTCATTGCATCCTACATCACTTTAAATGCCCCGACTATGCTAAATTTATCACCTTTTTTCTGCACCAAGTACGAGTATTTCTGCCTTCATAGACAACTTTCAAGTAAAATTAGCGAAATGTCAGTTTTCATTAATTTATTTACCAAGTTATTTTCTTATGAAAGAAATCTTATGAAACACCTGCCATACTTTTACACATCATATATCCTTACCAATATACATATAGTTACGCAAGGAACCAAAGAAAGAAACAGTAAGAGACACTTTACCCAAGTCTCCGCTATATTTCTGAATATTTTTACCTCCATCTGCCCCGAATACAGAAATTTCTTCATAAAATTCTCATCATGTAAGTTAACTATTCTTTACTAAGACACATTTAATGAGGAATAATCCCCTTTCAATGCAAAATTACACCCAAATAATTATAATATTTTCTTATATTTGTACGTATATGTTCGCATTATAGGAACTTTCTATGCATTTTTGAGAAATGTAATTTAATTATTGTTGCTAAATATTGCTGTTTTCCAAGAGAAAAACTCCAAAGGCTATCTAAATCATCCAACTTTTCCTGCATTATTTCCTCAGTACAGAATAACTATCTTAGAACTATTTTCCTAATTTTAAGAACTTAATACAAAATAAGCATGCTCCACTGTAGATTATTTACTATTTTATCCAAAATGAAGATAGAAACTTTACCAAATTTAAGCTTTTTTTTCCCAGAATTCCAACAAAGAACAACTTATTTACCTAAAAATGAGTCTTAGGATATTCTTATCGGCTTCAGATTTGCTATCAGTCGGAAAAACCTGATGTTCACTTTATCTAGCCTTGTCACTATACACATAAGAACCACGAATCATTGTGAAGTACAATCAACATTTTAGATACAGTCAATATTGATTCAACTAACTTTAATTAAATTTAAATTAGAAATTTTAAAAGATAAGCGGATTTATGATACATATTATTAGATTAGTCACAAGCATTATTAGTGGAAAATACAATTAAATACCCAAGACCCACATGCCCACTAAGAACAATACGAAAAGTAAAACTTTATGCATATTTCCACGAAATGTGAAATCTTGTATTTTAGTATAAAACCTGACTAACAAATTATTTCCAATAAGCAGTATACGGATAAAAAGAGTATTCTTATGATACCTTATTAAGACTTAAGCAGTAAGAGAAAGGTAAAGAGATATTCATTAAAACATAATATGAAACAGTTGACAGCTAAATAACGATACATTTCAATATAAATAAAACATTTTTTATTAAAATACATACTTACTAAAATAATTTTTTCTCACAAATTTTCTATTCTATCACGTAAAGTTGACAACGAAATATTCTTTAAAAAGTCATCGCTGTCATAAATACAACAGCATGTGTCTACATACAGTTTTTGAGCAAGTCTTTTAAAGTTCATTGACAACATAGCTTTGTCAGTATAATTCATAGCTTTTTCCCGAGTCGTCTCCATTATACAGGGGTGGCGGCGCTGACTTGGATGATCGACTGCACATCCCTCACAGATAAATACCTCGTTGAGACTGGTTAAGTACTCCTCGTAAATAATATTATTAACTTTCTGCATGCATTGCTCACTAGTTAAATGTTCCAGCTGCTGGCATTTTGATCGCCGTTTTCGTATCTCATCCGGTAACACATTTTGAAATAGAGCAGTTTGGATAGTCTGTGTTACTTCACTGTATAAATCTAAAAGTTTATCGGTCTGATATGACTCTAATTCAAAACAATCTGCTACGAGACGGAAACCACCGCAGGAGCTTTTAAAAATTCGTTGAAGAACACATTGCGCGTTTGTACAAAACACCGCCAACTGATTATTGGCTATGAAGGATGCTTCCGAATACTTGAAATTAAAGTTTGATAATTTTTTCATAAAATCATACCACGTCGCAGGAGTCATACTCACACCCTCAAGGGAAGATCCACAGTTGAAATTATTCTTTTCTGCAGAGTTCTGTATATGAATTCGAACGTTATTATTCCTGCTCACAACGATGGAAAGACGACACATCCGTTCTAATGACCAATAATTGATCACTTCATCATAATTTCGTGATGACTGGTAATGCCGACTCAACCAATCGTCCTGAGGTATCTCGAGTATCTCATTATCTTCTAAACGTGATTTCTTATGCAGAAAAGTCCTTTTATTCATATACGGTTTGGGGGTTATATCGTCATAATAACCGAAGTCCATTTCATCAGAAGAACGCTTCACTTGTGGAGATATAAGTTTTCTAAACGTCAAACTTATTCGAATAGTCTTCACTTCGGGCTGGGATGGAATACCGTGTTTCCAGATTACATTAGTGGGGGGTTTCATCACTAGAAGCGATCCATGTTCAAGACTCAGAATGTGAGTCATATAATTCTCTCTTGTAAAATGCATCACTCGCGTCGCACCGTAACTCAGTGTGGGAATGCAGTAGGAAGGGTCCAGAGAGCTTTCATCGTCTCTGTGCGCGGATATCTTGGCATCTCCGGTAGGGTATTTATTGAGTAGAACGTAATTATATTTTTCGTGGGTGAGTGCTTCCACTTCACTTTTAATTTGCTGCAGCATAGGAGTCCAGGGCTGGGCGGCAATTGATGTCCCCGAAAAACTGTAGGTGAGTCCATCTTCATCCCCGAAGGCGCAACAAAGTCGAGCTGGAATATGTTGACGGCCGTAAATATTCAGTTTCACGGGTTGGAAAGGATAGGTGCACAGTTCCGCAAATATAGAATCAGCTTTTTCTTTGTCATGAAAATCGTTAAAATAGGACAGTATTAACTGATCATCAAATATTTCGGTCATCGTGAGTATTATAAGAGTTAAGAATGACTGCTTCGAAGTACAATCCTCCAAGATTTACAATGAAATGAGAAATATAGTGAGATAGGATATTTCTAAACAACTTATTTATATAGTCATTTACCGATAAGAAAGGACCATTTGATTCATTATCCTGCTATGATTTCATTCTTCTAATCGGTCATCACCTTATTTATTCCGATAACTTCATGTTTTCCAGGAAGATGCCAATCACACTGTATCATCTAAGAATAAATAGATGGGATACTTCTTATCACTTCTGCTTTTTTGCAGAAGAACTTTTTTGCATAAGAAATCACGTTTAGAAAATAATGAGATACTCGAGATACCTCAGGACGATTGGTTGAGTCGGCATTACCAGTCATCACGAAATTATGATGAAGTGATCAATTATTGGTCATTAGAACGGATGTGTCGTCTTTCCATCATTGTGAGCAGGAATAATAACGTTCGAATTCATATACAGAACTCTGCAGAAAAGAATAATTTCAACTGTGGATCTTCCCTTGAGGGTGTGAGTATGACTCCTGCGACGTGGTATGATTTTATGAAAAAATTATCAAACTTTAATTTCAAGTATTCGGAAGCATCCTTCATAGCCAATAATCAGTTGGCGGTGTTTTGTACAAACGCGCAATGTGTTCTTCAACGAATTTTTAAAAGCTCCTGCGGTGGTTTCCGTCTCGTAGCAGATTGTTTTGAATTAGAGTCATATCAGACCGATAAACTTTTAGATTTATACAGTGAAGTAACACAGACTATCCAAACTGCTCTATTTCAAAATGTGTTACCGGATGAGATACGAAAACGGCGATCAAAATGCCAGCAGCTGGAACATTTAACTAGTGAGCAATGCATGCAGAAAGTTAATAATATTATTTACGAGGAGTACTTAACCAGTCTCAACGAGGTATTTATCTGTGAGGGATGTGCAGTCGATCATCCAAGTCAGCGCCGCCACCCCTGTATAATGGAGACGACTCGGGAAAAAGCTATGAATTATACTGACAAAGCTATGTTGTCAATGAACTTTAAAAGACTTGCTCAAAAACTGTATGTAGACACATGCTGTTGTATTTATGACAGCGATGACTTTTTAAAGAATATTTCGTTGTCAACTTTACGTGATAGAATAGAAAATTTGTGAGAAAAAATTATTTTAGTAAGTATGTATTTTAATAAAAAATGTTTTATTTATATTGAAATGTATCGTTATTTAGCTGTCAACTGTTTCATATTATGTTTTAATGAATATCTCTTTACCTTTCTCTTACTGCTTAAGTCTTAATAAGGTATCATAAGAATACTCTTTTTATCCGTATACTGCTTATTGGAAATAATTTGTTAGTCAGGTTTTATACTAAAATACAAGATTTCACATTTCGTGGAAATATGCATAAAGTTTTACTTTTCGTATTGTTCTTAGTGGGCATGTGGGTCTTGGGTATTTAATTGTATTTTCCACTAATAATGCTTGTGACTAATCTAATAATATGTATCATAAATCCGCTTATCTTTTAAAATTTCTAATTTAAATTTAATTAAAGTTAGTTGAATCAATATTGACTGTATCTAAAATGTTGATTGTACTTCACAATGATTCGTGGTTCTTATGTGTATAGTGACAAGGCTAGATAAAGTGAACATCAGGTTTTTCCGACTGATAGCAAATCTGAAGCCGATAAGAATATCCTAAGACTCATTTTTAGGTAAATAAGTTGTTCTTTGTTGGAATTCTGGGAAAAAAAAGCTTAAATTTGGTAAAGTTTCTATCTTCATTTTGGATAAAATAGTAAATAATCTACAGTGGAGCATGCTTATTTTGTATTAAGTTCTTAAAATTAGGAAAATAGTTCTAAGATAGTTATTCTGTACTGAGGAAATAATGCAGGAAAAGTTGGATGATTTAGATAGCCTTTGGAGTTTTTCTCTTGGAAAACAGCAATATTTAGCAACAATAATTAAATTACATTTCTCAAAAATGCATAGAAAGTTCCTATAATGCGAACATATACGTACAAATATAAGAAAATATTATAATTATTTGGGTGTAATTTTGCATTGAAAGGGGATTATTCCTCATTAAATGTGTCTTAGTAAAGAATAGTTAACTTACATGATGAGAATTTTATGAAGAAATTTCTGTATTCGGGGCAGATGGAGGTAAAAATATTCAGAAATATAGCGGAGACTTGGGTAAAGTGTCTCTTACTGTTTCTTTCTTTGGTTCCTTGCGTAACTATATGTATATTGGTAAGGATATATGATGTGTAAAAGTATGGCAGGTGTTTCATAAGATTTCTTTCATAAGAAAATAACTTGGTAAATAAATTAATGAAAACTGACATTTCGCTAATTTTACTTGAAAGTTGTCTATGAAGGCAGAAATACTCGTACTTGGTGCAGAAAAAAGGTGATAAATTTAGCATAGTCGGGGCATTTAAAGTGATGTAGGATGCAATGAATTAGCAAAAACATACCGAATTAAAAGGTATGAAACGTCTAAAACAATATGAAAGATTTCTGTATGTATATATGAAGCAGTGAAAAAGGTTCTGAAATTATAGATGAAAATTGGGAATTCATTCTAAAAATTCGCAATCTATCAAGTTAGCTTAATAGCAATCTAGGTTCAAAACTGAACATTGGTAATACTGAAGAGCTTAAATGCATGTATTCAGATATAAATGATGTAAAAACTTTAAGGAAATACATGAATACTCAGGAAAGGTTAAAGTCTGAAAATGCGAATGAAGAAAAATATTAGAATCAGTCATGGTAAGACTGCTATAAAACAAGAAATTGTACAGTTGGCAAATTAAAACAGTACTATAAAATATAGAGTAAGTAAAGGCTATTCAACGAATTGGGTACAAATAGCAGTTAAAGGTTGTAAAATAAAATGTTTAATTGAAAACTATCTCTATATTTAAGACATTTAAACGTGTATATTTAGCTGAAATAGTAAAATCAAAAGCGTGATTACAACCGAAAATTATAAAAATGGGTTAAAATTTAGAGTATGTTGGGAACTAGAAAGAAACAAAGTGTCAGAAAAGTATAAAAATTACATCTAAAATAATTAAAGTTCATGTATATGGTAAGAAAATATAATAAACAAGTTCAAAATTAGAGTACTTTAAAAATTACGAAGGTTTGAAATGTACGAGTTACATAAGATGTAAGTAAAAAATAGCATCTAAAATTAAATAAAGTCCATATATATGATAAAAAACAGAGGAATTAAGCTAACCGTAAGAGCCTGTTTGAAATTACTAAGGTTAAAACGTATGAAAGTAGTTAAAAATTATATGAAAGTCATGTACAAAGGAGTTAAACATTAAATGAAAGTCGTGTACATAGTGTGAAAATATAGCAAATTAGTTAAAATTCAGAGTATGTTGGGAACTAAAAACGTCGAAAAATAGAAAAGAAGTTAAAATTTACATGTAAAATTATATAAAAGTTAGGTACATGATAGGAAAATATACGAATTATGTTAAAGTTAGGACTATACTGGAAATTATGAAAGTTAAAATGTATGAAAGTAGTTACAAATGGGATGTATATTATGCGAAAATATAGCAAATTAGTTAAACTTTAGAGTATGTTGGGAAGTAAAAACATTAAAAATAGGAAAGAAGGTTAAAAGATTACATCTAAAATTAAATAAAAGTCAGTGTGTATAGTGTGATAATATAATAAATAAGCTTAAGATTTACGAAATAAATTAAAAATTTTACATCTAAATTAAGTGAAGGTCATGTAAACGATCAGAAAATATCAGAAATAAGTTAAAATATATAATATGTTGAAGATCGCAAATGTTAGAAAGTATGGAAAAAAGATTGAAATTATATATAAAATTAAATGATATAATAAATAGAAACATATATTTCAATAATTACGCTCGTAAAATATAGCAAATAAGTTATAAATTGGAGTACATTAAACATTACGAAGGTTAGAAAGAAGGGAAAAAGTTAAAATTGGATCTAAAATTAAAATCATATGATAAATTAAAATGTATATCTGAATAATTACACTCCTAAAATTTAATAAGTGAAATAAAATTACGAGTATATGGTTAAAAGATATGAAGAACGTCCTGTGTAAAATGAGTAATGTAATTAAGATAAAGGAAAATGAATATGCTCTGATGAAATAAAAAATACATACGTTAAAACTAAGAGTGCATAGGACATTATAATTCTTGAAATATAGCGCAAAAATTAAAAATTTACATCTACCTGCCAGTCATTAAATTCCAGGCGTTTAGAGAACATAGGAAATAACCATTATATGCCTGGTAAAGACGAAGAAAAATACAAAGGAAAAAAAAATCCTAAAATTAGAAATTACCCCTGTAAAATCAACAAAAGATAATCTCTTATCAAAGTGTGACGACACCTTATCAACTAAATCAAACTGCGCCTCCTGACTTGCACCGCCTCAATCCGCCTCCCAACTTGCACCGTGCACCGCCTCCTGTCGGTGAACCCCCCGTTTCACACTACTGAGATCCCTCTATGCTTCGAACTTAGGCTGTACCTTATACAACTCTGAAACTGATGCTGTCTCCAGTGTCATGCAGTTTTCTCCCTACCGCCGAGAAATATCTAGCACCTTCCACTTCTCGAAATTACTGAAAGGCATATAAGAGCCAGATGCAGTCTCTGTTACATATTGGGATCAATTACATTTATCCAATAACAATTACAGTTATACGAGTCCGGATCAAAATGTCGCCAAGTTTGTCAATTTAGAGTAAAAAATTATCCCCGACAACGGCGCCAGCTTAGCGATATTTCACCAAATTAGCGAGATAACCATTTACTTCAATGTTAAATAAATTTGCTTCTGTATCTTATTTTCCCGACGAAACATCGTCTCTTTCAAGCATTTCGTATTGCATTATACAAAAAGTACTGCAATTTCGGTAAAGATATATATAAAATCCGTGTTATTCCGTCACTAAAGATATATATAATATAAAACTGCGCTCTTCCTAAGGGCTGTTTATCCCGGGCAGTACAGTTCCTGGACGGGAAGCTGTACTTACAATTAAGGAAAATTAATGCAAGACTAAAATAATAATTTCAATGAATAACATAAAACAAATACTAAATAAATAAATGCATGAACTTACAAATTTATATACAGATAAAACGATGGTCTTAATATACTATTTATGTTATATACACTGTGGGGTTACGCATTATAGCCGTAGTAAGGGAATAGTCTATCGTAATAACATACTTTAGGCTTTACAGTGTCGTTCAACCTGCTTTAATGACTGTGTAAGGACCTTGTCAGCGTGATTGTAGTTTAGGAGAGCAGAATTTCCGTTAGAATCGGATTTTATAACTACAATTTGTGGCTTTCATTAAGCAGATATCATTACTTATATTTACAATTCGTTGCTCACAATGCATAACACTTACATTCATTACAATTAGACATTTTAATCAGTAGCCAAAATATCGTTATTGATCATTTCTTGCACACGTGAAAAAGAAATACGTAGTACTACTTGAGAAAAATTCTTTGCAAGATACAAAGTGTACAAGAAATTAAGAAAATTAAAACGAGACAAGATAAAATAAAAATTTACTCGCGCACGCAAAAGTTTTTCGAGAAATATATGGAAAAAAAAAGTTTAAATTCATTCCCATTCTGATGTATCTTAATCAAGTCATCAATGAATAATGCCCTTTCTAGCACGCATTATCCTTCATTATAACCAGTATAGTAAATACTGTAAAAGGATCTACAGTATTTTATATACTTATAATGCAGTTATCGTGATTATAAACATATCTGTAAATGTAATGATATAATATTATTATTATTTCTTATATAGGGGGGATTCTTATATATTCCCAACACACTATCACTAGAATTAAAGAAATCGAAGAAAATAACCTTTGAGAGGCATTAACAAAATTAAAACTGCAGTACAAGAAATAAAAATATGATGTGGGCGCAACATTGACTTATTAAAGCGGCTTATTAAATGTACGGCTTATTAAAGCGTTTTGTTGACAAATGTCTGCCTATTCTTTCAACATAAGCAAATTTAGTGATGTATTAGCGCATAAAAAATGCAGTGAAGTGCTGCAAAAGTCTACCGCTACTGTTATAGAATACATCCTCAAAATTCTGCTGAATTAAGAGTAAATTTTGAGAAATATGAAAGCAGCCTTTTGGCAACAGATGGCGCTGACCGTTGCACTGGATTTCTGACGTCAGATTACGGGTTTGCTATCTTTGGCAGGATTTTCGCCGAGGTGAAAATGGAATTTTTTGCCAAAGAGAGTTGACGCTAATGACCCCGGTAACCATAGCAACACCGCATTAGGATTTAAATAACACAAGCTATAAACACCATCTGGAATACTAGAGAACGGAAAAAGACTTCCTAGGGGGTCTATAGGCTTTTTCGAAGCAGAAAGGATATACATTCAGTGATCGTCTCAGAAAATAGTGCCATTCACTTGTGCTATGTTAAGCGCTGTAATGAATTAATGCTTTTTATTCGTTCATTGCCTTCTGTAGATTTATAGTAAATTTCGTTTGCAAGATTTAAAAACGCTGATTCGCTTATTGATAAACGCTAGGATAACAAATATTAGTAATCAAAGCTATCCTTTTGTTTTGTTTTGTTTGTTTGTTTTATTTTTTTTTATCCCTGTGTTGCATTGGTACCATTTTTATTCTTGTCTTATTTAGGAATTTTGATTTGCATATTCAGCATCGGACATAAATTTTTATCACATTAAAAGTAGTAGGAGCGGTAAAATAAAAATACAGCTCAACCCTTTTATAGTCAAATTTTTTATGTGATAACTTCAGACGACCGCCTCTTTAACTGACCACTCTTTCTGAAAATATACATGAAACATTGCTTTAAATATCATTGCGTTTAAACAATCGTATTCATAGAAAACCAAATCTTTTGGACATGTTGAGGATTGTCTTAGAAAGGCTATATTCTATTCTGTAAATTTCTTCAATTTAAATGATAAACAGAGATTGAAGACGATATAATCGGCATTGCTAGAACATTTGCCGCCTGCGGCCGACCTCGAGTGTGTCCGCCTAGACAGTCTTTGAATTCGTCTCTCTTTTTGGCATAAGCAAATGACTGAATGTAAAAATAACATGAAGGAAATAAATTAAAAATCTACTTCTGAAAAAATTTTTAATTCTATCATTTTAAAATTGTATTATTATTATTATAATTGTTTGCAAAGCCACCTATAACAGAGTACTGCGCTGATAGTACAGAACTATTTCTTAAATGCAAAATTAATCATTTGTAGTTCTAAAATGATTTTTTAAAAAAAAAACTTTTATCACAACTAGAAACACAGCAATTGCGAAAAAAATTCTAGGCAGTATTACATTATCTGAAAAGCTGTATTGTAGAACAAATAGGAAAACGTCCACAGAACCCACTTTCTACATTTCTGTTTCGTTTTCTTTAGCAATAATAATGGAAATAAAACTTTGAAACACTTCTCTCTAACTCAGGGAATTCTTCCTTATTAACCTTTTGATGGTCCTCAACGAGCTCAACTCATATTCCAGTTACACACCGCAGCAGGCGCAAACAAACGCAGCTCATATTACAAATTTACGTCTGACAATTATCGCTCGTATTTGGAAAGAAAGAATTGCTTAATCACGCTACCCCCCCGTAGGTTGCACCAAGATCACAATTTAGTTGATATTCGCAATTTTCAAGCTTTGAATGAATAAAAACGGTATAAGCGTGCGTAGCTGTTGAAATCTCGCTGTGATTTCTTTGGATACTGATCTACAGAAAAATCAATTTTTCTTCTTAAATTAATTCCATACGGTAATTCAGAATCGTATTGTTCTTTATTTGCCGGAACGATCCACAGGACTTACTTCCATATCTTATTTCACATGACATTGGCGCCTCGAAACTATGTCGTCCGTGGTGGACCAGCCCCCTTTAACTACGCTACTGAGTTTGACATCACATGAATTAAAGAAAGGAAGATGAAATTTACGTATATAATTAAAAGCCTTAGTTAACTTCATAAGAAAACTATAAAGAAAATGGAAGCAAATTATCTGAATAAAAATGTGTGTCCGTAAATTGTAAGGCATGTGAATATATTGTAAATTTAAGCTTTGATTTCTGCATTTCAGCTCTTATAAGTGCTTGGAAGTAGGTCTTACTATTTTTTCTTGAATAGGAAAATTAAAACTGAATTCTTTTGAAAATAGGAAATGTTACTAAGCCACGTGCTATGATACCTATGATAAAGAACTCACTGACCAATTATCTATTGATATGCAATATGCATCAACTTCTGTACCATAAAGAATATAAATAGCAGTATTGCAAATCATGCATTATCTTCAAATTTTTAACCGTATTAAAACTATTGTTAAGATCCAACAGCAGCCTACTGTAATATTGCTGTAACCAGCTAAATCAACTATAGTTTATATCCCGGCGAATGAGTTGTCTATATGGGAGTTTTTCGTGGTTCCCCTCCCCAAGAAAAGATGTATACTTTTATAGCTTATAACGTGTAAAAATACAACCAGTATCTCTCGTAGCGAAGCTGGTAACATTAGCAAAATTGGATTGGTTTTTATTGATGATAAAAAAAGGGAGATTAAAAAATGTATGATATTATGTTTCGTATATGATACTTTTTCTAAGTATAAATGAGAAAACTCATTCGCAAAATTATCATGAAATTTTCCCAGGGTCTAGAATTTTTACAATTTCAACTTTTTCGCAAACAACTTCAGTTATTGCATCGAATTCTCCACAATTAGATAAATCTCTAAATCTCCGACCTTCTGTGCATGAAACAATCTTTTTTCATGATCGACTTTGACCATATTTTCTTTTTACATACTCTCGCGCATAGCGTTGAGTGGGCGTGCGTGGATACGCGTGGATAAAATCCGCAAACCGGATAATGCGCACCTGCATAATCAAGAGAATACTGTATATATTTTAATAACTTTTTCGTTGAATCTTGAATGCGATTTGAAAGCTAGTTTTTATTAAATTGAGCGGCCATTTAACTCGTGAAACAAAATATAATTAACTTTAAAAAAATGAATTAAGAATTTTTAATCTTGCATATAACCAATGCACAATAGCCGTTTAGTAATATAAGCTACCTTACATTTCCTTTGCCCAATATTTTATATAGAATAATTGAACACACTTGAAAAATAAAGTATCGGAAAAGACACTGAAAATTACAGTTTTTGTGACATTATTAGTTAGCATCAACTTATAAAAAATATTTTAAAGTTTACTTTTCTATTTGTTTTATTTCCCATATTATTACCATTAAAATTTTACACGTGAAAAACCTATTTCGGTAAAAATAAATTTTAATTTATTAAAATGCCCAAAAATACTCTTCCTAGAAGCATAACCTGAAAACCTGCCTCATGATAAAGTTCATTGAATTACCTCAAAAAATGATAGTTAAGCATTTTAATCGTTATATAGCGTGGAATTGTTCCCGTCACTGAAGAAACTTTAAATATATTTCCCCAAAAGCTCATTCTTCGAAAACACAGCGAGCTATTTTTAATTGACAATGATTTATGCAGGTTTTATCCTGTTAAATAAAATGAATTTTAAAATAAGTATTTCATGTGATAGAAAAAAATGTGTAGAACTATGAAACGCAAGTTTTCAAATTTTTTGATATCTCCTTATACAAATATCTCATTCTTTTATAATCGTTCGGAAGTACCATACAAAATATTCTGCGCCAGTGAAATTATTAGAATGTATTCTTTTTTAATACTAACGAAAGTGATGGTTGAAAATGATAAGGCATTTCGAAAGGAAGAACTTTTGAAAGTAACTCTTTACCTAAAGAAGCAGATGATTTTTAATCCTGTGTTCAATCGAAAACTTGTTCCAAATGCATTGTGCAGGACCCTCACAAAAGTCAGTATAGGTATACAACAACTTGTGGTCCCAACAAATGTTCGTTTACTCGTTCATTTCCCCCTTTTCCAAATGTGTCTTCATGTGATTTTCTAAATTTCGCTTTCAAAAATTAAACCTATCTGCTGAAGGAGTCTTTATCTTGAAAATGAACAGATTAAAGAATGTGTGTTTAAAAAAAAAAAAAAAAAAGGATATGTGAGAATCTTTCCGTCCGTTATCTAATCACGAACTTCTACGCAAGAGGTTTGTATTTCGAATAATATTCATCTATGTGATTTCTGAATATTGATGCTTTCCTTGTTAATTGCTGCGGGCTAATTTCTGTGTTATCTGCTTTTCCATGTTAATTGCCCAATTTTTACTCAAAGTGACCTCATTAAAGCTAATTACTTCTCAAAGAATTCTCGATCAACTTATAAACCGTTTTCTATCATTCACCACAATCTTTTCGATACTACAAAGAATTTAAACATATTTCAAAAACAGTTTGTGTTTTCAACTTAAAATTATGGGCCTGTTAATCTCTTTAAGCTATATTTCAACTATTAGGAGTAACCATTTTAAATTTTATACCAGAATCTATCGAACGAAACAGCATCATCTATGCATCACTTTGGCTTACCATGCAGTGCAATTCCTGTGGCCAGTTACCGTCAATAGAAAGTTCATTTAGAACGATTTATCCTCAGTTTCAAAGTGCATCTCTATTCCTGAATATCTTCGCCCGTGTATTAGTAATGATGTCTTATCTTCAAAACTGTTAATAAATTTAAATCCGTAACCCACGATTGGAGGAGTAGTTGAAATCATGGGACACTGGTAGTTTGACTGAAATTCGAATTCCAGTGAAAGGGTTGGGTTTTCATATTATTTCTATGTATAATGGGAATATAAGCCAACTTTCTTTAGAAAACTGTGTATAAAGATTTCTTTTTTTCCACTAATCAAACTAGTCACGTGAATTTCCATATTGGACTTCCATATCGTTATCACATTAATTCATTCCGTTCCCGATGAAAATGCTACTTTCACCTTTGCTTAGCATCTTTCAGTATCAAGGACATTCAAATCGAAGCTCAATTCATTACCTTTCACATTATCTAAGTAATACCTTCATTCATATTACTTCTCAAATGTATGCATTAGTGGATGCATTCTCAAATAGAGACGACGATTGTAACTTACTTCGATGAAATCACTTATCTTAAAAAATACATTAAAAAATATAGTCTTCAAAAACTTAATTCAAAAAACACTTCATTTCAAAATTGCCAAAGAGCAACAATGTGTCTGCTCATCATCAGCTATATTTCTCATATATATGTAAAATATTATTTCCTTTGTCATTATTCTTTGCCTGCTAGATATGACAGCGCATAGCACACATAAATGTGAAAAATATTAAAGATCTTCCAAACTAAACCAAAGCTTGTTTTGGTTTGGAGGATCTTTAATATTTTACTTCATTTGTACAAATCGCTTCATTTGTATAATTTGAACAGAATAATAATCTTCAAGTAAATAGCATCTTTATTCATTCAAGTTAAATTTTATTTCTATATAAGTACCTAATTCTTCGATAGCTATAAGATTGGTCAATTTTTCTTCGGGAAACTATCGCAAAATATGTGAGGATTTATAAAAATTAAAATATCGGCGTAATAAGACGAATTTAGCCGACCTCAATATCCAAAAATTGACACGTAGAACCAGGGGTATCACCTTCTGACAGAAAACAACTACCAAGTGCTAACGTAAAATATAATTCTAAGTCTCCTGAAAGCGTAATAGATTAGTTGCGGATTTCATGATATGCTGTCTTACAGTAGCTTTGAAGAAATTATTGTTTCTTTGTATTGTGTAGTTGTGGATGGTTTCTATTTTAAAATCGATATGAATGCATTTTGAATTCCTCTGAGAATTTTATTTCAAACTATTTTATCTCTCTATCTCTCTTTATTATTTTTTCTTTTTTTTTACAGTACGCATTCTATAAATCACAACGGCATCACGCAGGGCCGGGACGAGAGTTGGCAGGTGAGACACTTGCCTCAAGTGAACAAATAGAAGGGGCGCCAAATTAGCTACTTGATGAAAAATTCAGAAATTTATTTTTTAAACTTTTGATTTTCAACTTTTAATTTCGGAATACATCAGTGAATATTAAAAGAATTTTGTGTTATAAACAATCCAGCTAAAAAAAAAGACAAAGAAAAATGAATAGCATTAATTTATTCTCAAAAGACATTAGCTTTCACAGTAGTGTATATAATATTTCCTAACATTAAAATTTGTTATTGAAAGTAGCTTTAAGGAACTAATTACACTTTGTGTAACGAATTGCATAGATTAAACTTTCAAAGAAAATATTATACTGCCGACATTAGTTGTTCTTTGCATCTCTCATTACTTTGATTTAAGCTCTTTACTTAGTCATAACAAACTCGCCGAAGTCCACTAACTGAACATAGGCGGCGGCATAACTGCTGTGGTTTGCAATTTCATAAAAGTCTTCTGAAATAGAATGCTAGGAATGAACTTGCTTCATTATCGTAGCAAAACCGGCTATTGCTCCTGGTCTCCCTGGAGTATACTTCGTAGTACTTACAGTGTTCCGGGTCTGCCGCTGTGGCCCACTTTGGACTTTTGACTGGATATGATTGTCGTAGTGCCTATTTATTTCGATTTTAACTGAATAATTCCCCTGAATACGTGATGTATGACGTGAGCAAAGGCGTGACTGATGCTTATCTTGGCGAGTGTTCTGCACTAAATAATTTTTATCGTTTTGTTAAAAGTAATTGGAGAGCTCGTCGCCTAATGATCTGATAGTCAATGGCCTGACATTTGTTTAATAATTTCAACAATGTTTTAGACCCATTCCCTGCCAAACGGTAAACTAGCTGAAAATTGCTAGATCGACCATTGTTCAAATCCTCAAAGAAGTTCCTGCATGGGAGTTTTCGTGATTATCCCCATGCGTAATGTGGATACGAGCCATTTCCATTTAGAAAGCCTCTCAGGAAGGCATTCATTTCTTCAGGCAAACAGCTTTCGTATGCTTTGCCGTAACCAAAATAATCCAATCCAAAGCAAAGCTACAAACAGAACAAGAAACAGTTTCAATTAAAAATACCAGGGTTTTATTGGGATTGCAAATTACTCCTGTTAGCTTTTTGTTATTATGACACCATATATTTTATATATGTTTTTCAGCCTTCATCATGTCATCATCAATTACTCCAAATCCATGAAGCCGTAAAACGCTACAATATCTTGAAAAATTTATGATATATGATAATACCATTCACACGCATTTACGTCTAATACGTACAAAGACAAGCCGAAATGATCACTGAAATTAAATGTTTATCTAAGTGAAGACCTTTCATCTGCTTTACCATTAATTATCATTTGATGATTTACAATCACATAGCTGACAAAACAGGCAAAATATCTGCAAAGTAAAGTTATTACCCATTCTTTGAATTCTTTCGCAAGACCCGCTTTATTACTGAGCGAATTTTCGCAAATTTTAAGATTTTTCGTATTTTTACAACATAATAAATTAAAAAAAATCACGAATTTTTCTAATTTCTATTGAAGTTTCGAGATAGTTTCCAATGTTTAAATGCCTTTAATATTTGCCGGCATCTTGAACAATCCATTTTTGAATACAAATTTACATGATAGCAGATTAGCTCACTGACGACCGAGGTGCCGGTAGGCCATCTGTTATCACTGATCACTGGTAATTCGACCGGGGTTCGAATAGCAGCGAATGGTCTGGTTGCATGACTGATATCGTGATTTTCCCCATGTTTAGCATAGTATAAGCCAGTTTCACTTAGAAAGTCCTCAACGAGGGCATCCCTCCATTTACGCAGATAACCCATGTGTGCTTTGCCGTAATTAAATAAATAACCAAACCACTGATAATAACAGATACCAAATAAAAAAAATCTATGTGGCGTATAATGTATTAAATTATATTATCATCTGAAATCAATATGTATTAAATTATACAATCATTTTAAATCAAGAATAACCTGTAACGGTTCCGTTAACACTGGCAAAGTTGCTTCAAAATAAATATAATTTAATGCGTCTTTATGTAACAGGTTCTTTGAAAGAAAATATAAGTGACAATCCTCGGCTGCGAAATATTCGCGGAATTTCACGATTTATCTCTCGAGATGTTCCTTACTTTTCAATTATGCCATTGTTCCCGCAATGAAACAACTTATACTCTGTGATGCACGAAATAATATTGAAATATTCAAATGTCATATTGCAAGAATTGTTGAAGAGGCAAAATTTGCTTTGACGAATTCTGATATAAAATAACACACTATTCCAAATAGTCTTTGAAGACTATTTTAAATCCGTTTTAGTTATGCTTAGTTTCAAAGTGTTCAATGAAGTGCTGACCTAGTATATAATGAGGTTATTAAAAAAATGTAAGTGTAATTTGAACGCATTCTTTTCCTATGATTAAGTTCCATAAATTACCCCAAGTAGCTAACCGAAAAACGCTAAAAAAACAAAGGTGATATTCGGCAAATATTTATTAATAATATAATAAAATATGCCATTTTTTTTAATTCAGCAGAATTTTAAGGATGTATTCTATGTAACAGAACACTTTTGTAGTACTTCACTGGATTTTTTTATGTGATAATAGACAGCTAAATTTGCTTATGTTGAAAGAATAGGCAGACATTTGTCAACAAACCGCCTTAAAAAAACACGTACTTTATCTTATTATTAAAAAATATTTGCCGAATATCATTTTTGTTTTTTAGCGTTTTTTATTAGTATCTATATTAAAAAATAGAGGGCGCCACAACTCCGTTTGGGCAGATAGTCAATTTTCATTTTGTAGGTAACATTTAATTCTGCATTAAATTGGTTAATTTTTTATCTCAGGAAAAGAAGTAACATTTATAGATTCAACATGACACAAGTCATTCACCAAAATGTTATTTCTACAGCACAAAATTTCTACAGCACACATCGATTATATTTAAATACATTGCAAACCTAAAGGTTTCGGTAACGTTATTACATCGGCGAATTTTTTCACTCCTGCGGGTCGTCTGCAGAGTTGAATAGGTTTTGAATGTAGATACCCCCGCCTTAAGCAATTTAGAAGGACAAAACGATGAAAGCTTTCAATAGCGAATCAAACCAACAAAACGTTGAACGCTTTCAATAGCCCTCTGTAAAGTCTGGAAACCATAAGCAGTCATGGCATTTAACGAAAAGTTTCTCAAGCGCCATGTTTGGCTCTCCGCTAAATGTAATTCAAATGATAAATTATTTAACTAATACTACTAATAAATTTTCAGCTAAGGGTTATGCGAGAACGTGGAAAGCTGATTCGATATTTTTTCAGACAGCGTTAGGGATATCTTTAAAACTACTTCAGTTACCAATTTTAAACCATTCTACATAAAATCTTGAATGTTGAACTGATATTTATTTCGAGTAATTTATAGAACTTAATCATAGAAAAGAATGCGTTCAAATTATGCTTATATTTTTTGAATAATCTCATTATACAGGGTGATTAAAGTTGCAATTTCAAAATGCTCTAACTTTAAAATTCTGGGTCAGAATGACTTGATATTTTACCAAAACAATCCTGAGGTAATGGAATTTTGTTTGGAGAAAGAAAAAAAAAATCGTTTCAAAGTATGCCGATAGGTGACGCTGTTAGTGTTGAAAATTGCTGTTGTGGATGTATAGCCGAAAGGAAACAATAGACTTCAAGGGTTTAAGACAATTTTACTAACAAAAAGAGAAGAATACATATTTACAGAGAAAACAGTGATAGTGCCAAGAGTGCTTCACGAAACAAGCACCTTACGGATGATTAATGCATAAGTTGTTCAATATGCTCTCCTCCTTCTTCCGCTGCTAAGTAGAAGCGTAAAACTCCATGTTCAACAACAGATCAGAGGGTATCTGTGCTGATGCGATGAATGTGGTGCGTGATGCTTGCTTTCACGTCGGCCAGATTCGCAGTCGGCCCACTGTAAACAACATTCTTCAAATATCCCCAAAGCCAAAAGTCACACGGGTTTAAGTCGGGCGAACGTGGCGGCCAAGCTATTGGAAAATGGCGGCTTATGATTCTATCATTCCCGAAATGAGAGATCAGCAGCTGTTTCACACGAGTAGCAATGTGCGGAGGAGCGCCATCTTGCATGAATATTGCGCGATCCACACATTGACGTTGCTGAAGTGCCGGAAAAAATTGGTTACGCAAAAGTGCTTCATACCGCTTGTCAGTAACGGTGCAGGTAATGAGACCCGCAGGTGTGATCTCGAAGAAGAAAGGACCGACGATAAACACTGCCGTTTTTCCGTACCACACAGTGACATTTTCAGCATGAAGAGGTAATAGCTGTAGCCGGAACGGATTCTCGGTCTTCCATATCCTGCAATATTGCGTATTTACAGAGCCTTGCAAATGGAAATGAGCTTCGTCAGATCACAGAATGTTCCAAGGCCATTCATTATCCACTTCCATCCGGGCAAGAAATTGTAGTGGAAGGGATTCACGTGTTTCCAGGTCAGCAGGTAGCAACTGTTGCACGTGAGTTATCTTATACGGATAACAGTGCAAGATGTTCCGTAAGACTTTGCGAACTGTACTGATAGGCATATCCAACATTCGGCCAATTCTCCGCGCACTGTTGCCTCCTGCATCACTTTGTCTGTTCTTGCAAAGCTGCGGCCACATTTTCCCCTACCGCCGCCGCAACTGGTTTTCGTCCTCTACCTCGTTTCACGTCAAATGAACCGGTCTCTTCGAATTTTTCTATCATTTTCCGCAGGCCGTATGTAGTCATTGGGCCAGATTTTATGCCTTTTAACGTCCGGAACTTCTTAACAGCTGTTAATGCACAGTCACCATTCTGATAGAAAAGCTTCACGAGAAGAGCACGATCCTTCTTCGTCAGAGTCACGATGAAGCACTCAGACAAAATTTTATGTGCGTCATTAGTGCTTTGCATTTTTATCTTAACCATGTCTGCAGTATGTATGTTACGTCTTAGTAATTTGCATACCAACATCAATGTGAACCCTGGAAGCGCCATCTATCGGCATATTTTGAAACTATTTTTTTTTCCTTCTTGAAACAAAATTCCATTACCTCAGGATTGTCCTGGTAAAATATCAAGTCATTCTGACCTAAACTTTTAAAGTTAAAGCATTTTGAAATTGCAACTTTAATTATAATCACCCTGTATATTGGGTCAGTATGTCATTGAATGCATTGAAATTAAGCGTAACTAAAACGGATTTAAAATAGTCTTGAAATATTGGGGGTAGTGTGTTATTTTATATAAGGATTCGTTAAAGTAAATTTTGCCTCTTCAATAATTCTTGCAATATGACACTTGAATATTTCAGCATTATTTCGTGCTCCACATAGTACAAGTTATTTCATTGCGGGAAGGATAGCATAATTGAAAATTAAGGTACATCTCGAGAGATAAATCGTGAAATTCAGCAAATATTTCGCAACCAAGAATGTTATATATGGCATAGGCATATACGTAAGTTTTTATTAAATAGGGGAAAGCATGCAAGGGCTGTCTGCTTTAAAGAAAGAAATGCCATCCTGGATGAATTTCGGAGGAAAATTCACTTTGAGTGGGTATTAAAAATAATGCATGTAATTTTCATTCAAATTATGTTTATACCTATTTCTTATGAACAAATTTCTGATATATGCTAAATTATTATAAATTACTTTACTCGAAAAAGATTACGAATGCCCAGAAATTAAAGATTTCCCCGCGCCGAAAATGAAAAATATTAAATATGTATGTGTATTTATGCATATGCTTGCAAAAACATGTATCTACCTTTAACAAATTTAGGGCAAAGCTGAACTTTTATGTTTAAACTCCGCCATCAAATTGATCACCGAACAAAATACTGCTATTTCAGTCTATCTCATTTGTATCCAGAGTCGGACTATGTGGTATTTGCTAATCCAAACGTGTAACTATCAGCATAGTCAATTTGGTGGTTCAGTTTTATGTAATAAAAGCTCAGCTTTAAACAAAACAAACTTATTTTATTTACAAGATTACTGAAATGTGGTATTAATTTGCCGCTAATTATCAG
Organism: Stegodyphus mimosarum; assembly: GCA_000611955.2. NCBI lineage: Eukaryota > Metazoa > Arthropoda > Arachnida > Araneae > Eresidae > Stegodyphus > Stegodyphus mimosarum. The sequence continues at coordinate 73,437 of KK115625.1, read as the reverse complement.
GGCCGGCTACTCCCTTACAGACATTCTTATTCAAGTTAAGCGCATCTCAAAGTTACAGATTACAACTACACTCAAGAAAAACAGGCGGGTTACAGCGCCCTCTATAGGCGTTTCGTAACAGACTAAGGGTGAGGCAGTTGCCTCAGATGAAAAATTATAATGGGCGCCAAATTAGCTAAGGGATTTTACAAATTCATTTTCACGAGAAATTCTGAGTGTTAAATTTCAACTTTGGAACACTCCAGAAGTATCGAAAGAATTCTGTGTTAGAAGCAGCCCGCTGTTTTGATACGCATAGTGGTTAGCGAAACGGAGTGTTACACAATGCCGTCAAAAGATGGTAGGAGCTGTCTACAATACATTATGAATTTATGTTATTTTATATTTTATGAATAACTTTTCGTTTACTTTTTATAGATGGCATCAGATTTACCGCACATATTATGCCTCGGTCTGTTTGCTTGTCATTAGAAATTCTATTATTTCGTATTTTTTCTGCTTTTGATAGTATCTCATTGGGAAATTTATGTTTTATTTCAAGATGTATGGGAAGCTGGTTATATCAATTGTTCAATAAATTGGTGTCCAATAAAGTTGTTATTCGTCAAAATGCGTGAGCATTATCCAGGTACATAAAATCTATTTCTTAGTTCTTAAATGTTGAAGGCATATTATTGTTACTGTTTTTTCTTCGTGCATACGTTAAGGGGTTCGCGGATTTAGAGTGAATAACGACGACGCTTGATGAAGTATCGAAATACACTTTATTAGCCAGTATTTTTCAAGACAGCTCCAAAAGCACATTTATAATCGTCGAACTATTATAAACACGCTGGGACAATCAGGGACTCAGCCTTCGGGCTATAACGGTGAAGACAGCTTCACGGCAGAGCACCAGAGTACAGCTCTCGACTCTTCTCGGTCGTTCTGGGAACTCTACGTACTCTCGAGACCAGTGGCGGCTCGTAATAAGCACTGTGGAACTGCAGCACCCTCTATTTCCACTTATTATTATTTTTAATGTTTAATATAATGAGTCCCTTTTTTCTTTAATTCTTTCTTTATACTTCTACAATATATAATCCTTAAACTTAATGTCAGTAGCCATCCTCCAGTTTATGAAAAAGGTACGAAAGTTTTTGTATGGAACTGCGCGCTTCACAGTTCCAGCGGTCTGGTGTTTGGCTGTTCTGCGCATGCGCGCACAGAAAGCACCACTCGAACTAGGGAGAGAGAAGAGCACTGTCGCTCTTGCAGTGCCGAAATTCTGGAAACGTGATTATTTCTTACTGCGCGTGTATGATATTTGACTGTTCTGCGCATGCGCTCTTAGAAAGCAGCATACGACGCTGAGAGGAAGAAGAGCACTGTCGCTCTTGCAGTGCCGAATCTGGAGTGCCATTGGGAGCTGTTTTTTTTTTATTCCGCGTGTGCTGTGTTTAAAAATCATACACCATATTCTTGGTTAGATTATTTTTCAGCTATTCTATTTGATTCATTTTTTTCGGTTCTTTTATTTCACAGAAAACTTTGACCATGTCCTTGCATCCTCAAGTAATAAAGTCTGTGACTGTAAGTGAACTTCAAGAGCTTTCGTAGTTTCAATTCTAAATGGTACCAACGGAAAAATTGGCTTTGTGGTTGGGAAGTAAAAAATGCTCTGTTTTGTTTCCCGTGCTTGCTGTTTGGAGGTGATGTAACGTGGACCAAAGATGGTTTTAGAAATATAAACAAAATGAAAGAAAAAACTGAAAAGTATGAGAAACCAAAGAAGCGTGTTGATAATGTAGTTTCACTGTCACTTTTAGGAACCGTTAGTATTAAAGAGAAACTTAGTGAGGGATACAGACTTCCAGTCAATGAGCATAACATAAAGATTAAAAAAAACCGTGAAATTTTGTGCAAAATAATCGACTGCATTTTCTTTTGCGGAAGTTTTGAAACTCCCTAACGTGGACATGATGAAAAAGACGATTCAATAAATCCAGGGTATTTAGAGGATTAGTAAATTTTGCCTTTAAATTAGATTCAGATTTGAAGAATCCCTTGGAAACTAGTGCAGTCTTCAAAGGTGTTTCTAAGACCATTCACAAAGAGATACTTGACTGCCTCTTTCAAATATACCATGAGGAGATAAGGACAGAAATTAGGAAAACTTGTAGCTTTAATGGCTGATGACACAACAGATGTTTCGGAACACACTTAGATGGTCCTTGTTCTACGGTATGTATTGAATGGGGAAATATTTGAGCGTTCCTGGGGATTCTTCATTCTAGAAAATCAAACTGCAGATGGCATATCAATATTTATTTTAGAACAATTGGACATAATCCTTCAAGGAAATGAACAAAAGTTGATAGCTCAGACATTTGATGGTGCAAATGTCATGAAAGGCAAAAAAGCTGGAGTTCAAGCAAAAATAAAAGCAATTTATACTAATGCACATTTCGTTCACTGTTATGTACATCAACTTAATTTTATAATGAGAAATGCAGCAAGTATTTCAAGAAATGGGAAAATATTTTTTTTCTAGCATTCTGGCTATTCCAACATTCGTTTCAAGATCACCGCAACATGTGTCCATTCTAAGGAAGCATATGGCCGTTAGCATTCCACGTCCTTCCTCTACAAGGTGGAACTTCAACATACGGACCATAAACACAGTTCATGAAAATTTGCAACCTTTAAAAAATTGCCTTGCTGAAATTCAGTCAACATCAAATGCAGATTAAACTATTGCAGAGGCAACAGGAATTTCAAAATATCCAAATGATAAAAATTTAGGTTTTGGTTAGAGATTTTATCAGATTATGCCTCATGTTGAAATAATATATAACCAAATGCAATCCAGAGAAATTAGTGTGTTTAAAGTTAATGAATATGTCACAAATTTCAACACTGCTATTTTAGAATTAAGAAACTCAAATTACTGTGAGAATTCTTCAAAGACACTGATGACAGAAGCTAAGGAAATATGTGACTTTATATGTATTGATATAATGGAAAAATATTCTTTCACTAAACACTTAGCAGCTGCTAAATTGTTCAACAAGAAATGCTTCACTAGTTTTAAGAAAGAACATCCTGCAGAATAAATAGTACTGACCACTGAAGCATATCCAGTGATTGACAGAGAAAAGCTTGAAACTGAACTAAAAGTATACTGTTGTAGGTCTGACATTCATGAATACTGCAAATTAATTGAGCTACTGAAATTTATCTTGGAAAATAATCCAGATGATGTTCTTAGTGAAATTACGAAACTGATAAAAATTCTCTTGACAGTTCCCATGACTACATCAGACGCAGAACGCTGCTTTTTAACATTGAAAAGAATAAAAACTTTTCTAAGAAGCACTACGAATTCGGAAAGACTAAATGCGCTTGCAATGCTTTCAATAGAGAAAAATTTCCTCAGTTGTCATCCAGAGATCAGGGAAAAATTATTGATCTTTTCGCGCAAATTAAAACAAGAAGAATCGATTTTATTTTTAAATGAACAGATAAAGATTTGACTGCAACAATTTAAGTTAAAGTAATTAAGAAGTGTTTAATTTTTCTCTTGTAAGATTTCATGGAAGTTTCAAAATAAATTTTCTTTTTATACATGTTTGCTTCATTTTACACAATTTTAAAACAAAAGTTAAAATTTTTTGGAACAGCACCCACACTAATTTTAGCTACGAGAAGCCACTGTGCAAAACACGCTCCAAAATAAGCATCAGTCACACCTTTTCTGGAGTTAATTATCACGAATTCAGAGGAATTCTTCAGTTAAAATCGGAATAAATAGGTATTAAGAGAATCATATCCAGTCAAAAGTGCAAAGTGGGCCACAGCGGCAGATCTGGCACACTGTGAGTACTACAAAGCACACTCCAGGCCACCAGCAGCGATCGCGAGTTGCGATGCAATAATGAAACAAGTATAACAAAGTCGAAACGGATTTTAGAGTTCAAATCCTAGGTTATTTTCATTCTATATGCTCCGCAGCGGATGCCTTAACCATACAACCACGTTAGGCAAAAAAGGGTGGAAGGAAGGAAAAAAGAATGAGATAAACTCTAAACATTGAACGAATAACCAATGAGCATTAGATAAATTAAGCATAAAAAATTACGCAAAACTGTAATAGGTTTGTGTCAAGTGTAATTTGTTTCTCTTCTAGTATGCCCGCAGAATGAAAAGAATTGTATAAAACCGCTTTAATACTTAAACTAGCACTAGTAGTTCGACGAAGAAATGAGCACTAGTAGTTCGACGACGAAATGAGCACTAGTAGTTCGACATGGAATTCAGTTTTCCCCATGCGTAATGTAAATGGAAACGAAGTTTCCTTTAAAAAGCCTTCCAAGAGGGCATCCTCCCCATGCACAGGTAGCCCTCCTTTGTCTTCATCAATTAACCAAAATAAAAAAATTGTTTTCCCTCCGAAAGTCGTCCATAAAAGTTATATTCGTCTATTTATCGGAGCATCTAATTGTGTCATTTCAAATCTTGATCCAGACAAAGAATCGGGAGTTCTTATTTCCTTTTCAGGAATTTTTTGCATCACGCAGATTACCATCGTATTTTTTCCACCTTCGTATAATGAATGCGACGACTTTATAAAAAGCTATTTACATTTTTCTTGTACTAACAATTATTTTTCATAAATATTTACTCTTACCTGCTGAGTATTTTATGTCCCAACCGTTTCGAAATTTGGGAATAAGCACATCTTCATAACAGTAAAATATTGATTATCAGATGTCATTTAGATCCTTTTTATTAGATAACATTTTCAGTAAAACGGAAGTATTTTGCTTAAAAATGCATCATATGATTTCATGTACTTTCAGTACTTTATTTTAACAAAGTCAAAAAGTTATTTATTCTCTTACGGTATTATTTGCGAATGATTTTCATATCGTGCCAAGAAAATTTCTCAGTAGTTGTTTTTAGACGAGAAGTCAGAAGAGCAAAACGAATTTTTCTTTAAGGAAACGCACCTTGTCATCATATTAAATGCCCAACTTCACATTCACGAAACTAAATGAATTTCGATACAACTATATAAATGATACATTAGTCTAAAATGGAATTACACGATTTGAACTCTTTCAAAAATCTCATCTTCATTTCAGAGCAATTATTGAAAATATATATTGAAGTAACTGTTTTTGTGAACTGTTATAGTATTTTAAAAAATACAGTATTTTAAATCAATGTGCACAACTAAAATAAAAATTATCTGAAATTTGTGTGTTTCTGCAGGCATTGTAGGATAACTGTTTAAGTATTTATTCCATGCTAAAAGCAATTATTTGCAAGTTAGGTGATGCTAAATTCTTTAAAAGTTATTCATGGGTTCCGTGCAAATTACATTTACTTCTGTAGAAGAAATTTTGTTCGGCAAATTTTTCGTATACACAAAGCTTTCGGTTGAAAGATTTTCAGTATTTTCCAGTTTTCGCACGAAAATCTCACTCAGGTTAGCAGATGGTACGGTTGGATTTGAGGTTTTTATTTTATGACCCTCGCATTGCAACATCTTTCTCTAACGATCGTTGTTTCCCTTCTACCAATTAAGCTCAGCAGGAGATCGAGGGAACGAGAGTACAAAATATTCCGTCCTCAACGATATCGAGGTGGAACATGCAAGGTAGAAAAAATCGTTTGAAACGATTTCGGATCCATCAAGAGCTGATAAAATATTCCGTTTGTAACCATTTGGAAAGCCATCTTTCAATGCGGAAAAATTTCGTCGGTAACTCTGAGAGGTTTAAGAAGGAATACCATCAACTAAAGACATTTTTTGCTAATAGAGTGTCTGTTATTCGCAGCGTGACTGCTATTCATGAGTGGTACCATATTAGCACTCATCCAGCTGCTTTGATATCACGTGGAGCTGAACCTAAGGATCTTCTTCATAACAATTTATGGTGGTATGGACTAACGACTAAGTTCTTGACTAAGGAAAGTCTTTTGACTAAGCCTTGTGACGCAATTTCGTCTGACATGGTGGAATACATGAAAGAACTCACACTTAAGGTTAATGACATAGTCAATCTAAATGTTAACTCTAATTCCCTTGTTTTAGATCATATTCTTAACATTAGTAATAACTATATTCATATTATTCGTGTGTTAAGTTTTGCTTACAGATTTATAGCCAATTGTAAAGGAATAAATATAATAGGTTCTCTAATTGTTAAAAAACTGGGTGATGCTGAGAAGATCCTGATCAGGTAGCTACAATTACAACATTTTAGCAAGGATATTCTATCCTTAAAAAATAAGAATTGCGTTTCTTCCAGAAGCAAGTTAAATTTTTTATGTCCATTTCTAGATAATGATTCTCTTCTGAGAGTAGGAGGCGGACTTGCAAATAGTAATCTTAATTACAATAAAAAAATTCCTTATGTAATGCCAAAATATCATATATTTACTAGATTAATTTTTCAGTGTTATCATGTTAAATATTTGCACCTTGGTGCGCAAGCTTTATTGCATCAGGTTCGCAGTTGGTTATTTTGGGTTATTAATGGTCGAGATAAGCTCGAAAGGTTGTACATGAATGTGTAACATGTTTTAAGGTTAAACCAATTGTATGTGAACAACTTATGGTAAATTTACCTGGTGAAAGAGTTAAACCAGGGTTTTTATTTAATACTTGTGGACTCGATTTTTCTGGTTTATGCCTCATCAAGTATAAAAATCAGAAAAAGGGTAATTATGCAAATATGTACGTTGATATATTCATATGTTTAGCTACTAAATCAATACATTTAGAGGTAGTAACTGATTTAACTAGAGTCATTACTTGCTACTATTAAAAGATTTACTGCTAGACGTGGAAAATGTAATACCATAATGTCAGATAACGGTACTAATATGGTTGGTGCAAAATCAGAACTGAAAAATTGCGTAGCTTAGTCCTTAAATCTAATTCTGATATAGCAGTACTAATATGGTTGGTGCAAAATCAGAACTGAAAGAATTGCATAGCTTAGTCCTTAAATCTAATTCTGATATAGCAGATTTCCTAACATCTGAAGGTATAAATTGGAAACGGATTCCACCTAAAGTACCAATTTTTGGTGGTTTACGGGAAGCAAGTATTAAGTCATTTAAATATCATCTTCAGCGTACAGTCGGAAGTTATAAATTGACTTTAGAAAAATTTTGGACTGTTGTCACACAAATTGAAGACATTCTCAATTCTCCTCCAATTTTACCTTTATCAACAGATGCGAATGATTTTGAAGCCTTAAACGCTGGGTCATTTTTTAATTGGACGTTCCATTACTTCATATCCTGAACCGGATTTGTCTCATCGTACAGAAAACAAATTCTCTACAGAGGCTGTTCGCACATTTTTTAGACGATGTATATTGTATTCACAAAACTAAATTACATTAAATTTTTGTGTTTTAATTGTTCTATTTGACATCTCTTATTCTGAACTATCTTTCGACACCGCAATTTCCAGAATAATAATGCCTTTTGAAGTGTCAGAAGAGGTATTCTATCCCATTCCTCCCGAACAGCTTTCCAGAGTCCTGTTAGGGTTTTGGGTCAACGTTTGGATAATGCAGTTTTTAAAAGTCCGAAAGCACAAAATTCCATAGGTGACACATCGGGAGATTTAGTAGAGATATCAGTGAAGGGTATGGCCTTGATACCAGTTTTTTGTTCCATTTCTTTTAGGAAATTTACAGTGGATTTTGATGTGTGACTGCTAGCTTTGTCCTGATGGAGTCTCATAGATTGATGGCACTGTGGGTAAAGCGATGGTATTTCATTCAGAAACATTGGCAATAAAATATGTTCCTGATAGTATTTGGAGTTAATCTTGACATTTTTTTCACTCTCTTTATTTTTAACTTGCCATTATAAGAAAAAACACCAACAATCATGAATGCCTTAGAAAAACTTTCTTTCGATTCTTTGAACCATGTACTTAAATTTTTTTCTCCCCTTTTATGATAATAAATGGCTCGTTTTTTGTTACAATCATTTAAATACACCCATGCTTCATCTATTGCGACAATTGTTTTCCATTTTTCTTTGGATAAGTGTTTCTCATATAGAATTCTGCAGCGTGTCCCGCGTTGAGCGATATGCTTTGGAAGAAGACGATGCACATTGCGTTTTTTCGCTTTCTTAAGATTTAACTCAACGTTTATCCTTTTGTTTACAGTGGACACCGAGCATTTTAATGATTTTGCAACTGTCCTTTGACTAGGGGGATTTTCTTTTAACATTAAACAACGTACCTTTGCAATAGTCGAAGATGTCCGTTTTTTGCTTGGATACTTGTTTGGAATTTTTGTCTCATTTGAGGCTCCAATTTGACGTTTTTTCCTTTCTTGTTGATGATATTACCTGTCGACGCTTTAGATATAAAAAATCCATGACTCTCACATCGTTTTTGGATAACGGAGTATGCATATTTCTCTTCGGAAAGAGCGTAAATGTAGCCTTCGAACCACTGGTTTGTTAAATTCTCCATTTTGAATAAAAACAAAACTTTCAAGCCACAGACAATAATTTTGACTTTAAAAAACATAGTACAATTGCAATTACTTCTTTTGCAGAAAACGATTTTTTATTACCGCTTACCAAAATCGTCTAAAAAATGTGCGAACAACCTCTGTAAATGCCAAGTTATTACTAAGTTCATTCAAGTTATTTGGAAACGTTGGCAAACTAATTATTTAAATTATCTCCAGCAACGCACCAAATGGTTTATTAATAAAGAAACTTTAAAGGCAGGTATGTCAGCTGTGTTAAAGATAATCTTACCCCATTTATATGGTCTTTGGCTAGAATTGTAGAAGCTTTACCTGGTAAAGATAATAAAACCAGAGTTGTTAAAGTGAAAACATCAAATGGTGTACATATTCGATGTATTAGCAAAATTTGTTTATTATCTGTCTAGGATAACACTGTTTATTTTTACATTATTGTGTTCTTATTGGAAATAGTGCTTTACATTCAAATGGAACTGTTTAAAGAGTAAGTTAGATTGTAGCATAGTGACTGTTTATATTCTTATAATGTTTATATTATTTTATATAATATTCATGATGAAAAATAACTTATTAGCTTAGCTTTCATGTTTGTACTATAGAATTAGTTTTTCTTAATTAGTTAAATTGTATGTTTGTTTGTAATTTACATATTGAAATTTGGAATTTCAACGGGCGGCGGTATGTTAAGTTTGAATACAGCGCCACCTGTTGGATGTAGACAGAAACTCTCACTTGGCCATCTGGATTCGGCTAAGCAATTTGGCAGAGCATGTAATAGTACTGAATGTAGTTAATTACAGTAAACAAATTAGTTCTGTGTTCATACGGTCCACTTATTAGTTTAGAATCATAGTACAGGGGATTTTGAAAGGTCCCATATGACCCAGTTGAATCATGCGCTGGGATTCAGCTTTTACAATTTTGAAGCGGTCAGGAGCTAACCGTCTAGGTTTAGCAGCAACTGGAGGACCTTTAGTTTCTATATAATGCACAGAATTGTGCTTCACAGGTTGATCGGGACCCCGTAATTTAATAATATCAGGATATTGCAATGTTAATTTGCCAAATACATTGTCAATACAAGAAGATTTAAGAGGAAAAAAATATTATTTAATTTGGCAGGTTACTTTAAAATTTGTTGTTAAATCAATTAGATGCTTGTTGCGTAAATCATGAGATAAACTGTAATATAAAATATCTGCACCTATGATCGAGATGTAACATTACAAATATAAAAGGAGAAAGTAAAATTACGTCTTGAGCCAAAAGTAACAGTTATTGTTTTGCGACCATAGACATTAATGGATGATCCATTAGCAGCACGAAAATTTTGGAGTACTGGGGCCTTCTGCTCAGATTTATTTTCAACAAGTAAACTGGCATCACTCCCTAAACCTATTAAAAACACCTACCTGTCGATCGGTCACTTATGAAAAGGATACAGGATGTAAGAGGGTGGGAAGAGTCGGTCGCCTCTACTCTCAGTTCTTCAAGTTTCCCTTGTAGGAACATGGCGAAATACACTCTTTTAGATCATCCTTGAATTTGCGATGATACCAGGACAAATTTTTAACACATGATTTCGAATATTTGCGGCCCGAAAAATTGGTACGAGATGAATCCATGGAACGTTGAAGTTCGGACTCTCCTTTCCGAAGAGCTTTGATTTTTTCACAAAGTTCAGCCGAAGAGGAACAACTGCTATTGCTAAAGAAGATTCTTTGTTAAAGACGATGCCAGATACATTCGTGTTGTTGATAGCTATATTCGATCAGCTACTTCCGAAAATTTATCCAAAGTAATAGGAGAAATGGAAGTTAATATAGTTTGAACAGGAACAAACATCGCTTGATTACAGAGCTTAAATAAAAGTGAATCGTCTATATCATGATGTTCTGCTCGACGTTTCATATTCCGAAGAAGCTCGCTAGGTTTTCGATCACCCAGGCTTTTCCCTGCTAGCAGCCAACAACTTTTTTGAGTCTTTGATTCCGAACATCTTTCAATAATTTTTGATTTCAGATCCTCATATAGGTTGATGTTTTTCAGCTAAATGATGATATCACGAACCACAGTGGCAATATTAGCTGGTAAGTGAGCTACGACGTAGTTGGATTTTGTCTTCTCTTCTGTAATCGGTTTAGGAGTAGCTAATTCAAACGTTGATTCTAACATGTGAAACCACAGAGATGAACCAACTTGAATAATAGGTGGAATCGCGACAGCAGAAGTTTCAGATTCAGCCATTTTTTCAGGTAAAACACGCAACAGCGAGAAGAATCACAATCAGAAGTTATCGTTACAGTAAACCATTTCAAGTCCTAAAGTTACCATTGATGAACGGTTGCTATTCAAGGTGGTTACTTAAGGGTGATCTGACTCCATTATTGAATGAAACAGCAATTGATATAAAAATATATTTTATTATACACACAGTAACGAGACTCGTACTGGGAGCATTGCGTAGCGATCTTTTCACTCCAACGGCACCCGCCAAACGAGGCTTTGAGGCTTAAGAGAAGATGTGATGTAGATTTGCTCCTCTTGCTGATTGGCTGATTGCGGCGCCTCTCGTTCGCACGATGAAGTGCTGCAAAAATAACAAAATCTTGTAAATATAATTTCTAACGATAAATGCAAATTGAAAGTTCTATTGAAAGTCTACAAGTTCATTATTCTGTAAAAACATTGAAGGAATGTCCTAATTTTTTCGAGAAATACTGGAAAAATACACAGTCCTGTAAAATCATTGCTTGAATATCTTAATCATAATATTTTGCAGTCCTTAGCTTGAAAGTCTTTCATAAAAATTGATGTTGCCAATTTTCTTTTACAGATTCATGAAATTAATTATTTATAAAAAATCCACATTCTCTTATTTGTAAAGCAATGTAAAATGGAATTTAGAACTTAATACACAGTATGTAACAAATTCAGTAAAACATTAAAAGAAATGGGAAAATCCTTTACAGGGCAAATCAGCGTGACGACTTGCTGATGGCTCTGGGATGCTTAAATACGATTACACATCGAAGTCTCCATTACTTAATCATTCTATTACCAGTATTCTCAATAGAAGCAATACAGATTTTATTTCCCCCACTTAACGCATTTTGGACCATTATTAAAAACCTTAAAAAACGAAAAGACCTCATATCAAACGAAGCACTTCAAGCCTTACCTAATAGATATATCGTCCTGATTACTAACATTTTGAACGCCTGCATTTGACTGTGTTATTTCTCTTCCCAATGGAAGCTTTATATTATAACCAATATTTCAAAGCCTGGAAAAGATCCCAAGTCAGTAAAAAACTGCAGACTAATTAGAGTATTACTGGCCTTGGAAAAAGTTTTCGAAAGGGTTCTCAGCGTTCGCCTTATAAATCATCTGGAAAGACGTGACCTTATTGACAAAAATCAGTTCGAGATCATGAAGGAGCACTGTACAACAAATATTAAATCTGATTGAATTCATTGCCCAGGAATTTAGAAAAAAGAATGGAGTAGTCGCATGTTACCTCGATTTTGAGAAAGGCCTTTGATCGAGTGTGGCATGCCGGCCTACTATCGGTATCGGTATCGTTAATTGGATACAACGGCATTTAGCAGGCTAACCTGCTTTTACCGGATAGCGTTGGATTAGAGTGCTCAATGGCTCTGGAGTAAAACATCACAGCGCTAGGCGCTCCGCCATTAAGGCGAACTCAGTCAGGTACTTCACGTACATATCAGTGATGAGAGTCTGGAAAGCCGTCGAGCTGGTAATGAAACACATGTTTTGCAAAAAGTTCAAGTCCTGAATATGGAGGCAAAGTCCATGCGTAAGTATAAAATAGTAAAATGAAGAATAAGTATAATAGGTTAAATATGAAGCACAAATTACACAAGCACTGAATCTTGATTATATAGTTGAATAAATAGTTGAATACACTGAAAACACTTTCCGGCCTACTACACAAGCTATCTAATTTTCTTTTACCCAGCAGCTCCATTAAACTCATCTACTCCTATCTAAAGCGTCGTACATTCCAAGTAAGATGTGGTGAGAATCTTTCCTCAAGAAAAACTATCTACAGCGGAGTCCCTCAGGGCTCCGTTTATTAGGCCCAAACGTTTTCAACAAATTTATAAATGACATGCCTTTACCTTTTTATTCGAACGTACTAAAGTGTGCGGATAATGCAGTAATTCTAACAAGCTCAAGAAATCCACAAAATGCCCTTGATAAGTTGCAACTTCATTTAAATGTCATCCAAAATGGTGTCAAGATTGGAAAATAAATTTAAATTCTTCAAAATGCTGTGTCGTTCTATATCGTGGATACAAGAAACATTATCCAGTTGACTTCAAGATCAGAATTAATAACTCACTTGTCCCTGTGGCTGACTGATTAAGTATCTAGAAGTTTGTGTTAACTAACCTTCAAAGAACACATAAACTACGTGACAAATAAAGCTAATGGCGCCTTTATGGCACTCTATTCACTATTGGGAAGGGTATCCAAGTTAAATCTTCGCACTAATAGAACTCTCTACATTACCTTAATCCGGCAAATAATCTTACACGCAGTCCCAGACTGGGCGACAGCCCGAAAAACTGACAGACACAAAATTAATGTCCTCCAAAATAAAATCCTTAGGAGTATTATGAAAGCTCCGTAGTTCATCGCCAACTCCAAAAATCATAAAGACCTTGATATTAATTCAGCTTTTATAAGCTTTTAATCAGCCCTAGATCACTCTCTTATTTTCTCGACTTTTCTGGATAGCAAAAGAAATTACGAGATATTTATTTATTAAATATTAAATGCACGCGCTCTTGTATTTTTAGTTTTCCGGCTTAGCTTTCTCTTCAAATTTGTCAGCGCTGCGTTGCGCATGAAAATAAAACAATTTTAATTACAGTTCTATTAAAATAACTAAATGAATGCAAAATCCGTAACAATATTGTGGAGAGAGCCTAGATAAACAAATACAAGTTCGGCATTTAAATGGTGTCACATATGAAACCGCAGCTGCTCCATATCTTGCAACCAAAGTTTTGAGTCAATTAGCGATTGATGAAGGACTGAATTTTCCGAAGGCAAATAGTGTAGTTTAAAGAGATTTTTACATTGACGATGTACTAACTGGTGTAAAAGATAATCCGGAAGGTATGGCGTTGATAGATGAATTGCAACAACTGCTAAAAAAGATGGCTTTGAGGCTCCATAAATGGTTGACAAGTAAACCATCAGTATTAAAAACTGCTGATAGCGGCAATATTCATCGTATAGCAGAAGGTAAACCATTAAAGGTTCTGGGATTGGAATGGCATTCTGACAATGATGAATTCAAATGTAATTTCGGTGTAATAGAATAATGTTGATTTAAAATTTCAAAATACATATGAACCTAATGAAAATGATAATGGCACTGAAAATGTTGATGATTCTATAAATGATATTGCAATGTTAGAATCTCATAAAACTGATTCTGATCATACAGTAATTTCGCGTTATTTGAATGAACGTGGATTAGAGCATTATACCATTACATCTAAAATAGAACGATCTACTAAAGTCGTATGTAAGGGGCTTCCTGATGAAATTCCATGAATGAAATTGAAGTCAAAGCATTGGGATTTAAGTTTAAGAAAGTGGCAAATATGGTTCGGCTAAAAACAAAGGCCCCAATGCCCATGCATCAAATTCAAATTATGAATGAACCGGGGCAGAGAGGATATACGACATAGTAAATATTATGTATTTTAATGCAGAAATTGTACCCTATAAAGTTAGATGGGAAGTAGTACAATGCTACAACTGTCAGCCCTTTAGCCATTCTTCCTAAGTCCAAAATGCGCTGGACCGCATAAAACGGAAAATTGAACAGCCAAGCGTCTGAGTACGGTAAAGTGCTGCAATTGTAACCTGATAGGACATATGGCCAACTATCGTGGATGCCTGAAATTTCCTTCGAGAAATGTACCTAGCAATGCTCAAAAGATAGAAAAACCTAAAGTAAATGTTTATGTAAATACCACTAAAATTATCCTTGGAATATCTTATGCTAATGCTGTGAAAAATCAAATGCCTACTAATGTTCCAACCAAAAATTTTCTGAATGAAAATAATCATATTCTTAAAAATACACTGGTTATCATAAATTAAGGAAAAATCACAAAAATAGCGATAACTCCCTCAAAAATAAGCCAAACCGTGCAAAATTTGAATATGTTGCCAAATAAGAGTAGCTGAGTAAAACTGCAATATGCAAATTAGTGGCGCTGCACTCGGAATAGGTCATCTGCGAGGAGCATAAAAGTCCATGTTTGAGAGCAAGCCTACATATTTCACTGTGATAGTGACATCAGAAATCTGAGATAGTCAATTCGTAATAATGACCTCCTGGCATCATTTGTTTGCAGAACTACGATGGAGAGCCATTGACTAGAGCCAGGACTAAGTCAAACAGAAGTGGCCAGATGGCTAAATGTGAGTCCTGTGGTTCATAGACTTTGGAGGCAATTTCAAACCCCAGATTCGGCATCTAGGAGGTCCAGCCAAGGACGGCCAACTGCTACAACGAGCGCCGGTGACCGATATTTGACATTATGTGCACGCAGGAATAGAACCGCTACTTCGATTCTTCTTGGATCCTCCTTTGCTGCAGCCACCGGAAGGTTGGTGTCAACGTCAACTGCGCGTAGAAGGCTTCACCAAGGTGGTCTGTATGCAAGGAGACCAGCCATTTGCATGCTGCCCACGTCACGATATAGGAGGGACCGTTTGCAGTGGGCACGACAAGATGTCCACTGGACGCTTGATCAACGGAGGGCTGTTCTCTTTACGGATGAGTCCAGGTTTAGTCTAGAAAGTGATAGTAGGCGTTACGTGATATGGAGATAACCTGGAACCCATTATCATCCGTCAAACTTCCGTGAAAGAGATGCATACGGAAGAGGCAGTGTCTGTTTTTGGGGTGGTATCTCTTTGGATGGACGCACAGATCTCCATGTCTTTCCAAGGAGAACTGTGAATGCTCAGGTTTATAGATGTGACATCCTTGATGCTTATAAGCGCCCATATGCCGGGGCAATACGTGATGCTTTCCTGCTACAGGACGACAACGCAAGACCACACAGGGCTCGGCATCGTAGATAATTATCTTCAACAGGAAACAATTATACGCTTGGAGTGGTCAGCTTGATCTCCGGACTTGAATCCTATCGAGCACGTTCGGGATGCTTTAGGGAGATGTCTAGTTGCTCTCAATCCGCCCCCTCAGACCCTTGTCGTGGTTGCAACTGCTTTGCAAGAGCAATGGCTCTCGCTTCCTATGGAACTGATAGACCGCATAATTGAAAGCATCACACATCGCTGTATGTGCTGTATTGCTTCTAGAGGCGATCATATTCCATATTGAAAGTACTTTTCCTATAGCAAACTGACACCTTCGATTTGTTCAATTTATACATATGCTAATTTTTATACTACCATAATTGTCTGCTAATTTCTTTTTATGTTATTTGATACCTTACTATGTGTTGTATATTGTGGGTAAATTTCATAAAATTCTACATGTAACTTTCTCAGTAATCGTGATTTTTGTGATATTTCCTTAATTTATTATAAGCAGTGTAGTATCACTGCTAAAATAGTTCTAAAAACAATGAATCTGTTTGGCCGATTATTAGGCATATTTAAAGATGTCCAAAAATTGCTCTGTGAGTTAAAAGGTACGTTTAATGGCATTTCACTTGTACAAATAATTAGAAAAACTTCTCGTCTACCTGAGTTACAAGAGACAGAAAATACAATTAATAACTGTTCGTACTTTTCTCAATTTTCGAGGATATTTTCAGTTCCAATGTAAATAATAATCATGACTAATCTGTACAATAATTTGAGTATCATTACATGGAATGCTAATAGATTGTCCCGAAACATTATTGAATTTCGGGACTTTATAAACGAGTACTCCCTTGATATCACGTTCATATAAGAGCACATAGCCCTAATCATCCTATTTATGTAGACAATTACGATGTTTATAGGTCCTTCATGTCTACTACAAACAGCGGAAATCATGCAGGTGGCTCAGCTGTCCTTATCAAAAGCTGCATTCCTCATTACGCTGTTACAATTCCACAGCTTTTAGCCGTTGATGCCACAGCAATTACACTCACAACAAACACTTCTTTGACATACATCTTTATTTCCACCTACATTCCCTCAAATCGGAACCTCACAAATATACGCTCCTATTTGAATACTTTACTCACACCTGGAAACCGTATTGTCATAGGTGGTGACCTTAACGCTAGACATCGCTCGTGAAACTGCTACAAGTCAAACAGCAACAGACGCGTGATTTACGATTTAGCCAACTCGGTTGCATTACGCATAGCAACTCCAAAATCTCCAACATGATACGGTATCGGGTAATTGAGGAGACTTTAAATGACTTTAAATCTTTATGAATAAAAACTTTCTGATGCTTAGCACACCGTGGTTTTATCGGTTTTAAGTTATCCATGCAGTTTATTAGCTTACCCACAAAGGTAGCAGGATCAACTTTGAAATTGGGTGGATAAAAAAATTCACCAGGTAGTCTAATGTTTGTTCAATATACCATTTGAGATATCGAGAGATTTGTGTTACATCGTAAAGCAGATCTAAGACCCAACAGAACTGTTGATAGTATTTCAGTCCACTGAGAATTATTATGCGCTTTTACAGCAGTCTTCAATGTCCTATGAAGCCTCTTAATTTTTCCATTCCATTGGAGATAGTACGCTGTAGCGTGAAGGACTTTAGCCCCACATATTACAGCCCAATTCCTTGAACAACTGTGATTGAAACCATGTTCCTTGATCCGTAATAATTTTGTATGGGACGCCAAATCTTCAAATCCAATGCTCATAAAAGGCTTTGCTGACAACTTCTGCAGTGATGTTAGGTAATGGGATGATATCCATCCAGCCTGTAAATCGGTCGATGCTAGTTAAACAATATACGTACCCATTTGAAGGGGGTAATGGACCAGTGAGATCGATATACACTATACTGAAACGGGTATCTGGTTCTGGATATTCTACAAATTTAGATTTGGGATGCTTAGTAACTTTACATTTCTGGCATCTGATACATGCTTGGGCCTAGTCTTTTATTTGCTTTTTCATTCCAGGCCACACAAAATTAACAGTCGTCTGTTTAATGGTAGATTTAACGCTAGGGTGTGAGAACCCATGAATTTTATCAAAAGGTTTTCTCTTGAAACTACTCCTGGAATATAAGACCGAATCTTTTTTTGTGAGGTATAACACCATACAATTTCTGAAGATGGAAGTACGGACTGGCTAAATTTAAGTCTCGTGTCACTTTCCATTAGAACTTTAAATTCTAGATTTGTACTTTGTTCTAAGACAATTTGTTCATAATAAATAACAGAAATTCGTGATAGAGTGTCCGCAATCACATTTTCTTGTCCAATGATATGCCGAATATCTGTGGTGAGCTGCGAAATGCAGCTGTCTCGAGGACGCTTTCTCATTTTTTTGCTTAAAAGCAAAAGTCAATGGCTTGTGATCCGTTACAATTACAAATTCTCTACCTTCTAGCATATACTTGAAATGTTTCACTGGAAGATATATACCTAAGAGTTCACGATCGTAGGTGCTGTAAGATTTCTGAGCGTCATTCAATTTCCTTGAATAGAAAGCAATTGGCCTCCAGTTGGCCTGCTTAAAACTGTTGTAGTATCAAGCCAAAAGCCCAGTCAAATGCATCAGTGCACAATGATAACGGAAGTCCAGGTGAGGGGAAACATAAAAGGGCAGCATTAGCTAAATCATGCTTGCAGTTTTCAAATTGTTGTATTGCCTCCTCATTCCAGGGTACTTTTCTTTAATCCTTCTTTTTTTTCACTCTTTATAAAAACTCATGCAGTTGTGCTTGTATTTGAGCAACATTTCTCAAATACCTGCAATAAAAATTTATCATACCCACGAAGGTAAGCAAGTCTTGTAGAGACACAGGCAGTGGGTATTCTAAGACGACATGATCCTTTAGCAGTAATCAGGTAACACAGTCATTTTGATTTACTCCCAGAATTGATTTCAGTACATTAATGCTAAGACCAAATTTGCTCAGTCTCTCAAACACTATCTGCAGTTGTTGTTTTTGTTCATCCTCAGATGATGATGCTATAAGCACATTGTTTAAATACGGGAATAGAAAATCCAAACCGAAGAAAACTTCATTAATGAAACGCTGAAAGGTAGCCGATGCATTTCTGAGTTCGAAACGCATAACATTGAATTAAAATAAACCGAAAGGGATAATTACGGCGGTCTTTCGTTGGTCTTCTTCAGCGATTGGTATCTGATAGTATGCTTTTACGAGATTAATCTTTAAAAATATATTTTTTCCCTGCAAGATAAAATGAAAATCTTTGATTCTGGGAATCCTGTAACGGTCAGGTATGGTTTGGTCATTTAATCGTTTATAGTTCCCGCAGGCTCTAACTGTTCCATCCTTTTTACTGACTAAATGTAGGGGACTAGTCCATTGAGATTTTGATGGTCGAATGATTCCCTTCTCCAACATGAACTGAAATTCTTGCTTGGCTAAGGCAATTTTTTCAGGATCGAGTTGACGAGCTCGTGAATGCACAGGCACCCCTTTGGTTGTTATGTGGTGCTTCACATCATGTCTACTTGGGGGTACTGAATACATATGGCTTAGTTAAGTCAGGGTAAGATTTAAATAATTCGTAAAACTTTGATTTATGGTTATTATTCAGTGTGCTGATGATGTGTTCATCTGAGATAGACCTAACTGCAGCTTTTACAGATAACTGAATAACACCATCGATCAATTTTCTATTATGAATATCAATAAGTAGTTGAAAATGATTTAGAAAATCAACCCCAATGATAACTTTATTAACCTTCACGACGATACATTGAAATTGTCGTCTGAGTCCCAAATCAAGATTGAGAGTTCTTACACCATAAGTTGGGATCTCTGTGCCATTGGCAGCATATAATGTATGAGAGCATGGCAGAGTTTAGTTGCCAGGGTCAGATATACTTCGACTCCACTTCCACAAAAACTGTAAACCTGATTTTTGTCGGTGACATATAGTCGGAATTTGCGGCAATTATAATTACTTGCAGTAGAACTGGCCGCGGAGTTTACTGTTGATTTACGTTTCCCGACCGCTTCCGTTCACAAGGTTGTTTACATATTTCAGGATAACATTTAGCGCCAAATTTAAAAGTAATAACAATATTTACCTTCTTCATCAAATTTCTGTCTCGACCTCGAACTGCTACTGCGGTTCCTACTGAAGTTGCGAGTCCGTGGTCTGGAGTTCCGGGCAGTCATACTGGCAATTTGGAGCTTTAATGAGGCAATTTTCTGTTGTAGCTCTACTACCACTGTATTTTTGCTGATGGCAGCCGATTCCTGGAGTGAGTTTAGTTCCGCAATTTCATCAGCCATTGCGGCCAACTTGTCCAGATTTTCGTCACTAACCACTAGAATGTTTTTTTACAGCATCTGGCATCTTTTCCAGAAAGAGATCGCAAAATATTCTCCGACATGTCTACCCCCACAGATTTCATTCTGAGAAGGAGCTGGCTGGATTTCATGTCACCGAATTCCAACCCGGTGAGCAGATGTTTAATACGGAAATTTTCACTTTCCTTAAAAGTGTTTAATAATCGTTTCTTAGCAGCCGAATATTTGTGGCTCGTAGTGTCTTTTATGATATCCCAAATGTTCTCCATAAATCTAGGTTCTAACTTGGGCGACCAAATAATTGAACATCGTTTCTTCAGTCTTAATTCCACTCATTTGAAATTGGGCCTCTACCTGATAAAATCACATCTCAAGTCTTTTGCCCCAAAACGGCAGAATTTTCACGCTCACCTTGCTAGCTTCGGCATTCGGCTGAGCAGTTTTATCGTCGTCCATAGCAAAATAAAATACTATCACGTATCGTGCGGTTCACCAATAACATTGCGGCAATTATATCAGAAGGTTACAAATTATTGCAGGTCTTTAAATAAAATAGTAAACACTCCGATTAGTGTTAAATCTCTTAATATAAGGGCTCAATAAATTTCAAGACTTGCCCCTTTGATGATATTCTTGATACTGTACTATATTCCGGATAGCTGCTGAGAAAAATTATCATCTTTTTTAATAAATCATTCATTGCGAAGAAATAATCATAGACATAACTTAGTTTTTCTTAGTTTTGTATTGACATAACATTATTTACTTTTTTAGTTTTAAAGATAATCATTTTAACAACAATATTCTATTACAGCCGATTAAAAAGTTTCCAAAATCTAGTTTTTTTAAAGTTATAAAAATAATAATGCTAGTTCTACACTTATCGTCTGGTTTCTAGCTGTTGCCAAGAAAGCTCGAATCAATAACTGTTTTCTTCTCTTTCTTTTCACCGGAGCAGTTGCCAACAGGGTCTTCAGGAATTATAGATTTCTTCCTAATCAGAAATACCAGTGATCTACTGGATATTTCTGTGCTGGACGACCTCTCCTCTGACCATAATCCGGTCAGAGTTCTCCTGGACATCAGCTATTATATCCCACCAGTCAAAAGAGCCTGTATTACTGACTGATTGCCAAAGCTCTAAATAACATACATTACACACTGCCAACAGTACATAATGAGAGTGACATTGATAGTTTGGTTAAGGACATTACGGATTCAATATTACATACCCACAGAAATGGCTGTCAAATTATCAAAAATTCCAAACCCAAAAGAAATATCTACTTAAAAGACGAAATCTTGCAAGAAGACAATACTAACGCACTTAGATTTCCTACTGACAAGCAGCTGCTCAGTAGATTGAATAACGCCGTTCAGGTCTGTAACAAATTTTTAGTCACAACAAAATTGAACTAATTATCTAAGCCTGCTTTCCACGGATGATAATTCTAACAGGAGAACATACTCTAGATATAGAAAATACTACAATAATATTCCGCCCCTTAAGGGCCTTGACAGGATCCATCACACCGAAATTGAATAAGCAAAACTCTAAGCTTCGCGTCTAGAATCTCAGTTTTGTATAACCAACATGCATGGCAACAATAGAACAGATTCTATCTGACTTTCATAAATATTACACTCACTCACTCACTCACTCACTCACAAACCCACTCACTAACAACATCGTTCCAGTCCAACCGTCGGACGTTATTGGCTATGTTAAGAACAAGAACCCTGATATAGTACCAAATATACCGGCATCTGAAACTGGGTCGTACAAACCCATTAGTCTACTTCCTCGCATAAGTAAGCTTATGGAAGGATTATTCTCAAAAGAGTACGTGATCATCAGGAAGCAAACAATATACTGATCCCACTGCAGTTTGGATTTCGGAAGTCGTTGTCTACATCCTATCAGCTTTATCGTGTTCTGAAACACTTCTCTGAAGGAATTCAATACAAGAAGTATTCTGGGAGTTTATTCCTGGACATAGCTAAAGCTTTCGACCGTGTCTGGATGGACGCACTAATACACAAAATTCACAATCTGGGCTTTACATATTACATTACACATATAATTAAATCCCACCTAACAGGTATACATTTTGGCGTTCACCTTTCTAACACTTACTCATTAAACGCCTGGTTCCAGCTGGCGTCTCCCAGGGATCACTACTAGGGCGTACACTTTTCAGTATTGATGTGAAAGATATACCCACCACACCGAGCACTAGCATTGTATGTTGACAACACAGCGATCCTGGCTCAAAACGCATTTCTCAGCTCAGTTATACATCTTCAAAATCACATACATGCACTAGAGACCTGGCTCCTGAAATTGAAAATTCAGGTCAATGTTGAAAAAAACAATTGCTATAGTCTTCATTAAGACAGAAAAGTTGAACAAAACCTGCAGTTTTATGGAAACTCACTTCCCTGGGCTAAGAACTTATCTTGCGGTGATCCTCAGAAATTCTCTCACATGGTCCCCACATATACACTCTGTTATTCAGAAGTTTCGTGTTCGTAAAGCTAAACTAAACCTCTAAATTATTCGAAAAAGCGTTCTACCTATAGATAATAAGTTACTCATTCATAAATCCATTCTGCGTCCCATGCTCTGTTACGCTTCTCCAGTCTGGGCGTATTCATGTGAAACTCTACGTAAAAAACTGCAAACTGCCCAGAATGTTGTTCTGCGGCAAATTACAAACGCACCGTACTCTATTAGAAACAATGCAATTCATGCGGAACTAGACTTAATAATAACACCACTTGAGAAATTTTTACTATCACCCGGCCAGTTTCACAATCGTTTATGTACTGCAATTAACACTGAACTCAGAATTTATAATTACGATACTAATGAAAAAAGCTATCTAAGATTCAGTTAGACAGCTTTGATGCTTGAATTTATTGCGTGTGAATCTCTTCAAATTTAAATTTAAAAAAAATATTATGCCTGAAATAAGTTACTTCAACTATGTTTGATGTGAACTTCAAGGATTTTGTGACGCGTCTAAAAAGGCCTGTGCGGCAGTTATTTATGTCAAACTTGTAATAACTCTTAACATTAGTGTTAAACTCGCAACAGCTGAAACTCGTGTAGCACCACTGAAAGCTATCACAATTCCAAGATTAGAACCTAACAGGTCGTCGACATAGAGAGAAGAATTTAACATTTCGAAACTGTCCGGCATTTTATTTTTATATTTCCGAATATGGTATTTTATAGTGGCGGCCAAAATGAAAGGTGATATAGTCAAACCGAAAGCTACGCGACACATTTGAATAATCTTAAAAGAGTCATTATTTTCATTAAACCAAAGAAATTTTAGAAATTGTTTATCACCTTCGGCAATTCCTATCATCAAAAAGGCTTTTTCAACGTCTCCACAAAATGCGATCTTAAACTTACGAAAATTTAACATAATGTCTAGTATATTGGGATTTAGATTAGGTCCCGATTCAAGGCAGTCATTTAACGAATTCGTGTCCTCTGTCCTCGAGCTAGCATCGTACATCGTATCACCGCTCGGTGAGGCATAAAATATCCCAAATTTGTATCATTATTCAGACATTCCTCCACAATTCCTTCTAATATCTGGTTCTCAACTATATTTTTATATTCCTGAAAACTCTCTGCAGCTTCACTTAGTTTATTGTGAAGGTTTGCGAATCGTTTCTTAGTACCGTAAAATTATTTCCTAGACTATTCGGACTGTATTTCCAGATTAAATTTGCCTCATATCTACCTTCTTTAAACTGCAAATTTCTTTCAAACTGATCTATTATTTCGCAGTTAATATCGGAATAATATCAGAATGATTAATTCCATAAACCTCTTAAAGCTTTCAACACAATAGTGTTTGTCATTAGCGCTAAATTTTCAGAACAATTTTTATTCGTTTTATTTTTCTCGATTCCTGCAGCAACCCAACAAAACACAAAACTGACTGCGTACAACCCTTCAGATGTTTTAATTCTTTCCGAATAAACTACATTCCAGAATTCATCCCCGCCAATTAATATCTCAACATCTGTGTTATTTTTTCTAGAGCAATCGGCGATTTGCAACTCCAGATGCTCCATGAAGTCTGCAATTTGTTTACAAAGCACACTGATGGGCGCCGAGGAAATAACATCCGACATCAAATATTCGATTTTTATTTTATTTCCAATTCTGAATTTCGATTTCAACGACCGGATAGGAATGATTCATTGCCTTGGTCGCACCAAATGAATAAACGAAAAGTCTTTCATAACGGATTGGAGTAAGTTTTAAATAGTCGGCCAGTTTTTTTTTTTGGTTATAAAGGCTCTGTGACTACCTTGATCAAGAATTAATCTAGTTAATTTTGATTTATATTTAGAACAAGCATAAACTGTACAAGTTTGTAATAATATTTCCCTGGCATTACAATTATAATTATTATCACATTGAGGAACAGAAGCAATAAATTTTAAGTTTTGAACTTTATTTCTTTCCTCAAAATTCAGAGTTAGAGATTCATTTTCACAATAACCTTGTTCGGACCTTTTGTTTACAGGGGATTTATTAGCACAAATCGATTCATTGTGATACATACCGCCACATTTATTACATTTAGTTTTATTTCTACACTTTTCTGATGTATGAAATTTTTTAAAACAAGAATAGCAGCGGTTTTTGGATCTAAGTTTCTTTAATTTATCAGAAACATTCACTTCACATTTAAATGACACGTGCAAATTATCACAAAAGATGCATTTTCGGTTAACTGCAGTATGAAATGCAGCCCTGGGTGTATTTTTTACATATTTCCTAGTTTCATATTTTGATTCATCGAGTCGTGGAGGTACATGATTTTTCCTTTCATTTAATACTAGATTTGAAACTTCCTTGCATTCTATTTTCCTTTTAATAAATTGTGTTAATTCCGAAACTTCAACTTTATCTTTTGATCCTCTTTGTCGACTAAATTCGAAAACCAAATCGTCCGAAATTAATTTTAATAATATTGGATTTAGTAAATGTCCATATGAGCCAGAAGTTACGTCTAAAGCTTCCAAATTACGAATCGAAATTTCTAATTCGTCATACCAGAATTTTTAACGGCTTCTAAATTGAGAATTTATTTCATGAATGAATTAATGATCAGGTCTTTACGACCATATCTGTCTTTTAGTGATGCTACACAACTATCATAATTACTTTCTGTTAATTCAAAGCCTGAAACAACATTCGAAGCTTGTCCCGTTAAGAATGTTTTTAAGTACGCAAATTTTTGTATTTTTGAGAGCGTTTCGTTTTTATCTATCGAATTTTCGAAACTATTCCAAAATTCATTCCGTTGTTTGGGGTCTCCCCAAAATTTATCACTCATTAATTTTGGTAATTTCAGCGTACTATTCCCACTAGAACTGGAACTTACATGCAAAATTCCATTACCACTAGACTGGTTTAAATCAGAACTTCAGGGATTCTGCGCTAGCGGTACTGCGGTAACCGCATCAAGAAACTGCTTAATTTGACTACAAGCAATTATACATTTGTCATTATATTCTTCGCTTAAACTATAATCTTCTTCAATTAAGTTGTAAAGTAGTAACTCTTGTATTTCCTCATCAAGCGTTCTCAAATCATTTTTTTTTCGGTTAATAATTCAATCAATTCCCGTAATTCTTTTATCGAACTTTCCTTCACTTCAATTTTTAATTTATCTTCAATCACTTTAATTAACCTTGTAACAGACGATCTCAATGTGGAACGTTTACGTTTCAATCTTTCTAACTTATCTTCCATTTTATTTAATTTATAAATACACCCAAGACAGTATTAATAATATTTACTAATTTACTACACTAAATAATTAATTTAAGATTTCCCTACCTTAATTTGGAATTGCATTGTCCCTTGAATATGAACTGTCCATTAATCCAAATCAAAATACACAAAAGCTTCCAAAAATCCCAACTTTACGCCGCATGCACCATATAATATTTTAGGTTTCTAAATCAGGTGGTGGTTCAGTGGTTCACAAAATTTTAACACTTTTAACAGTATTTTAATGAACCATGTACAGAGCTTATTCTCAGGCCGCCACCTTCCACATCAACCAAAACTTCATTCTCTAACTACGATGCGAGCATCATCGTCCTTTAGCCTTTTCTTCTTTCAAATTATTTAACAACCACCGTGTTCCTGTTTGGAGAGGGCGGTGCCAGAGGTCCCAATCAGTCTTTGTTTTACAAAGGCATATAGCCATAACCCCCGGTGTGATGAAGTGAGGCGCTATTTACGACAGCAGGTCATCTTTAGTCATTCTCCTTACATCTTCAACAGCTCAACGATATGTTGATACCATCCTGCGGCCGGTTGCATTTCCCTTCATGGCACGTCATCCTGGGCCATTTTCCAATAAGATAATGCCAGGCCACATACCGCTCGCATATCTCTGAACTGTCTCCGTGCGGTTGATACTCTTCCTTGTCACCAGACCTTTCATCAATCGAGCATGTCTGGGACATGGTAGGCCGCCAGATTCAGGCACCACAAAATATCGCAGATCTGGAACGACAACTGATGAATGCCTGGCAAAATGTGTCGCAGGATGACATTAGGAACCTCTGTCACTCCTTGCCTCGACGAATTCAAGCATGCATTGCTGCCAGGGGCGGTTCGACCAACTACTAATTTGAACACTCAATGGGTGACTGTGAGCCGTGAACAGGTACTATGACCTCGATTTTTTAATCATTTTATTATGTGTGTATGAGCTATACACATATTCAATTTCATCAAGAACAACCACTTCCTTCATGGTGCTTCGATTTTTTTGCAAAAGAGTGCATGTGTAGCAGTATTATTGGCAAATAATAACAATGATTCAGGCTGTTCGAGCTCTGTTAGCTATAAATTTTACTTCAGTGCACGCGTGGAGCGATTCTCAAATCGTGTTGTCATGGCTAAGGTCAGGACCTAAATGGTGGCAAGTATTCGTAACGAACAAAGTTTATGAAATACAAACCATTTTACAACTTGAGAACTGGAGTTATGTTGATGGAAAAGAAAATCCCGCTGACTGTGCTTCGCGTGGGTTGGTAGAGTTAGGTTTCGTTGTTGATATAACAAGCCATCTATAATGAATTGAACTTACAACTGCAAATAAAAAATCAAACTACAAACTATACTAGAATTGAATGGATTTGTTAATAGTTTAAAGAGCAATTTAAGCTAATATTATCTCAGGTGATGAAGAATGAAAAAATAAATTTCAAAAATATTTCTGCCAAGTTGCTTAAAAACGCAGGTACATTAAACAAAGAAAAATATTATGATGAAATAATAAAACTTCAGTCCGAATTTGAAAGACGTTTTCAAGAATTTACTAGACTAGAACCAATTGCTACATGTAATGTATTACCCGTTTAGCAACGTTGATGTGGAAGAAATAACTGAAATTATATATTTTCTAACTCTTGAGGAAAATGAAGTTTTTCGCTTTCAAAATGACATAATTTTAAAGCACGCAGTTCAGAACCTAAGAATAACTTTTGAATCTAATGAACGAAGTACAGCAGGACTTTATTTATCCCTGGAAGTATAGTATCCTAATTTATAAAGAGTTGCATTTCATTTAACATCGTTCTTTGGCTCTATCTACCTGTGTGAATCTACATTTTCAACGATAAATACAATTAGGACAACATATCCTCCTCGTCTCTTCGACTACCACTTAGAAGCCAGTGCAAGATTAGCAGGTAGTAAATAAATACCGAGATATTCAAGATTAATGGACAGTATGCAGACTAAGTCTTTTACTTAATATAACTACAAGAATCAATTTTATATGAAAATGATTTATTTTTTAATGTACTTTGAACTGTTTGATAAGAAATACGTTATTTGGAATTATTATATTTGTAACCTGCGTTTCGCTAGTAAGTTTTCTTTAGGTAGGTAAGTATATATTCCGTATTTATAATTAAGTTATAATAAATATTGTACACAATTTATTTAGGTCATCAAACCTAAGCCACTGGGTGGACTGCAGCTTGAAAAAATTGGAAGCAGCCCGTACCCTGGAAAAATCTGCCCACCCCTGCTGTACAGAAACTTACTGTTATATCATAGATGTCTTCATTTTTGAAGTTATAACTCGTTTTTGCTTGGGTATTCAGATCGAATTCAAAGGTAGCACAACTAGAGAGAAATACGTCATTTTTATCTAGCAACAAAATTCGATCCGCAAAAGTCTGTATTATTCGAATGACTTGTGCAAATTATCCAAAACCAGCAATCGCCTTAGCTTGAGTCCATTTTTAGATTATAACATAGCTTGAGTCCATTTTTAGATTATAACAAAGTGTTACGAGTAAGAGGAAGATTGAAAAACGTGCACCTTTCAGAAAATGAAAAACATCCAATCTTATTGACTTTGTTGGCACATAAATATTAACTTGGGCAAATGCCAATAGATGGCTGCACCAGTCAATATATTCGATTTGGAAGTTGTATTCAGTGGCAGGGTGATAGATCAGGAATTGATGAAAATTCATTTAATTTAAGAAACGAAAAATGGAATAATTGTTTGTTTACTGCTAAATAACCGTAATAGTGTACATTCATTTTTTAGACCAAGTGTGTTAATTTTCAGATTTCTTTTGTATTATTCGTTTGTCTTCTAAATTTTCATATGTAACTGTGATTTGAGCGTTCTCTTAACTGTAACCCGATATACATAGATAACCACATGCTGTCTGTGTTGCTCGTTTCTTTCTCAACTATGAATAAAAAAGTGTTTAATCAGTACAATTTGCAGTGACTTGAACTAACAACTTCAAAACACAACGCGACGAAAATCGTAATTGACACTTTCATGAAAAATATCTGCATGCGACACCAGAACTTTAATCAGACAGCAGTTTTGGATCACAGCTGCTAGAACTGTTATTCGAAAATTAGTAAAAACTTGCGTTACATGTTGCAAACATAGAGCTGAAACGGCAAGTCAAATAATGGTCGATCTAATCTAGAGTAACAAAATCGCGAACATTTCATAGAATCGGAATCGACTTTTCAGAATCGTTCATGACCAAACACCGTGCACGACCTGGACAAAAATTATTTAATTGTTACGTGTGCTTTGTAGTCAAAGCAGGACGTGAATAAAAATCATTTGTTACGCGCGTTTATTTATGCGCTTTGTAGTCAAAGCAGTACGTCTTGAAGTGGTAGAAGATTTTTCAACAAAAGCATTTTTAAGTGCACTGAAATGATTTATTTCAAGAACAGGGAAACCAAATGAGATTTGCAGCGACTGCGGTATTCTCTTTACAGTTGCAAAGAAAGAAATTACAAAATGGTTTTTTGAAGTGCAAACAAAATCGAGATTCACGAATTTTTGTTATTAGGGGAAATAGAATGGGAATTTAATTCATCTTTAACCATATTATGGTGGACTATGGGAATCAGCTGTAAAATCAATGAAATTTCATCTAAAGAGAACTGTTGCTGACACATCTCGGATTTCAAACTTTGATAACGCAGTCTTGTCGCAACTCTAGACCTCTCTGTCCAATATCGTCTGATCCAAATGATTTAATGCATTAACACCTGATCATTTTCTAGTAGAAACGCCATTTTAACTACATAGCTGAGCAAGATCTAAGTCACAGCTTCTCGAATCATCTTGACAGATGGCATGTGAGACAGTTCGCATTATTAAAATTACCGTAATAACTGAAGAAAATACAGTCCAATTCTCATGTGTGTATTTCTGTATACCAGCCATGTGAAACTAACAAGTAAACATCAAATATTAGTATGTACCAATGTAAAGTAAGTATCAAATACGGGGTGTCCGAATCAAATGTACCTATTTTAAACAGTCAATTAAAAACAAAAGTTTTACCGCTATGAGGGCGATATTGGCTACATGTGGGAGCTGAATTCGTAGAGTTTTGCGACAATATTTTTTTCTCACGTCTAAGGAAAATGGCGTCAATGCAAGAGAAGACACAAATTGTTCTCTGGTATGCAGAAAACACATCCGTAGTGAAAGTGCAAAGAATGTTTCAGTTTATAAAAGAAATCCACTCCAGGTTAAAAGCATAAAAAAGTGCGACAAAACGTTTCTCGAAACGGGATTTATACGGAAAAGGCCCGGAGGTGATCGGCGTTCATATTTTGATTCACGTGTTGAAGATGTTCGACAAGCTTTCGTTCGGAGCTCTCGTCAGTTGATCAGGCAGGCAGATTCTGAATTATCTATGCCACAATCAACTATTCATGATGTGTTGCATCGAAAAATGAGGATGCATGCATATAAAATGCAGCTTGTGCAGAAACTACAACCAAATGATGGGCCGCAGCGCGCAGCATTTGCTGTGGAGACGTTATCTCGCATCTATAATTAACACGATTTTCTAAAATAGCATCTTTTTTTTCAGATGAAGCTATATTTCATGTTAGCAACAACGTTAATAAATACAACTGCAGAATTTGAAGCTCACAAAATTTCCATTCACTACACGAATTGGAACGAAGCAGCTCAAAAATCAATATCTGGTATGTTCTATCACATGATAGTCATAGGACCAATTTTCTTCGCTGCATCCCCAAATGCAGTACTTACAACATACTGTTGTTATTTTCCAGTAAGATGTGCCCTCTCCTCATTGGGGCAAGCATGTTCGTGGGTTTTTAGATACAACTTTCCATAACCGATGGATAGGACGCGGTGACCCAGTTGCCTGCCCACCAAGATCTCCTGGCATGACTCTTCTTTTTTTGGGGCTACGTGAAAGACAAAGAAAGTCTACTCAGGGAACATCCGTGGAAGACCTTCATGCCTCCATAACCGCGGCTATTGCTACTGTGACTCCGGAAATGGCTGGACATTCTCAGGGCTACTAAGGGAGTTCATGTGGAATTGTACCGATTGTTTAATAAAAACTTGGCGAGTATTGTTATCTAATTTTACAGTTTTCTTATGCTTTTAAACTCTCTGTTAAGTAACAGCGACATCTTCAAATTAGGTACATTTGATTCGGTCACTCTGTATTATAAATGCTTGTATTCATTTCGCATATTTCCCACCAACAATGGAAACATGCGATTGTCATTACTATACTCAAACCAAGTAAAAATCCTCATCTTCCCTCTAGTTATCGATCTATTAGTTTGCTTCCTTGCTGTGGAAAAACTTTTCAGAGTCATTGAATGCCACCTCTATAAGCACCTCATCCACTCGGGTATCAAAAACAATTAGTTGGGGTTTCGCGAAGGTCATTCACTACCATGCAAGTGTTTAATATTGTGGAAAAATTCGCCAAAGCTTTTATACTAATAAAATTTGTGTTGCAGCTTGCTTATTAGATGCTGAAAAAACTTTCGACCGAATATGGCATACTATATTACTTTTCAAAATTATCCAGATGACATGCATTTGCAGTCTTAATTTGAAAATCAATTCTTCAAATGTATTTTTAAAAGCTTTTCAAATTTTGTTATATTGATAAATTTTGAAGATTTATGCACAACTGTTGAAAGAAAAATTCTCTTGATACGTTTTTTGTAACATTTATTTCACCACAAATATATAACAGTTATAAACTTTGTTAAAAATACAAATGAAATAATTTAAAAAATGAAATAAAAAAAGATTAAAAATATCATGGCCTTGGAGCAGTAATTCATTCAACTTTTTCCCCCTTCAAGCGAAAAGACGAATATTTAGTTTCTTTTGATGTTTTACTCTCTGCAATGATGTAGATATTTTTGCCAACCCCTGACACTGAGAAGCTCTTCAAAATCTGCTGTATTGCTCAAGTTAAAGGTTTATTCAAAAACATTTGTAACATTTATTTCACCACACATATACAACAATTATAAACTCTGTTAAAATACAATTGAAATAAAAGACATTAAAAAATCTTGGCTTTGGAACAGCAGATCACTTAGCCTTTTTTAAGTATAAGAAGTGATGAATATTTGGTTTCTTGACTGAATGCTTTATTTTCTGCAGTGGAGTTGACACTTTATTTCTACCACCCCAGTGAGAAAATTTATTCTAAGAAGAAAAAAATTAAATTATATAACATATTCTATAATTATAATTACTGAATTTCATAAATTTAAAAATATAAAATAATACACAGGAACTTTCTTAGAATAACAACCCATTTTTCAGCTGATATAAGTTCTTCAGTGTTATGTGATCCACTTTATTTCATATTTATATTATCAGATCTGAATTTTATTCATAGTCAGCACTAAGGCATTTTTTAAAATTAACCATTTATTGTAATCAATTTTAATTACATTTAACTTAAAATCCAGGTAAATTATATGCATATTTATTCAAATTTTCATTTTACTCCTCTAGCAGGAATATCACTAATTCTACTAATACAGTATTGAAGATTTGGGTGCAAAGACACGTGTATACAGGCGCCTGGGCAAAAGCCGCATCCTGTGTGGAATATGTATGAAGGTGCATATCTTTCTTTAACATAACATGCAGATATTCGCATGTGAGAATATATTCTCGTGAGCTGCATTGTTAAGTCTTTGGTACTTCGGCTAACCATGTCGTAGGTGTAATCGCAGTTAACTCAGGGTTAGTACACATTTCTGCACATGGAAATTAAGTACTTTTAAGGACCATTAATTGAAAAAAATTAAGGACCCATCAACAAATGGGAACTGAATAAATTCAATTAAAGATATTAGCTATGCTTGAACTTCAATTTCGTGATACCATCCTAAGAATAAAATATATCCACAAGTAGAACGCACTATTATTAAACATAGTTTAATAAACATAATTATAAAACAAATTTGAGAATAAAATCAACTTTATAAAATTTATCAGGGACGTAATCATTCACACAATTAAAAATAGTCTTCCTAGTATTATTCATGCATTCTAAAATAGAAATCAATAAAGTAATCACCACTCCCTTTTCTTTCTTATATTATGTCAAAGGTTATATTTTATTGTTATCATTACTTCCATCAGTACTTAAGAGTAAATAACGTATTGTGCACTGATTTTATAATATTGGCAAGAATATTTTCTGAAAGCATTTTCATAATTGCAGCACTTTTAATATGGCCTCAGCTAAATTTTCTTCCTTGTACGAAGTAAAAAGGCATCTGTACGTACGTATCACATAACTCAAAAACTCAGAACGTTGAAATTTTGCAATATAGGACTGCTATAACATGTAGATGTGCACCTCTCTTTTGATTACATCAGCTGCACCAAACCTACATAAATATATACATATCCATTCAGTTACTTGGCTCAATGAGCTCAGTTTTTTTTATTCTTATATGTTGGTAAATTGTACATTTTTGGCTTTAAAAATGATTATGCTGTTCTTATTTTCCGATTAAGGTTCTTATGCCTTTAGTTAACCTGCATGCAATAATTGTGGAATTATCAACAATTTAAAAGTTTTATAAGCGCGGCTAAGACTAATTTTTGTTTTACATAGCAGCCATATTTGTTTACATTATTTGTTTAGATTTAATTCGAAATTTGTTAATTGTTAATTCAATATGTTTAAATGAAGTGTAAAGTAAAAAGCATATATTGTAATTGAGAAAAAATGAAAATATCTATTTTGACAGCTATCAAATGCAATTTAATGATGTTTTTGCCTGACATCTGTATATAAGGACAGAATAAAGGACTCTGTTTGACAAAAAAATTATAAAACTGGTTTAAAATGGATTCTGAGGTTTTTTCATGGCGTCTGTGCATACGTATCTCGCATAACTTAAAAACAAATAGCCTCAGAAAGTTGAAATTTTGTACATAGGACTGCTATAACATGTAGATGTGCACCTCATATTTTGGTTGCAATCGGCTGCACGAAAAGTATATATGTATATAAATGATTGGATTATGTCGTTCTTATCTTCCGGTTAAGGTTTTTATGCCTTTAGGTAACCTGCATATTATAATTGCAGAATTATCATAAATTTAAAAGTTAAGTGCGGCTAAGCCTAATTATTTTGGCCACAGCAGCCATATTTGTTTCCACTTGAAACTTAACAGAATAATTTAGATTTGTTGCCAATCTAGAATATTAAGCTTTACAACAACAAAAATAATGCATTCTTTTATTATTGCGAACTAAATCATGTCTAATCCACTTTGGAATTTATTCGTGGAAATAAGTGCTTAAGATTTACTTCGTAATTTTTAATATAGATATTTTGTGAGTTTTTATGTACTTTTGCTGTGTCGTGAAGTGAGAACTGAATTAATTGAATGAGAATTGTACTGAATCGGCCGTGGGGAAAAATTTTTAATACATTGTTTTAGATTTATTATAGTATTTGAATAGAACATGTGGCAATGATTAAATAATTCTTCAGATGATATAACTTTCTGTGCATTCCGAGTTATAAAATCACTGAGATGTAACGTTGTTAAATGAACCTAGCACGAGGCTGTCACTATGGTAAACAAGTATTGTGAATTTTGAAGAGTGCATTTATTTATTGTGATTTATGCACTATCAGCGAAGTAGATTTAATTCAATCCAATAAGTTTAAATGAAATGCAAGAAAAAATGCATATAATTTAATATTCCGTACAAGGAAGTCAAGTCGTGCACACATCAGATTTTTTTGCTACAGTAGAATACTGAAACATTGCACTGAAAAGCTGTTTCTGATGGTCCAAAATTGAAATCGGTGTAGTATGCGCTATCAAAAACTGAAAGAAATAGTATTCTCTTATGGCATGTGTTTTATCATCTTTTTTATGAAGAAATTTATTTCTTCAGATTTGACAGCCGTAATTTTTCTGTCCTTTTGAGAAAAGACATGACATCAACAATCATCCTGTCCTTCATGCACAACTGAGTCTTTGTCGTATACATTGCAATGTGCATAATTCAAGGAAATTTCAGAAGTTTTAATGCATGTAAGAATATGAATCTATAAACATCTGGTTTGATGACTTCAGCTTTTTATTTTGAGGGGCGTAGTTCACAAAAAAACTTTTGAAAATCACAAGTACCGTAAACCCTTTGCAGTTTGTTTACCACCCCATGCTAAGTCATGCCACCCTGTTAAGCAAAAAATGGCTTCTTTTTACTATTATGTATTTCACGTGCTCAAAGTTTGTTCCACAGAATCCTTGCTTACCAGTGAACTTAATTATTTAAAAGCAGTTGCTATTGACCGAGGATTTTCTCCTGTGATCATTGATAAAGCTGTTAAAAAGTTTTCAGAGTCCCACCATAGAAGACATTCTACTCTTAGAAAGAATATTAATGACTTTGTCGTGCTTCCATTTTATTCTTCTGTTAGTTATAAGGTTGTACAGATTCTCCACAAATTCAATTTTCAGGTCAGTTTCTCCCCTATCAATAAAATTTACGGTTCGACTCTAAAAGATTCTGTTTCTGACTTTAATTCTTGGGGAATTTATAGTATATCGTGTCAGTGTGGCTTGAGATATATTGGCCAAACAAAAAGAGCGTTAAAGTTTCGTATCGAGGAACATGAGTCTTATGTCTGAAAGGGCGAAATTAACAAGTCTTCAATAGCGTATCATAGTTGGAAATTTAATCATAATTTTGACTTTGGATCTGCAAAAATTACCCAAAAAGCTTCTTCCGTTGGTTAATTGGATTTTCTTGAGGCTTTTCATATTCACAAAGATTTAGCAAGTTTAGTGAACGATTTCAAGTCTAATCCAGTCCTTCCTAGCGCTTTTAAAATTCTATTAACATAATTCTTGATGATTATTTTTGCCGATAGATGGCGCTGCCTCTTCGCGCGTGGTTCTACCCGAGAGTATAAAAAGCTGTTACTCAGCTTTCTTTCCCTTTCTAGATATTTTGTTCTCCTGATGAGGAGGGACCTGTAGCTGCCCTCGAAATCGATTGAGTGTTTTTTAGTAAATGTACGCCAAATACAAGGTTGTTTCAGCGAATTTGATTGTCACATTTGCGTTTCTTTTCTATTGTAAATATACCCTTAATAGAATCACTATAACTATTATTTTCCACTGCTGCAAGTTTAAATTAATGCAATATATAAATTTAATACATATTTTAAGTCATCTCTTACAGACATGAAAAAATGAAAATTAAATATGACCAACTAGGCATCTAACTCACATTGTTCATTAATACAGAAATATATTTATCACACCAATGCCCGATATTGATTAATCAACTTGTAAAATGTTATTTTTTATAATTTATGAACGTTGATAATAATAATGTAATGTTTAAATTTTTCTTTAAATTTAGACAACTTTTAAAGGGAAAATAAAACTTCTAAATATCATTTGAAAATGTTAAAAAACACTATGCCAAAAAGAAGTATATGAAATGTTCTCTGTAACAGTTTTTTGAGAGGGAGGGGAGCAGATATCTAGGACTGAGAATTTACTCACCTTTTTCAGTAAATGTTGCTCAGGACCTGCACATGGTACAGATGAATCCAATTTTCTTTTCACAGAAATATCTTTTACCTTCTGAGGTTTCTGCAGTTCACCAAAAAATGTTTCTGATTTTACTGGTGTAGCAGCCTGCAGCTCCACTGGATAAACTGACTGTAGATGTGGTGGGCATAAAGTATTTCGTCTCTGCAATTCTTCCATTCGCTTATCAGTGACATCAGATATTCCTGATTCTTCACAAGTTTTTCTATGGATTTCAGCTATATTACTGTGATTTAAGAATTCTTCTTCATCATCAGCATAAAGGTAAACACTCCCTTCAATGGGAGAAAAAAAATAGATCAAGCACAAAATAGGCATTTTCTAAATATGACACAACTTTCATTTGATCTATTCATTTGATTTTAATGCAAAACTAGCTTATGTATAACAATGTGCAGATAAGAAAATACATTTGTGACTTTCAATATAGACAATACATAAATATAAATAAGCAGTTCTTTTATTATCAAAATCTACCTATTTTCATTAATTTTTGAAGCAAAGGAAAATAAATTATGGTATAAATCGAAAAGAATAATAAAAATCTCTCTCCCATTTAACCTCACCCCACACACATATTAATTCCACATCTTGACAGCTTTTCCAGATAGTAACTATTAGCATTAGTTACAAATACACTCACTTCCAAAAGTTAAGCACGGAGAGGAAAATGCTAACTTCCGGAAGACAAACAGAATATAAGAGGATGCGATTCGCTGCAGAGGTAGATGGAAGTATGCAAATATGTTAGGTAACAGTTAATTGCACTTTCATGTCAAGAAATATGCAAAAAAGGCAGTCTTATAAGAAGCCAGCTTTATGAAGGGTTACAGAAGGAAGTGCTGATGGAAGGTGTTTAAAACTTTTGTACAATCTGTTTTCAAGACATACGTGTTTCTATGACTTCTAGAGCGCTGGCATGCTGTGGGACACATTGAAGCAGGACAGTCGATCACAGATGTTGCTCTTTTCTTCGACGTTCATCACTCTGTAATTTCACGTTTATGGAAACAATTCCAAACTACACAATTTTCCGAAGGCCTGTAGCTGGTCGCCCAAGGGTTACAACTTCTGTGGAAGATTGATATATTGCTATTGTAGGAATGGGAGAGCGACCTCCACACGTGTGACATCTATGGTTACAGTGTCCATTAGTAAAGCGTTATCTGCAGCTACTGTACGCTGAAGATTACATATAAGTCGACTGTACGCCTGGGTACTTCGAGTTTGTGTTCCTATATCCGTCCAATCAAGAGGGACAGTGGTGCCGGGAATATGTCAATTGGAATGTGTCTGACTGGGGCAATGTCATGTTTACTGATGATTCAACATTTGATCTGGAGCCAGATGACAAGCGTATAAGGATATGGCGTGAACAACGAACACGCAATCAGTCCCAAAACATCATTGAATATCACGCATTCCGAGGCGGAAGCATTATGGTGTGGGCAGGGATTTCATTAGGATACCGCACCGACCTGCACATCTTTAAACGGGGTTCTTTGACGGCTGTCCGGTATCGAGATGAAGTCCTAGAATCCATTGTGAGGTTGTACGCTGCTGCAGTTGGCCCTACTTTTGTTTTAATGGACCATAATGCACGTCTCCATAGAGCTGACATCCTCGATGACTACCTGGAGAGTGAAGGGATTGCGGGTATGGCATGAGCAGCATATTCACCCGACCTTAATACCATTGAAAATTTTTGCCATGCTGTATCTTCACGTTTCCCACCTCCAGCCACTCTTATTGAGATGGAAACTGCTCAACAAGAAGAATGGCGATTGCTTAATTCTGCGTTGGTTGACCACCTAATTGAAAGAATGGTCGCAAGTTGTAAACTTTGTATACAGATGGGGGGGATTACATACCCTATTAATGTCCTTTTTTTTATTTTATGCTGTTCATTTTCACTTTATACATAATTCTGTTTAAGTCTCCAGTATGTTATTATCTGATAACTTACAAAAATTTAATACAGTATTAAGTCCGTAATCTTGACCTCAAAGCCACAAACTTTTTTTTTGTATGCTTAATGCATGTGCAATTAGTTTTTTTCCTTCCATAATAAAACATGAAGAGATTTTTGAAAACAGCCAAGATTGCAATCTTGTTTTCTTCCCTTCCCCTGAGGTATGCAGTAGCAGGTGCAAGCTTCTCCAAACGCACTGTATCAGTTTACTGCAGACAGCTTGTCCTAAGAGGTTTCTTATTGTTTGGTTGCTCGTGACATTTCATTGTTAATTGTTTTGTGGTACAGTGTGTTTTTAAGCTTTAAAAAGCAATAAAAGTGCAGGAAAACTTTTAATAGCAATAAAGGTCCTATAAAAATAACGGAAGTAAACAAAGTCTCAGTAGTTATCATAACAAAGCCAGAAAGGCTTGTTGGTCTGACCTTCAGAATATTTTTATAAAGAACAGGGTCAAAGTCTAATGGAATTATTTGTTAGAAAGTACAAAGGATGTCATTAGAAATCTTCACACTTATTTTCTGCGTTAATGGACGGGGAGGGGAGGAAATTGCTGTGAAACTGGAAAAGTATTTCGGGCGGTTCTGTATTTTGAGAATATAGAATAGCAAAGGGTCTGGATTTCAAAGAGATAAGCTAGGCTAAAATTATCTTTACTAAGGCATTTCAGTTAATGTTGCAGATTGTGCAGTTCCTTAATCTTCTAATTGGATCCGGCTTATTATTTTTTGCAGACTGTTAAGAGCAATTTAAAAAAAATTAAGCTTGAACTTTTGATTATGTCAAAAATAGTTTCCAATTCTGGAGCTGCCAAAGTATCTACAAAGCAAAAACATGTTTCGATTTCCATCAAACAAAAAGTGGAATTGCTGCAAAAAATGGATAAAGGCACACCCGTCTTCAAATTATGCGAGTTCAAATTTGTGTGCGTGTGTGTTCGAATTATGGCAAAATTATGTGAGGAGTATGGTATTGGAAAGTCAACTGTATATGACATAAGCAAAAAGAAAATGGAACTTTTTGAATTTTTTGTGGATTCCGACACCTCATTGGCAATGAATAACAGAAAAAGGGTTTGTTATGCTAAAAGTGACGATTACGACAAAGGGATGATTGAATGGGTCAGACAGCGTCACAGCGAAGGCGTGCTATCGACGGGTCCAATGCTAATGGTTCAAGCCAAAATATTTCATGAAGAAATTAACTTAAACACTGAGTGCACATATTCGATAGGTTGGTTAACCAAATTAAAAAATTCAGGTGAAAAAGCTTCAGCTGATTCTGAAGCTGCTGAAGAATTTACAGATGAAGCTGCTGAAGAATTTGCATTGAACTCATTACTAGTGAACATTTATTTCCAGAACGAATTTAAACGCTGATGAAACTGTCGGCAACTTCTACAGAAAAGGCTCCAACTGGTGTCTAAGACTCCAAAGCGAGACTTACAATTTTTGCGTGCGCAAATGCTGCAGGAACACACACGTGCAAACTTTTCATAATCGGAAAACACGCATGACCTCGAGCATTTAAAGGAGTAACGATTTTCCCGTTATATATTGCGTAAATAAAAGGGCATGGGATGACACAAGCGCTGATGAATGATTGGTTTGAAAATCATTTTATACCCGAGGCTCGGCCACATTTGAATTCGGTTGTTTTACCTGATCCCTCAAAAATAGTCCTGACTGTTGACAACTGTTCGGAGCATATTTAAAGTTTTAGTGAAAGACAATATATCCGTATTATTCTTACAACTGTTCG
Organism: Stegodyphus mimosarum; assembly: GCA_000611955.2. Taxonomy (NCBI): domain Eukaryota; kingdom Metazoa; phylum Arthropoda; class Arachnida; order Araneae; family Eresidae; genus Stegodyphus; species Stegodyphus mimosarum. Next base: position 33,207 of record KK115625.1, on the reverse strand, counting down.
GAGCATATTTAAAGTTTTAGTGAAAGACAATATATCCGTATTATTCTTACAACTGTTCGGAGCATATTTAAAGTTTTAGTGAAAGACAATATATCCGTATTATTCTTTCTTCCAAACTGTACACGCCTATCATTCAGCCTATGGATAGGGAATAGTGCATGTGCTGAAATGCAAATATAAAGTAGCATTTTTAAAATCTATGTTAAATTTCTTGAACAATGGCAAGACTATTCAAGAATTTTTGAAATATTTTAGCAAAAAATCTGCTTGTGGAGCATCGGAAGATCCATTGTGAGATGTGATCCATTGTGGGGGGATGTGTCTCGAGATACGTTTAAAAATGCTTGGCTAATTTATGGCCAGATACCATATTTCATGGTGAAGACGATAGCCGCGAATTTGAAGGTTTTCAGACATCGTAAACTAAAGGTGAAATTTTCCAGTTATTGGATTATGTAAAGAAATGTGAAGAAGTGATAATAAATGAGGATGATATAACAGAAGATTTTCATTGCGACGACAATGCCCCAATCATTAATCAATTAATGGATGGTGAAATCTGCAGTATGGTTCTAGATCTAGAAAATACCGCTTCCGATAGAGAAGAAAGTGACAGAGAGGTTATTATTGAAAACGAAAAAATTTTGAATGACAAGTTAATCGGTATTCTCGAGACAGCAATTACAGGACTTGAGTAGTGGAACTTTGTAACTGAACAAGAAATTAATGTCTGTTTATAGAATTAAAGAGAAAGTATTAGCACAAAAAAAACGAAGCAACTTAAACAACTTACATTGAAAGATATGTTTAATAAAGTAAACAAATAAATATTAAAGACTCCCCTTTTCTTGTAAAATCTGATACCTTTTAGATCATAATTGCTCTTTATTTCATAAATTACTGTTCCATATTTTTAATTGTATAATTTCTGCATGCCATCTTACCAGATTTAAATTGATGACCTATAATCCAGAAAAACCCCTAACCTGGAGTTGCCGAGTTCGGATTACAGACTTTGTACTGCATTGTTTTCATTTCTGTATATAATTATGGATTTTGTTTTGCATTTTAAATCTTTGCGCTTAACTTTTGGAAGTGAGTGTAGTTATTATACTGTAATTAATGCAACTAATAACTATTAAATGTTAACTAGCTTCACTATTTTAGAGCCTCCAATTTCATAGACAATGCCTCTATGTGAGTTTACAAAAATTTAAAACCATCTAAATATATCCTATTGTTATGTATACAGTAATACTATTATAAAATTTATGGCGTTAAAATATAAGTTAATGAATATTAAGTTTTAAATTTTGAAATTTGTTATCATTCAAAACTAGTTATGGAAGTTTAAAATATTTAATACTGTGTGCTAAGTTTTGAAAAGCCTTACCTGAAAAAATATGAGTATGTGGCCTCTTTAACACAGACTTTTGGACTAAATATTTTCACAGAATACTCTAAAACAGTATTCAAATTTATATTTTTCAATTAATTAAACAATTATTTTTGACAAGCGTTTATGATTTGCATCTTTCAATTTACTTCTCTTCATTTGCTAATGCTTTAGCACTTTCTCTTAAAAAGGATTTTTGTTTGCCTTTTTTGTCTTTGAAGGGGAGTGATATTTAAGGTAAAAATACGTATAAATCTAAATTAGCAATAGCCTCTTTTCCTCATTTTTAATTTGGGGTTTTCCCTCTCTATTCTAAAAACAGTAATAATAATTTTTGAACTGGGCCATTTCTAGATCAATCTATATCATATGACTTGCACAATGTTGATTGATGATGCAGCTAATTCGAAACCTAAACTCAAAATTTCGAGAACTGAAACCTCTCTCTTGGTGAGCTCTCCATATTAGATAACTGCACTCTTTGCTTCTACCTATGTTCTTACTGGCTCTCATCCTACTGCAACATTATCAAAAACGTAAATGTTCTGAAATACACATGATTATATATTAGAGTGCCAAGTGAATTGCGGCCATAAATGTCTACCAAAATAAAGATACCTTGACAGCTAAGCTTTTCAATCTGGATTAACATTCTACACCATCACAAGCAATTTCAAAGACACCTGATACTGCTTTCTTCATCTAAAAAAAAACTGAATACAGTTTTAAGATTCAGTTTTTCCAACCATGAACAATAATCTTTCAAGTACATTCCAGTTGACGATTTAGTGCGTAAAACATGTAAGTTCCTTCTAAAAAATTGTAAACTTTTTGCCTTTGTTAATAATATAAGATTTTTTGAAGAACAATGAGCAAATCATTTTCAAAACGGAAATTTCGCGCTAATAATTGAAAATTTGGCAAAATGTTCTTTTAGGAAAGAATGTTTCTTTCATACAATATATTCTTGAATGAATTACATGTAACATTATTGTAAAATTGTTGCCAGTACTGGTCATTTTCTGAAAACAAGACCTCTATGATGCCCAATGTCAGATAGATAATTCGAACTCGACCAGTATGATGTAATAATGTATTCATAAAGTCAAATAAAAATTTGAAGGACGGCATACGTTCAGACACATTTTATTTTTAATGCACCTTTTGAACAAACAGAATGTTCGGTATACAATAAATATGTTTTATTCTATATTACTTTTAATCACCAATTATGAAATGAAGATGCTATATATTTTTAAATATCAGTATTATAGTTTTTTAATGTTTCTCAAAAAATATATATAAATAAAGGAAGTTATAATTTGGGTGACTAGAAATTAGTTATAAATTTCGTATTTATTTGATCAAATATTTCGTATTCGATCAAAAAAGAGAAACTCCGCTATTATACGTATTATAAAAACATCATAAATTCAAATTTAGTCACTGAGAATGAAAAATACGTTGAATCTGAGGACTACAATTTTCACAAATTAAGTAATTTTTTTTATTATATAAATTTTAAGCAATATATTTTCAAAACTGTGCTATGTGTGATTATTTTCTAAATACTACTTAAGACCATTAAGAGAAATCTACAGATTTTCCCGAAACATGTTTTAATCTGCCAAAATAATTAAAAATTTACTGTCCAGTCTTTATTCACAAAATTTACACAAATTTTCTTTTCGATTTAATGTATTTAAGGAATAAAACTTAAGTTTATATAAATATGACGAAGTGAAAAGAAAGTAAGAGCTATGCAAATAAATGAAATCAGTATGATGATTGAAAGTACCGTGGTTTTGATCAATTCCACTTTTGAATTCTATTTTATTAATTATTTGCTTCTAATTCTCTGACAAATGCCCCCATGACTGGTTTTTTTTTTTTTTTTAAATCTCTTTTCTGTTACCATTACATTTAATCTTTAGAAAAAATAAATTTATACAAAATTAAATTTAGAATTGTACACAACCCCTTGAAGAATAACTGATTTAACATCTACAGTTTCGAAAACGTTTTTGTAAAACAATTTTTTTTTTTCTTTTATAGAAAACAATCCTCTTTAGAGCAACCACTTAAAATTCTACACCACTTTAAACTTGCATTGAAGTGGTCGTCTTACATAAAAAACGTATGATTGTTTTTGTTAATAGAAACACTGATCGTCTTATGGAATTGCCAGTGTTTCTAACAAGAGTTCACTGCAACTAT
>KK115625.1:13147-29549 GCA_000611955.2 Stegodyphus mimosarum | reverse complement strand
CGGTTAAATTTTCTGGGTATAATTTTTAAACTGAATCGTTCAATGACAGATGTAAAAAGAACTAGTGTCCATTAATATTCCCCTCCTTAACTGGCACCAGTGCACGAGTGGCGAATTCGCTGAACACATGTATTTCTACAAGGTGAATGAGATGGCTACATGAGATTCTCAGGATTTTTCTAATGTATAACATGGATATGAACCAGTTGTTACATATATGTGGCAACACACTAGTTTGCTTGTTGAACTGAAGTGAGGTAACCGTCAGTTCATTTTTGTTGGTAATAAACAATGTGTTATGTGAGCCTGTAGTAATGTCACTTAATTACTGATCAAGTATTATTAACATGAATATAACATGGCACAGTCGGAGGATACTCTACACAGGCATTCCTTCTTTTAAGCAGATAGTCCTCATGTGCTTTTATTAGAGTTCAATAAATCCAAATACCTGCTGAAATATTATGTAGCTGAATTTCATCATAACTAACAAATTGACATCCAAGTAACTGATTGCACACTGTACATGAAAATGTTAATGGCACTTTAAGAATAAACGCAATCAAAACATATGATTTTCACTAAAAGAATATCAGATTAAAAAACATGAAAGAAAATAAATTGACAATTAATTAACCAATTTTTTTTCCTGTAACTGCATGAGATAACAGATATTTCTTTTTTAAATTTTTTTAGAATATGAAAAATTATCTGTAAAATTTTATAAAAAAGAAGAATTTATTTATGACCTTTATTGGTTACCTATTAAGTTTAGTTAAGTGCTGTTGAATTAATTTTCTACTCATTTTCAGTTTTTAAATGCTCAGGGTTTCCTTCTCACTTTTTCAGCAAAATTCTATTTGTTAATTCAAAATTACAAATTATAAAAATAAATATATTCCTCTTTTCTTCTTGCGCTCACAAATCATTATGTGAATATGCATTTACAACTTTTAAAGCTTGGAAAACGCACATCTGCAATGTTATCGTCATGCGATGATTTGTAGGAGCTTTAGTTTTTACCACGATACTTTCGACAATGTTTCTAATTTTTTTTAAACCGCTTTATTTTCGACCATGATATTTTGTACTACGATGTTTTAGAAATGTGATGCTTTCTCTTCTCCCACGATGGTTCCGCCTTACGTTATTTTCGCTCCGATGTTTTTGGCTGTAACCTTATCACGCAAGTATACAACAGAATTCTCCCCCCCTCCAGCAGCTGATGATATTTGCTTGAGACAATGTCTGATGCACCTCATTAAATATTTCAGAGTAAAGAGTGCGAAGGTTTTCAATACCTCTTCATGATTTTCATTCTAGATTTAATTCCTTGATTTCTTCTTGTGTACCTAAAAATTGCTGTCTACTGCTTTTGCAATTTGTATAATTTTCTTGGCTGCATTTTCAATTGATGGAAAACTTTTGAAACTGTTGACAACTTCTGGCCAAAGCTGATGCCAAGAACAGGGTTCGTACACATTTCTGCACACGGAAATTAAGTACTTTGAAGGAGTTTTAAGGACCATTAATGAAAAAAATTAAGGACCTATGAGCAAATGGGAACTGAATAAATTCAATTAAAAATATTATCTATGCCTGAATTTCATTTTTGTAATACCATCCTAAAAAGAAAATAGATCCGTAAGTAGGATGACTTAGTATTAAACATGAATTAATTAACAATATTATTAATAAGTTTGAGAATAAAACCAACTTTATAAAATGTGTCAAGTAGCATTAATATTTTACATTTATAATAGTTGGACATATTTGAAACATGACATGTGGCTTTTTTTTTTAATGTTTTGCTAACGGTTAGCTTTATTTATTTTTTTTTAAATCACATACTTGCTCAGTCTACAGGTTTAGTAAATAGCAAGTAGATTTCATGTCAAGTGGCATGGATTAAAATGAGAAGCTAGATCATAATCAGCATAATTCATAACAAATGATTGCCCTGTCACCGCTGCTGCTTACCTAGAGAGAGACCTGCTGATTAGAACAAACCTAAAAGGCCTCATGTAGGCACGGCTGGAAAGATTTGAAAGTTAGTTGGGCTCTATCTGTTGCAGTCTTGTGTCGTAGCTTCATGTAGGTCCAATAAGCCACTAAAGCACCACATGTGATAAGTCATTTTGTATTGTTTTAAGTCTCACTAGATGGAAAAAATAAGTTTTACATGAATTTTTGCATTTTTGTGTTTTATCTTGTGACCATGGTAAGGATTAATGAAAGGCAATAACTCGCTTTAATATGTAGAGATAATTTTTAAGGGTAAGCAGTTAGTTATAAATAATTAAATTAGGTAGTTAGATAACCTTAGTCATTATGGATTTACATAACCAATACAAAATTTTGTTTACTTTTTTAACAATATTTGTTAAAAAAGCACTATTAAAATCACAAGCTAATAAAATTTCCCAGTTTAAAATACAAAATTATGACATTGATTCTTAAACGATATTAGGATACGTACACATTAAAAGCTACAAAACACATAATTACACATTAAAAGCTACAAAACATTTATATTTTGAAACAACAAAACAAAATATTTATGCGTCTTTTTAATTTGAAGCCTTCCCAGACATTTTGACTAATTTAAATCGATTTCCTTCTCTTTAAGCATCTTTTCTAACAATCAGAAAATTGTCTCAATACGCAAATCAGTGTTCTCACTAGTTTCTGCGTGCTTTATCTCCTAACTTGCCAACATTTCTACAATGTAGCTACGAGGGTTTACTAGATCTGGTAAAAGTTAAATAGCCCAAACCTACCGAAAGACGTGAAGCAAATTATCGCTATGTCTGAAAGTAACTACAATATCAGACAAAGGTTTAAATAAGCCAACTATTTAAAAAGAACTTTGAACATAAAGGCATGTTCTGATGCTAACAAAATCAATTACAGCTCGTGGTGATGTAATTTAAACAAGAACAGTCAAATTCAAACTAAAAATGTGGACTAGTGGTCAAAGACTATACAATTTAATTTTAATTTAAGCTGGCTCAGTAACTCTATCATATGAGAAAATAGAAAATGAGAAACTATAGTAAACTATAGAAAAAGCTGCTAATTTTATTTCTTTAGCAATATCAAAATTCAGAAGAAATATGAAATATGTATGGTAAGGGCCGGTTATAGAGATGATATGGCAGAATATTTAGAATTTAGTGACAAACTGAGCAACAAAACCTAGAAATGTCATAACTTCTAGAATTTAGAGCAGGCACTGGAAGCAGAATTTAGAAAAACAGACAACAGAATTTAGGATTCACAGAGATTGCATCAGATGGGAAAATGCCTAGCGCCAAGTTCTATATGATGCATTAAGGCATATTATATGAGTCTTTTAAATTGTCAGTTTTCAATTTCTTCATTAATAAAAAAATGCATTTCTATAATGCCTGTCCATGTGATAAGATTAGAAGCATTTTCAATATTTTCCATGCTTGTGTCCAGTGAAAATTAGAGAAAATAAAGGGAAGATAGACATGTTAAGAAAAAGATTCTAGTATCAAAAGTAAAACATTCAAATATTATGTTTTCATTGTTCTTCCAGACGTTCTCCAAAAAGCGTGAAATTCATTACAAACTTTCTGTAAAATACATCCATTATGTATTAATACCATGGAGACATATTTCATTTTGGTCCATATTTCTGGAATCTTTCAGAATCGTGGGTCTCTAAATCTTGCCTTCAAATCCTTCTAAACTTTCCAAGCTGCAGTGTCTAAAATCCTAAAGAAAAATCCCTACGAATTCTGTAACAGCCAAAAGCCAGAAATATTTGGGGGGGAGGAGTGTAAAATTAATTTTACAGAGAAAACTGATGCATATTCTGAGAATTCTGAATATTCCGAGACAATTACATGGCAAAACCTTACTATGAAAAAATTTTAAAAAAGACATTTTTAATTAATTACATAGTTAATTTCGCTTTTAGTAAGAACTGTTTCGTAAATTGTGTTTTATAGCATTATACCTTGTTTATTTCTCAGATTCAGAATATTGTATAATAAGGTGTTAAAATGCAACTTTATAATATGACAGCGAAAAATAAAAATATTTTATTTTAATGTTATTTTTTAAATATAAATCCAATATATTACCATTATTTTAATGAAATTGATTAATGTTATAATATATTAAAAAAATCGTCGAAAAATTCTCAGATCTCGGAATTAAAAATTTTCTATAAAAACTGATCTTAAAATCGTCAAAATGTTGATAAGTCACCAAATTTAAAACAGTTAAATAAAAAAATTCACATCACCAAAAGCGAAGAGTTGTTTAAGAACTCTTTATTAGAAAAAAATTAATTTTGAAATGCTTATGTTTCACTTCTTGCTTTGAAACTCGAGTATCCCACTATTTATATTAGAAATAAGAACAAATTATAACACATGAACCCATTCAAAAGATAATCATATATATGTCAGTGAATCGCCAAAAATATTCCTACAAAATGCTAATTCATACTCAAAATAGTAGTCGTAAAAACAGACAGAAATTTCAGATAATTAAAATTAAGGACCTTCTGCCGATTTTGGCCGAAATTAAGGACTTTTAAGGACCAAAAATCGATTCCAAAAAACCTAAGGACTTTTAAGGACTCTTAAGGACCGTACGAACCCTGAAGAAGCATTCATTGTTGATGAATTCAACATAATTCCCATATAAGTTCAAGGTAATTGTTCCCATATAAGTTTAATTCCATTGTAATAAATTACTATAATTTAATTAGGAATTTAATCCAATACAAGCTTAATTAATAATTAACAATAAGTTTAATTCTATTTTAATAAATTACTATAATTTAATACAATACAAGCTTAATTAATAATTAACAATTCTTCCTATGCAGTGTCGTAAACATACTTAATACAATAAGCTTTAAATGCTTATTGTATAGTAATTCCTTAATCATTTGGCTGGATTAAGGAAGTGGTGTGCAATGAAAGGAATAAAACCTCTACATTTGGAAGCAATGCTGTGATAGTTTTAGCACTCTGTCCTGGAGCATTATCGAGATTTAGAAATTTAAAGCCTATTAAATTAAATTAATAGGTTTTGCTATCTAAGTAATGTTTGACTTCTCTAATGAATGAACTTTGAAAACCAGTCATTAAAGAGGATCTGAGGATTTGACAGTAGGCTCAATCTTTTCTTCATTTTCCATACTGCTTTCACACTAGCTACTACTTTCATCCATTTATAACGAATTCCTTTGCAAATGTACCATTTATTTATTTATATAACATTTCAAGTTTTTGAGACAATGTCAAAACTTTACTACATTTTTTTTTGCTGCTTTGTCATCTTTGTTCTTTCTTTTTACATGCCAAATTGAATTTTTTAATTAAAAGACATTCAAATGAAATCCAAATGGGGGAGGGAAGATGATAAATAGTTATAAATGTGTAATTATAGCTCTGATAATGAGAATGAAATAATAGCAACTTGCTCTGGTCATTCAGCTAGCGGGCATAGTCAAGCCAAAATATTACCATGGACATTTTTTTTAAACAGCAAGTTAGTACACAATTAAGGTTATGCTCTTTTAATTGATCCAAGTTTTGTCACTTATTGAAATAGTTTTTGATGTCACTTATAGAAAAGACGAAAACGATAAAACAAAAGGAATAGCTTATGCTGAAAAATTTCTCACCAGGATAGTAAACAAACTTACTATAAATGCCTGAGGTATGGAAAAGAGTATTTATTGCTGCAACATGGCAACTCTACAGCACGGGTGTCTAGGAGTGCGGCCTAAAAGTCTTTAAAATGCGTCCAAATGCAAATTATGAAAGTATTTAAATTTACTCATTTTTATTAAGAAAATAAATATGTGAATTTGATTCATATATAATCGATCCATTGGCATTATTTTAAAATAAAAACATCTTAGTATGTCATGATGTATTAAAACTCTTTGTGTATGGCTCCCACGATTTTCCCGGCAAATCCGTCTCGTAATATGTTTCATGTGAAACTAGCACACGTAAATTTACTTCTCTTCTTTTCAACACAGATTCCACTTTTTATTCATGTAGGGTAAGAATATTATAATATTCATATTTCCCGTCTCTTTTTGCACCTAGATGGCACTACAGAATTTTATCATTATAAGGGAGTATTATTGTTTCCTTCATTCTTGGCGGGACCAGATTTTCAGGTTTATAAGTAATAATAATACGTAAGTACAAGTAATATTATTAGCTATAGAAAATAGTTAGCATGATTCAATTTGTACTTTTGAATTCACAAAATTTCACAACTTGTAATATTTAATTGTATTCTAAAACTGTTCCATGAGGTATATTTTATCACACATGAGAATTTATGTTTTGAATTATGTGTGTATCCATTCAATTTTATATTTTCAAAAATAATCAAATGTTAATTGTCAATGTCTTTTTGCCATTGTTAACTTTTAAAAACTTTAAATATGTACACAAAATTTTTGACGAATTACAATACTTGTATGCAGTATATTGCATTGTATTTTAAGTTCCTAATTCTTGTACCAAATTCTTAAAAAGGTATGAATAATTTATATTCATTATGGATATTTGCTTATAAAATTAAAATATATAATTTTTTTAAGATGACCTCCATGTCATTCAAAAAACGAGTTTTTAATGAAAACTGGATGGAGAAATACTTTTTTTATTGAAGAGAATAGTAAAGCACTTTGCTTAATTTGTAGGGACTTTGTGCCAGTTTTTAAAGACTACAATTTGAAATGACATTATAGTCAAAGGCATGCCGCAAAATACATGTCTCAGCATTTGCCGTAAAGATAAAATAACAGAACTAAAAAAAGGACTTTCGTTTGAACATATGTTTTTTAAAAAGACAGCTACTCAAAATAATAACATTGCGAAAGCAAGTTATGTTGTAGCGAATTTAATAGTGAAAATATCAAAACCCCTTATTGATGGTGAATCTATAAAAGAATCTATGGAAAGCTTAGCAAACATAATTTGCCCTGAAAAAAAAAAAAAAGTTGGACTTTTCTAAAATCACTTTATCACACCAAACTATAGCCATAAGAATTGAAGAATTTGGGAAATCAGTTGAAAAGTCTTTTAAAAGCAAATGCATCAATTTTAAATTTTATTCGTTAGCCATGGATGAAAGCACTGATACTTCTGATACGGCAGGATTGGCAATCTTTATCAGAGGTATCGATGAACATTATAGTATCACGGAAGAAGTGGCTGCTTTAGTATCATTAAAGGACACAACCAAGTCTGTAGATTTATTCAATGAGTTAAAAATGACGATGAAAAGGTTTTCCTTATCTATGAAAAATTTATTAGCTCTCATAACGATGGAGTCCCTGCCATGGTTGGTTAAAATGGGAGACTCCTTTAAAATGGTGTTGGAGACTCCTTTAAAATGGTTAACAACATTGTTGCCGGCTATATGATCTTAATGGCATATCATTATATTCAGGGCAATTTATGTTGACAAATTTTAAAAATGGAAAGTGTATTAAGTGCTGTTATAAAAACCATCAACTTTATAAGAGCAAAAGGACTTAATTACAGACAATTAATTTCAAGATTTTCTTAAGGTAATGGGCACTGAATTTTCAGATGTTATTTATTACACAGAAGTGAGATGGCTGAGTAATGGGAAAATGCTCAAAAGATTTTACAATTTAAGAACTGAAATGGAAACATTTATGGAAACAAAAGGGAAACCTGTGACTGAATTTGAAGATGAAAATTGCGTTTTAGATTTAATTTTTTGAACGATTTGAGACTTTAAGGAAAGAATCAGCTTATTAATAATATGTTCCAAACAATAACAGCATTTGAAATAAAGTTAAAATTTTGGAAAAAATCAAATAAAAGTAAAAGATTTGACACATTTCAGTACTTTGGCTGCACATAAACCTGCGAGTTGCAAAAATATGTAAAATATGCTGCACTAATTTTTGATTTAATTCAAGAGTTTGAAAGTATATTTCAAGATTTTCAAAAAAAAAATGAAGAGTATTTTAACACATTTTCCACCCCCATTTTCTCTGGAAATAAGTAAATTGCCTTCAAATGGAATGCATTGTACTGCAAAGTGATATTCAACTGAAAGGAAAATTTGAAAATATTTCTTTACTGGAATTTTATAAAGATCACCCACCCCACGATAACTATCCTAATTTTCACAATCATGCTTCATCAATGCCTTTATCAATGTCAATTCTCGAAAATAAATGTTTACAAATATAGGTATTTGGCAGTACCTATATTCGTGAACAATATTTTCAAGAATGAAGCACACGAAAAGCAAAAATAGGACAAAGATCACTGACAAACATCTTGAAAATGCATAAAGAATTGCAACCTCGTCTATTGAACCCAAAATCGATTTGCTTGTTCAACAAAAGCAAATTCATCCATCTCATTAATTTGAATTTTTTCCTTTTTTATAAATCCAAACTAAATGAAATGAAACTTTCACAAATTAATGATAAATATGTATCTACACATATCTAATTAAAATTTAAGAAATTGATAATAAAAAGAAGTTAATGCATTTTAATAAAACAACACAGAGCTAATTTTTATTTCAATTTGTTAAAAAATAATGCCATGTGCAGCCCCGCAAATTTTTCTTCCTTGCAATGAGGCCTCAAATAGTCATAGTTTAGACATCCATATTCTACAGCAGGGGTCGCCAAAGTGGTCTATATAGACCCCTAGCGGTCTATTTAATAACAGTAGGGGTCTATCTGACTTAAGGGGTCGAATGTGGGTCTATTGGGACTCAAAGGAAAAACAGTTCTTAATACGCAAATCACACATATCTAACTGTGTACGTACAAATTTAAAATATTTTTATAATTGCCTTAATATTATATTCTTTATAGAAAATAAAATAATAAATCAGAAAACAATCTGACCCTTTTTCCCTTATGGGTTTTCGTATGTATACAGTGATGTCACAACTTGACCTTGTGACCAGTTTGTAATTTACACGACTCATAGTATGTAGCCAGAAGAGCGATTGAGGCTTATCCGTGTCTCTTGCTGGCGAACCCATTAACCAATTAGGAGCCTTTGGCGCAGACTTGGCGAGCGACGCCACTGCCGTTGGCTTTCTATGCATTAAGCGCGAAGGGAATCTTCAGTACTCCGTTTTCTTTCTTCTTATGCGTGTGGTTTTAGTTCTTTTCTTTTTTATACAGCAGTTACGCATCGTGTCGTTGGTTCGCCCTTTGTTTCCATCGCAAACCATACGAGCCTTGCATATGTGCGCTTGTCCAATTCTACACTGGATGCTACAAACGCAAATATCATATGCATTTTCAGCTATCTTTGTGAACTGTGAACACTATTAAATGCTTGTAGTGTCATTATTACTACTATTATATCTACTATTGGATAATTAGTTATTGTTTCTATAAAACTATTCGTTTAGTTTTGATATCCATTTTAATTATTGTTACTTGTGAAAAGGTGAGCTTTAATAATGTGGATTAGTATAATATACCAACTTAATTTTAACTTATTTACAGAACCCTAATTTAAAAATGACAGCTTCAGTATCTAAAAAGAAATGTCGGTATTATTCATTGGATTACTTAAAATTTGGATTTATTTGTTCACCGACAAATGAAACTATTCCTATGTGTCCTATATGCGAAAAAACTTTTGGAAATGAATACATGAAACCGTCAAAAATGAAAGATCATCTTGAAAGACTTATTTCAGATAAAAAAAAATGAAGTATTAGAATTTTTCAAAAAATTCAAAGAAAAATTCACATGTCGACCAACTCTAAACAGTCTACTGAAATTGAAAATGAAGGAAGATGAATTGCTTCCTACAAGATTTCGCTTAATATAGCAAAGAGGGGAAAACCCCACACAATCGCAGAAGAAATTGAAGTACCTGCAATTAAAGACATCATTGAGAATGTGATGAAAAAAGACTCTACTAATGTTTTAAAGTCTTTGCCATTAAGTGCAAATTCTGTAAAACGGCGTATTGACGAAATGGCCGAAGAAATAGAAAACACAGTAGTTTCTGAGCTAAAAAATTGCAAGTTCTCTATACAACTTGATGAATCTGTTTTTGGCATTTCTGCTATTCTTACGGCGTATGTTAGATATTTCAGTAAAATTAAAAGAGAAGTCATTGATGAATTTTTATTTGCTAAATATCTTGAAACCGATGGAAGGGAGTGACAATTTTTAGATGTTTACAAGAATATTTAAATAAATATGACATTCCGCTTGAAAATATGATAGCAGTAGCCACAGATGGCGCACCTTCTATGGTAGGGCGTTACCGAGGTTTTGCTACATGCCTCAAAGAAAAAGTGCCTGTTACTATTCATTGTGTGTTGCATTATCTGAGTTCAGAGTTACATGAAGCTTTCCAGTTTTGTATTAAATCTATTAATCAAATTAAAGCTCAACCTCTTAAATCAAGATTATTTGCCAAACTTTGTGAGGAAAACAATGAGTTATTTAACAAATTACTTCTGCACACCGAGGTTAGATGGTTGTCTAGAGGTGTATGCTTGCAACGGCTCGTCAATTTATTTGACTCCACGACAGAATTTCTGAACGAAATAAATCCTGTTCTAAGCAATGAACTCCAAAACAATAAGAACTATATTTTTTATTTAGCAGACTTATTTGGAAAATTTAATGACGTTCAAACAAAACTGCAAGGAAAAGATGTAACAATTATCCAAGCTTGGACAATACTGTTAGGCTTCCAAGTAAAATTAAATTTATTTAGATCTTCATTGCTATGTAAGGATTATAAGTATTTTTCAAATCTGCAACAATTAAAAATAAAAGAAGAAGACTTGGAAATATATACAAATCATCTTCAAAAATTAAGCGACGATTTTAAACTGCGCTTTGTTGATTTGGAAAACATCGACATCCCTGATTGGATTATTGCGCCATTTTCGGCGCAAATTGATAACGTCGACATCAACATACAAGATGAGCTTGCTGAACTATTGTCCGATCTTGAAGCAAAAACGCTTATTAAAAATTTGACAATACATAAATTTTGGACTAATATAAATATAAAGCAAAAATATGTGAAACTTTACGAAATGGTTCAGCCATTTATGCTGGCGTTTCCAAGTTCGTATATGGTTGAAGGCGGTTTCAATCACGTTAATTCAATTTTAAGTAAAAACAGAAATAAATTAAATGTGGAGCTTCGAGGGGATTTAAGGTTAAAATTGACTTATTTCGAACCCAATATAGCGAACTTTGCCAAGAAACACCAGGCACACTCATCTCATTTTTAGTATGTAGCCAGAAGAGCGATTGAGGCTTATCCGTGTCTCTTGCTGGCGAACCCATTAACCAATTAGGAGCCTTTGGCGCAGACTTGGCGAGCGACGCCACTGCCGTTGGCTTTCTATGCATTAAGCGCGAAGGGAATCTTCAGTACTCCGTTTTCTTTCTTCTTATGCGTGTGGTTTTAGTTCTTTTCTTTTTTATACAGCAGTTACGCATCGTGTCGTTGGTTCGCCCTTTGTTTCCATCGCAAACCATACGAGCCTTGCATATGTGCGCTTGTCCAATTCTACACTGGATGCTACAAACGCAAATATCATATGCATTTTCAGCTATCTTTGTGAACTGTGAACACTATTAAATGCTTGTAGTGTCATTATTACTACTATTATATCTACTATTGGATAATTAGTTATTGTTTCTATAAAACTATTCGTTTAGTTTTGATATCCATTTTAATTATTGTTACTTGTGAAAAGGTGAGCTTTAATAATGTGGATTATTATAATATACTAACTTAATTTTAACTTATTTACAGAACCCTAATTTAAAAATGACAGCTTCAGTATCTAAAAAGAAATGTCGGTATTATTCATTGGATTACTTAAAATTTGGATTTATTTGTTCACCGACAAATGAAACTATTCCTATGTGTCTTATATGCGAAAAAACTTTTGGAAATGAATACATGAAACCGTCAAAAATGAAAGATCATCTTGAAAGGCTTCATTCAGATAAAAAAAATGAAGAATTAGAATTTTTCAAAAAACTCAAAGAAAAATTCACATGTCGATCAACTCTAAAAAGTTTTATGAAACAGTCTACTGAAATTGAAAATGAAGGAGGATTAATTGCTTCGTACAAGATTTCGCTTAATATAGCAAAGAGGGGAAAACCCCACACAATCGCAGAAGAAATTGTAGTACCTGCAATTAAAGACGTCATTGAGAATGTGATGAAAAAAGACTCTACTAATGTTTTAAAGTCTTTGCCATTAAGTGCAAATTCTGTAAAACGGCGTATTGACGAAATGGCCGAAGAAATAGAAAACACAGTAGTTTCGGAGCTAAAAAATTGCAAGTTCTCTATACAACTTGATGAATCTGTTTTTGGCGTTTCTGCTATTCTTATGGCGTATGTTAGATATTTCAGTAAAATTAAAGGAGAAGTCATTGATGAATTTTTATTTGCTAAATATCTTGAAACCGATGGGAAGGGAGTGACAATTTTTAGATGTTTACAAGAATATTTAAATAAATATGACATTCCGCTTGAAAATATAATAGCAGTAGCCACAGATGGCGCACCTTCTATGGTAGGGCGTTACCGAGGTTTTGCTACATGCCTCAAAGAAAAAGTGCCCGGTATTCGTACTATTCATTGTGTGTTGCATAGACACAACTTAGTAGCAAAATATCTGAGTTCAGAGTTACATGAAGCTTTACAGTTTTGTATTAAATCTATTAATCAAATTAAAGCTCAACCTCTTAAATCAAGATTATTTGCCAAACTTTGTGAGGAAAACAATGAGTTATTTAACCAATTACTTCTGCACACCGAGGTTAGATGGTTGTCTAGAGGTGTATGCTTGCAACGGCTCGTCAATTTATTTGACTCCACGACAGAATTTCTGAACGAAATAAATCCTGTTCTAAGCAATGAACTCCAAAACAATAAGAACCATATTTTTTATTTAGCAGACTTATTTGGAAAATTTAATGACGTTCAAACAAAACTGCAAGGAAAAGATGTAACAATTATCCAAGCTTGGACAATACTGTTAGGCTTCCAAGTAAAATTAAATTTATTTAGATCTTCATTGCTATGTAAGGATTATAAGTATTTTTCAAATCTGCAACAATTAAAAATAAAAGAAGAAGACTTGGAAATATATACAAATCATCTTCAAAAATTAAGCGACGATTTTAAAATGCGCTTTGTTGATTTAGAAAACATCAACATCCCTGATTGGATTATTGCGCCATTTTCGGCGCAAATTGATAACGTCGACATCAACATACAAGATGAGCTTGCTGAACTATTGTCCGATCTTGAAGCAAAAACGCTTATTAAAAATTTGACAATACATAAATTTTGGACTAATAGAAATATAAAGCAAAAATATGTGAAACTTTACGAAATGGTTCAGCCATTTATGCTGGCGTTTCCAAGTTCGTATATGGTTGAAGGCGGTTTCAATCACGTTAATTCAATTTTAAGTAAAAACAGAAATAAATTAAATGTGGAGCTTCGAGGGGATTTAAGGTTAAAATTGACTTATTTCGAACCCAATATAGCGAACTTTGCCAAGAAACACCAGGCACACTCATCTCATTTAGAAGTAAAAAATCTGTAGCTACTTTACTTACTGTTTCTGATTTATTAAATATTTAGACTAGTATATAGTTTTATTTTAATTACCTTTGTGGGGGTCTGGAGAATTATATAGGGGGCGATGATAAAAAAAGTTTGGCGACCCGTGTTCTACAGCATGCACATGTAACTGAAATTGCATTCTACAAATTCACATTTGGAAAGAATTTATTGCACTTTAATTGTTGTACGTAATTGTTCGAAATACTACTTACTTTAGAAATGATCTTCATCATAGATATCACTATAATTACTAAAACATGCATGTACCTGCTAAAATGGTCAGCAATTCTGAGAACATAAAATAGACATTAGAACTGAACATCACCTGCAAAGTCAGCATCTCTGCAGAAGACCAAACGGATGCAGAAACTCAAGCATTTAGAGGCAGTGTCATGATCTAGTGAATGCCATGCATGCACACTTTAGCCTTAATGGAATACTTCTGCCTTTCCTCTATGAAACACCCAGGCCACATGCATCAAGAAGGAAAGTCATATAATGGTACACATATTATGCTGTTAAGCCAGAAGAATATTAGTGTTACGGATTTTGTATTTACTTAGCTATTTTTAGTAGAATTGAAAGGCTGTCTCACCTCGCTTTTATGGAATGCCCGAGAGAAACAAGAGAAATCCTATCCCTGAAAAGAATGTAATCCTGAGAATGGCAGATGTAAAGGATTTAAAAAGGGCTTTGGTGTATGGCAAGAAATTTCAGATAACTCAGCAAGCAACTCGCAGAGATTGCCACCCAGTCAGAGCTACTCAAGTACAAGAGCCAGTGGATCAACTAACTGCTTGTCTAAATGATTTAACTAGACAAGGCAGTGCCTTGAGGTGGAATAGTAGTGACAAAAAACAAACACAAAAGTGCTGGAACTGCAGTGCTCAAGATCACATACAAAGAAACTGCAAAACACTCGAGGGTACAGAAGTTAAGACCGCACCTATCAAGAAGAATGGAAACTAATCAGTGGCCATCTCGCAGCTACGATGATATCACAATACCCTCAAGAACAGAGTTTTTACTTCCTGGATCCATAGCTGAAAATAGAAATTTCCGCTACGGCATCATAGAATATCCCAAGAACCGTAACAGCCCAAAAGAAGTACTCGTAGCCTCTGCACTCGTTGACCTATTGAGAACCATTATCCCAGTGAGAGCTGCCAATGTAACTGAAAAGGCGTTAGTTTATAGTTATTAAGAAAGGTGAAGTGGTGGCAGCATGTACTCCAGTGACCAGCTGTAAATTAAACATTAACACCCAAGAATCTGTGTCTTCAGAGATAATTACATTGGAGTTATTGCAGAATGCGCAATTAAACGATGAAGAGAGGAATGCTGCCGAATGCGTCACTCAAGATCTTCAAGATGTTTTCTCCTACTCATTTTCTGATGTGGGTCGAACCAATTTGACGCAACACAGAATCAATACCGGTGATCATCCACCAATCAAGCAATATAGAAGACGTCTACCGATTGCTAAACAAACAGGACTCATACACATTTCTGCACATGAAGATTAAGTACTATTAAGGACCATTAAAGAAAAAAATTAAGGACCTTTCAGCAAATCGGAACTACATAAATTCAATTATAGTATATGCCTGAACTTCACTTTCGTTATACCAACCTAATAAAAAATAGATCCGTAAGTAAGACGCACTATCATTAAGAATAATTATAAAATTAAATTTGAGAATAAAATCATCTTTGTAAAAATTGTCAAATAAGTAGTAAACATTTTACACCTATAATAGTTGACATATCTTCAAGAAGATTAGTGACATTTTATTTACGTTTTACTAGTGGTTAGCTTCATGTTGATTTTTTTCTCTTATGTCTCATTTCGTTAAGTACTTGCTCAGTCTAGAGATTTTGTAAATAGCAGGCCGATTTTATATCAAACGACATAGGTTAAAATGAGAAGTAAAATCTGAAGACTTGCTGTTGCTCGCCTAGAGAGACTTGCCGATCAAAACAGACTTGAATGTCCGATGTTGCAGTGTTTTTGAAAGTTATACTCTGTCTGTATGACACAGTTAAGTGTCGTAGCTTCGTGTAAAGTTCCTGGAGTTGTAATACAGTTAACATACTTTAAGGTTCCAATAAGCTTTGTGAACCAGTGCACATGTATTTCTTATGAAACATCACAATAATTAGTCAATTTATTATTCTTTGGTAGGATTATTGATTAAGTCACTAAAGCATCAGAGGTGATACGTTGTTTTGTATTATTTTAAGTCTTACTAGCTGTAAGGAATATGTTTTATAGTAATTTTTTATATTTTTGTGTATCTTGCGACTATGGTAAGGATAAATGAAAAGCTCGATATAGAGATAACTTTTAAAGGTGAGCAATTAGTTACCAATAATTGAATTAGGTAGTCAGCTAGGTAGTAGATTTTATAGGATTAGGTAACAGATATTATAGATTTCCCTGGACACTATTAAATTTTATTTTTAAAAAATATTTGATGAAAATCACAGTCTAATAACATTTCACAGTTTAAAATACATGTAATTTATGACACTGATTCTTAAACTACATCAGGACAATAATACATTAAAAACTACAACATGTTTATGTTGCCAGCAACAATACTCAACAAAATATTTATGCGTCTTTTTAATTTGAAGCCTTCCCAGACATTATGGCTAATTTATATCAATTTCTTTCTCTTCAAGCATCTTTTCTAACAATGAAAAATTTGTTTCAATAAGTAAACCAATGTT
>KK115624.1:422923-461364 GCA_000611955.2 Stegodyphus mimosarum | reverse complement strand
AAAAGTTCTTTCGCACAGCTTGCAGCATCATCTGATTATTATTGACGACGCCATCCCATAAATTTAAGCGTAAAATAAAAAAGTGATGAGAAAAGGTTTAAAAATTATAAAAATTTACATTTGTAAAATCAAAAACCAACAAACAAACAAAAAAAAGATGTGAAAAGAAAAAGTTAAAATTTATTTTCGAGAAGTTAAAAATTCATCTCATGTTTGAAAAAGTATTTTAGAAAGAAGCTTTGTAAACGGAAAAGAAATAATGCTAATTTTAATATTAATAGTACAATAAACTTTGATCCTAATTTTTGTAATCCTTAACCGAATAAAATCGAATTACCTTAATTTTTTTTTCTAATGTAACTAACGAAAATTTGTGAAAATATTTCATTCAATTTAAACTGCTTCAGAAAAATTATAGCATTTAATTCCGTTTAGAATGAAATGATGTTTATAAATGCATTCTTTACACATGCTTAGGACTCTGCAATATTGTAGAAAAAGAAAATATTTACATTTATATGTATATTTACGACGTAATTACAAAATGTTTACATCCGATCATGTCAAAACCCACTTAATGGTAAGTCACTGAATGTCTTGGTCTCCACAAAGAGATTGCTTCTGCTTCAAAGCAGTGAATGGGGAATACCGGTTAGGGCCTTCCTCCCTCCATGGTTTCGTCTGCCGTAGTAGTTTGAGCATCCTCCTCCCATGTGAGAAGTAGCGGGTTCAATTCCAGTTTTTTAAAATTCATGGAAAAGGCACTAAATTAAATATCAGAATCAATTAAAAATGTAGCAAATATCAAATAATGATAAGGTTAAAAAAATGCTAAAATCAAAAATAAATTAAAAAGAATACCATATTAAGTAATTAAAAATAATTACAGATTAAATCATTGAAGCAATGGCATATTAAATGATTAAAATAATAAAGAAAAATTAATTACGATTAATATCATCCCAAGTACGTGATTCAATAAGTTGTTGCAACAAATGTACTGGCGTTGCCAGAAAATAAAATTTTTAAATATTATCGTTGCTACAAAAACGAAACTTTAAGTATTATCGTTACCACAAAGAAAAAGAAGTCTAGCAAGCATGATGTCGTTCATACACGTTTTAAGTCACTTCCGGTTGTCAAGGGATCCAAGATGGCAGTAGCCACGCTGACGTAATTTCAGAGACTTAACGTCAACCTAATAGTAGACTTAACGTCAACCTAATAGTATCGGGAGTAAGTAATTTTAATATGTGAGTTTCTATTGTGAAAGAAATTTTTGCAAACTGAGCATTCTAAAATATAAATAATTTAGTTATAAACAGTTCTTACTCATAAAGAAGTAGCGTAATTGCATTAAAATGTGAAGTGTACAAATATCGTGAAGGTGAAATACCATTAAATAATGACACTAAATATAATAACGCAAATATTTTATTAAAATACTATGTTTTTTGTAACGCAAGTACAAATATAGTGCATTGCTAAAGTAAAAGTTTTAAATTGTAAATATATCTACATTAATTAATAAACGATAACAATATTGAATCGAAGCTAACAGTATTGAATCGAAGGTTTAAACTATGAAAAATCAAACAAGGCCCAGAAATAAGTAATGTAAAACGTTCAGCAGAATAAGAAGAATAATTTACAATAACAGTTAATCCTGAAGATTTTAGAAGTTTTATTTAAGGCACATGGGTAATATGAGCGATCTGAAAGGAGGAAATTCATTTTCAATGAGGAAACAAGCGCACGGAGGTGGAAACAATGATTTGGGGATGTTTCGCTGCCTTTAGAATACGAAATTTAGTGTTTATCGAAAATAATGCAGATTACTGTGAATACGTAATTATTCTTAATGAATGACCGAAAGCATCTGCAGCAAAACGTGGAACAAAAAATACTTTCAAGATCTATCAAGATTACAATCCTAAACATACAGCCTTAAACAATCGTTTATGGTTATTATACAACTGCTCTAAATTTACCAGAACTTCCTCCATATTTTTCGGATTTAAATCCTATATATGGAATGAGTTAAAGGAAAGAATAACGGAAAATGATATTTCTTCGAAAACTCTACTAAAAGCAATTTTTACATAGGAATAGAATAAATAATTCTAAAATGTATGAAAAGTGTAATTTTAACTACAGGAGATCGAACAAAATATTGAATGTCCTGTTATATGCATGTTTTTATTGGGCTATTTATGCAAGGTGTTTCCGAATACCTGTGTGAGTTCATTACCAGAACTTCTTGAATAAATTATTATTATTATTATTATTATTATTATTATTATTATTATTATTATTATCTTAGGAAGAACATTTTAATAACTCTTTTCAAAACAAGCATGTTTTTTAAATCTTTAAAATATGTTTGTTTTGAAAAAGCGTGGTTTAAAGTTTTAAAACTGAATTATAGATGATCAACAGTGTACGTGCAAAGAAAAATAAAGTCATTGCGGAAATATTTAGCAAATGATATTTGAAAATAAACCTGAAAAAAAGTGTTCGAAAACAAATGACAATCTTTTTATGGCAGTTTAAATTAAAGAAATAATTTATTTCTACTTACGGATATCATTTTTTAAAAAATAACCGTTTTAAAATTAATAATACTGTAACAAAATTAGGGTACGGTTGCTATCGATGGGCCGGTTCCTTCGTTTTGTCACCTCCATTATTTTCTAATTATTGATAGTAGGCGCTACCTGTTGACAGTTTAGTATACTACATGAAGCTTGAAAACGGCCTAATTGATAGGGAATTGATCCATGCTGAAACTAGGTTGCCTTACAAGAAAATAAGACTTCTGTACTTTTCTTCTAATTTATCTATGTTAAGAAGATATAGATATCAGTGAGACATTAACAGTGTTTTAATTGTTATTGATAACATTTCAAACTGTGTTCAGTCAGAGTTATTTGGCTGTATTAACAATGGTTGTTTGCTTTGTTATAACCGAAATCACGAACGTATTACATACGGACTGCTAGTTGCCTTCAATGAGCCAGCCTGCGCTGTTATGAATGAGCTGGTGGCCCAACCATGGAAACCATATCGAGCCTAATATTTTGTAACTTTTTTCAAGATGAAGAATAAAATATCTGGCTTATTAAAAAGCTCTCAGGAGTAATTAAATCTATAATTAGATAATGATCTCATTTTCTTTGTTATAAAATAATTAAAATCAATTAATCTAATTTTAATCTAAACTGGAGCATCTCTAACTCGTATGTAAAATAAATATTTTATTGAAATTATCGTAATGATTTTCATTACTTTTTGCTGAATTTATGCCTGTTTTTAGTATTCATATTGTATCCGCACAATAAATAAAATAAGGAGCATGCATAGTGCAGAAATTAAATCAGAAAATTAAACAAGTTCAGTGGTAGGGTAGCATCATTCTTACTGGTATTCTCAGCAAGAACTTTCAGCAAGGCACACTTGTTAGATTTTGAAACAGTTTAGCCAACGGAAGATATATTTGGTTTGGTTTATGTGATTAGGGCAAAGCCTCGAGAGCTATCTATCTAAGGAATGCCTTCGTGGAGGACTTTCTGAGAGAAGCTGGCTCGTATACATGTTACATATGGGGAAAACATCGAAAACGCCCATGTGGCCAGCCCGTTCGCCGGATTGACAATTTTATGCTATTTGAAAGTTTTCAAGTTATGGTTATTGTTCTTTTTATACTACTCTAAGTACAAATTACCCTCAAATTCTCATTTTCGTTAAACTGTTTCTAATAAACGAAATTCAATGTTATTCCGTAGATTCTCGAATTTGGCTTATTTTATGATTATAAAGACTAAATTAGACTAAATTAAAATCCAACTCCCGATTCCTTGTGAATAATGCGAAGTTATCAATATATTTTCAGTGACCTGTGTTAGTTTGTGACCAGCATTTGATATTTACGAATCATGCTCAAAGTAGTTTTAAACATTTTATTGACTTGTATTACGATGAAACTGTATCAAAAAGAAAATACCTATTGGTCCATTCATAGAAACTCCCCGGCTCAATGAAAGTGAACGGTTACCTTCATTTAGCTAGTGGTACCTATTTTTAGTTTTCGAATATAACGTCTATTCCTAGATACATGTTGTATGGAAAGTACTAGTTACATTAACATGAACAAAAGTGTAAAATGGCTAAATTTGCCGATTTTAAAGATCATTTTGTAAACGTGGCCCATCGATAGCAATCTTCACCTATATAATCATATAACTTATTTTAAAATTATAGAGAAAACTGAGGAGAAGTTACATTGATTAAAGAGAAAGGTAACGAATAAACATTTGTAGCTCAATAGGCAAAGCACGTTTTTCACAAAAATTGACAGAACCGTGTTCCAGGCATTGGTGAAAGAAAATATATTATACAGGTAGAAATCGAACGAACATTTTTAAACGTTTTCAAAATTGAATAAATAAATGAATTCGTTTGTCCTTATGATGTCGTAATTGTAATAAAAAAATTCAGACCTTTCGATGGACATACGTATTAAGAAAAAGTTAAGGGTTTGTGACATTTAACGTACTAGTTCTGTGGCACGCAGCTGAATTCTATGTAAACTTTAACACTAATTAAATATGCTGCTGATAGGGGTAAACTTAGAAGTTTCGAAAGAAACATTGGGGTGTTTAAAATAGTAAACGATACAGTGGGTTTAAAATTTTTGTATTACAGAATGCTTGATACTTTAGTTTTTATATGAAGTTGGTAGCACATATGAAAAAGGAAACTATATTAAAAACGACGTAATGACGAATTCAAAATGACGTAAGTGATCGGAAATATTTTTATACACAAAAACAAAACAAAGAAAGATACAATTCAACAGCAGTCAGTTTCTGAACAAAGACAAATTTCTTTTTACTTCGAAGTGTATCATGAATTCTGTAACTAAAATGTACTGTTCTTTAGCCAAATTCTTTATTTAATGAATCTGGCAAGTACATCCAAAATTGCATTTGTTCATAAAATATACAACTCCGTGAAAGAACTTCTAAGTTATATTAGCATTTTAAATTTCTCTATCAAAGACATTAAGGCAGATTACGGGAATAATCAAGATGGAAACATATAAACGAGCATAATTTAAAAAAAAATGAAATATGATTAAACTATATTCCAAATCTTTAACTTTCATGCACTTACTCTCCTTCAGGAGTTAGACTAAAATATTCTTACTGGTAGCAAGATACGACTGGAATTTTGTTTTCCTTTAAAATTCACAATGCAAGATTTGTTTATTTCCTATCGTGCCTTGCTGAACAACGATATTTCATTTTACGAAATGCAGATGGATATCTAGCTATCGGATTTATATTTTTGTCATCGGAATTTGTGCGTACTTTTTGATGATGTTGAAATTTCCGGTTAATCTTGTGAGAAAACTTCTTCAGTATTATGAAGTCAAATTATGTTCTTCTTAAAATTTAATAAAATCACATCGGGTGAGGAATGTTGGTTGCTAGATGCTTGAGCCTTGATTGAGTCCTGAGGAAGGCATAGATTTTTGCAACTGCAATGTGGTTTTGCGGTATGCAGAAGTCTTAAAATCTGCTGAATCGAATGTGCTGTCAGGAAATAGGTGGTAGAAATAAAGTACTGAGATATCTTTCTTTCTCATTCCACGGTTGTTCTTGAGCTCCACCCTTTGGAGAGTTTTCAGTTAAAAATGGCATGAAATTGAGTATAAAATCATTTTTTCTTATCATAGATTCCAAAATTTAAATGCGATAACAAAATATTAGGAGATCTAGATAATTACTCTTATGGTTTCCCCACAGACTAGTGCTTTGACATGAGATTGAGATATAACAGAAACAACATTATCTTAATTGCTTTTCTAATTATCTTAAGTTCTAGTAATTATTTGTATTTGTAAATCGTATATTTAAAATGCACTGTTCAAGAAATCCTATATATATAAATAATATTAACAAAAGTTTCTTAATATTCAAACATTAAAGTCTTTTGAATAAGGACTGCACTGAAGTGTAAAATTCAACAACGTGTCAACAGTCACTTATAGAATAGCAAGATTTTAGCTGCTAGAGATAGCCAGATTTTAACTGCAGATAGCAAGATTTTAACTGCTAGAGAAAACGCAAGATTTCTTCGATAGAGAATGCTGGTTATATTTAGCATAATTAGTCTCATTATTGATGGGTGTATAGATAAATTTGTATTCATTCACGATGAAATAAAAAATCAGACGTGTACTGACATTATATATTAAAATATGAAGACTATATGAATATCAGCAGTGAATTGTTGCATTTAGATTTTCGATAACTAGGGTTATATGCACAAGTCAGACGAGTAAGAAAAATTGCATGGATAATGAAATGCAAATGTGAAGGATAGAAAAGTAGCCATCATATATCAAGTAGACAATAGTAATTATACATTGCAATATACAGAAGCAAGTAACGAAATAATATAATAAAAGCATCGGAGAATTTGATTTTGAATTTTAACCAAAATAAACCTAAAATTTTCTGGGGAAAATGAATCATCTCATTCGCTAGCAAAGAGCTCTTTATCATCGTATTTCTTATAAAGAAAACCATTTCTTCATAATAAAAGAAACATTAACTTGATGAAAAGCTTAAAAGCAATTAATCAAGAAACATTTCAAAACACTGCTATTTTAAATTACTCAATTTGTTTCAATTATTTCACGAAATCTATTTAATATGTGTACATAGCAAGTCTTTTATAGGCAGAAGTTCAAAAATTAGATGATACTGGAGGCGCTAACAACCCAATGCTTTCATTACTTAAAAAAGCAATATCTACATGTTCTAGAAGCTAAAGGATAGTAATATAGGATGATCCACGAAAATGAAGGCCGATTTTGGAAATAATATGAAAAGATTAGCAACATCTTTCGGAGCAGAAATAAATGAAAAAGCAAGTGAAAGGAGAATATAATATTGAAGTTTTATATAATGGAAGCTGGCGTCATTCTTTTCTCTTAATTCACATTTGTCATCGAACAGTTTTTTGACTTTTTAAAAAATTTTCTTATAGTATAATACGAGAAATACGGCCTTGCATTTTTTATAGATCACAACAGGCTTTGCGAAGAGGGCAAAGCACCACTTTCACACAAAAAGAATGAAACTTCGTGAAATCTCTACTTAAAGGAACGATTCTAGATGAAAAAAGCCTAATATTGATCTTCAAACGTCGCGATTACCTTGAACGAAACCAAGCGGAACTTATTCAACCACAGTCCAGTAATTTTTTGAAAAGAGATTTCATAGGATAAAGTATCAAAAGGTGATAGGATCTGATTTAAAAAATATTTTCCTAATGGGGTGGGCAACTAAAGAATTCCAAATTATCGAATAAATAACTTTAGTGTCATATATATAACAATAAAAATGCAGTGTTAAATAAACATAAATAAAAAAGGTGATGATCGAATTCATTATTTAAATAAAATTTTTAAGAATTATTTTGTTAGGCAATTTAAAGAGTGTTTGAATTATTTTTTAAAGTAACTTCTTATTAGCAAACCATAAGATAGAATTGAAAATCATTCACCTACCAAAATAGGCACAGAATAGTGCAAAATATATTTTGTTAGTCTTAAGAGAAAACATTATGCTCTAGCTCTTATTCTTTTAGATTTGAACTGCAAGTCTATAAACTTAATATAAAATAAGAAATATTTTCGTGAGAATAATAGCAGTAGTTTTAACATATTCTATAAACAAAAAAGCGGCCTTTAAATCTGATATTTTCTGAATATAGTATGTGCAATGGTTTTATATCTTATTTCTGGATTAGAAATTATTTCGCAACATTAAATTGTTTTTGGATGCGGACATTTTGATGATTTTCCAGTTGCTATTTATCTTTTTTCAATATTCATTAAACCATTACTTGAAAAATGTTATAGTGATTTACAATTTTTATTAGACTCTCAGACCGTTGGAAAAGATGATTTTGAAATTCACTTCAGTGGCGAGATTTTGGAATCATAAACAAGCAGTGTTTTAATTAAAGTTTCCATTTTTTAAAATTTTGAACATATATATAATTTTCCCATGCACCGCAAAACTACAATACGGAGTTTACAAAAGTAAGTTAACTGCAGCACTAAATATTGCATGCATAAATAAAATGGACAAAAATGAGAACAGAAGTCTTAATTTCACAAAAACAGATATGTTCACTGGTCAAGGTACGCTAAGCATTTTACATACTTCTCTAAGCATAATTTAGAGCCATAGATGGCAGAGCAGCTGCTTCAATTAAATGCTTTTTTAATACTCACATAAATTATTCGATCTTAGATTAAAACAAAACAGGTAACATGCATATTTATCTTGACCAGATAAAAACTGAGATACTTTAAAATTCATAAAAAGGAAAGTCGCGGAATGTAGTCTACTGTAAACAAAATGAAAGAACATTTTAGTGCCCTCAGCATTACAAGATGAAATATAGTCCTCATTCCACTTAGATAAAAGCTTCTTATTATGAAACCACTTGCAATAACTCTTTCGAATGATAATACTGATATCTATGGGTAAATTTAAAGTATCTTTAGCTGAGAAATGATCTTTCATTTTCATAGGATCCATGATGACCATTCATATATGCAAATGGATATCAGTTTCCCTGCTTCTAGCAAACTGACAGCTATACAGTTTCGATTGCTAATTTGCTGCTGCTGGTAAAACTGTTCAAAATGTGAAGAGAAGAAATGGAATCGAAACATAAGTTACCTTGAGGACGCTGACCCATTATCCTTTATCCACTTGATGGTAAGATAACTACAGAGACGTTCTGCTTGAAGAACCGTGCATTCATTTCGAGTACGGTGCTTAAAATAGCAAACCTGAGACTGGTCTTCAAAAAAAAAAAAAGAAATGTAAGGCCAACCTTATCGTTCATTTTACTGCCATCAAGAAAACCATATGAAAACAGTTTTCAGAAGTCTGTTTATAATTACAGAAATTTATGGGTAGAACATAAGAGGCACTGGGCAGGTAACAGGGAGTCATTTGCAACAAGATATTTAAATGCCTTGCTAAGTTGCGATTTTGTGCGTTTAACATATGAGCTCGAAGTCTGACGACTTTAGGTAAAGTAATATTTTACTTAACTTTTCCGAACTTAATCTTCTGGGAGAATTAAGGTTCTTCCAGCGCTAATTTGCAAATAGTTCCCCTTTTTTATTGCATTTGTGATTTAGTCTCCATTAGCGTTATCACTCAGTAAAAGTGCTAAACGATCTTTTCCTGTTGTAAATTTTAAACAGCTCAATAATACCGAAACAGCGTGCGGTTTCAGGGAATCCCAGTACTACTTTGTAACACAGAAGGAGCGTTAAGTGGGATCTTACTATGTTGTAATAAATATACTTCACTCATTCTTAAGTGTTACAATTTTTGAAATAATGTTGTCTCATTTGAAGGAAATTGTAAAATATAACCATCATGAGATTTATGTTGTACAATCATTTTAATATAATCGCTACGAAAGAAGAACTCTTGGTTACTATCTAACATACTAATGCTCAGACGTTATAAGTGTCTACTAATATTAGTAAAAGATTTCAAGCATATTTGACAAGATTTACTGATTATAACTTAGATTTCAAAACTAATAGTTGATTTTTACAGGAGAATATTAACAGCAGATTTTAACATAAAATCTGTTGTTATATTGACTGACTTGCAACGTTGACTACTCATGAAGGCCATGTTGTCGGATAATTTTGGTATTACGATACAGTAAAAGTGGCCTAACACTGGTGATACAGCATTAGAGAAGAACACTTTTTTTTACTCGTGGAGAATAGCAATCAGTGGTTACTGACAATAAATGCGTTCAAGAACGAATTGCACTCATACATTAACAGAAAACAATTATGTCGTTTGGGGAGAGAAATTGACACACTACGTGTATTTTAGATATTAGAAATGATATTTTAGATAAATATCATTTTTAATATCTAAAAACGGCTACAAAATAGCAGTTCAGGAGTTGACACAAGAAGTTCACTTCATGCTAAATATCAGTTTAATGAATTTATGGCTAATTACTTCAAAAAATTGCCAATAACCAAACAAATAAAACTGCAACATATAAAGTTTTGTATGTTTTGTAATCATCTAATAGCGTCCAAACTTTTAATGGACATTAAGCGAATTATCGCTAAGTCAAAAATAGCAACTGGAATTTGAGAAGGGTGTAAAAACCCTTAAATTATTTATAAAACCCTTTTATTTTTAGTCCAAAGGGCTTTGTCTCTGAAGGACTATTATTTATTTTAGTTTTGTGATTTTGCGTTGGAAACATTAAATGTCGGTTCACTTTTCAAACTGTTGCCATCAAATATTGCAGCCCTATATTGTACTTAAAAAGGTTAAATAATGAAGAATGGGCGTAAATGTACGTGCATTTCTCGTATTGTGATAAAACGACGGTACCTAGAACCATCGAATTTTGAATATCGTAACCTTGCTGCGAATATGGGCACCTGGAAGCCCAAATTTGAAATTTGGAATTTGTTTTATGATCTATCTCATATTTTTACTAGCTCGAACTAGCTCATTGATTTTATTCATAGAACGATCATCAGTATTCATTGTTCTAAATACGTATTCCTTTGCGTAACATATTAGGAGATTATTACTCAAGCCAGTGTAAATTATCTCAAGATCAACCAGCTGATGGGCACTCCATTTAGTGAATTACACAGAGTTTCCTCACTATTTGTGTCATAATAACTCAACTCTAAAAACTGTTACATCAAAACATCAAAAAACTATATTCCTAGCGCCGCTTTGGCCATCAGTCCTTAGATTTCGAAGATTATACAGTAAACTTATATCAATAATCGCGTGTCGCACAATTAACTTTCCTTGGGGAAAAGGGGTTAGTTCAGAATGAGAATCTGAAAGTCGTTTTAATGTATAATTTATGTATATTTTATAATTTACACAAACCTAAATAGTATTTTAATTAAGAAGGAAAAAGGAAACAAATGTTAAATGAAAGGCTTTCCATTACTGCTTAGTAAGTTGGTACATGAAGTAATTAATTACAGTTCGTGGTAAACAGCGGAAATATTTTCAGTACCCCTCATAGAGTATCCTCTTTTTTCTTCATTTAGGTCAATCTCCATTTCTTCATAATTAACTTCTTGCACTTTATCCACTTTATTAAAAGCACTTTATCTTCTTCACTATCGGTGATTTGGCCGTCTACGAGTGTTAGAGGATCATGAAGTTCTTCCTTTGCCATTCCACGATCGTCATTCTCGACTAATTCTTTCATTTCTCCTTCTTTTATGTCTCAAAATCTTTCGCCGTCTGTTGCTTTTACAATTTATACGATTTCCTTCGCTTCATTTTCCGTCGATAGCAATTCTCTAAAACTGTTGACAGCTTCTGGCCACAGCTGATGTAAGCAAGCATTCTTTGTTGATTACATCACTTATTCTACTGCGAGTTTCGTCATTTCTGTGCAGTGTCTTAAACTGAATTTCTTCCAAAATGCTTAGTGCTTTATTTTCGGGGATGTAAACACGCCTGACATAATAGGTCTTGGATATTTGTCTCATTTCTTTATACATTTGTTGGTTTAAGGAAGTGGTGTCTAGTGAAAAGGAGTAAAACCTCTACATTTGGATGCATTGCTGTGAGGGCTTCAGTACCGTGTCGTGAAGCATTATGGAGAATTAGGAGAACTTTAAAGTTCAGTTTTTGCAATTCTTAGCAATGTTTGACTTATTTAATGAATGAATTTTCAAACCAGTCTTTAAAGAGGCCTATTGCAATGCGACCGAAGCTCTGAAAAGTACCCCATATAATTGAAATTCGCTACTAAAAGATATGTAATTGGACAATTATAAATTATAGTTGGACAAGTTACAGGCAGAAAATTAAAATGATGTGTATATGCAAAATCGTGTTCTGCAAGTCCGCGTTCGGCAAGTGTAGTAAATATTCTTATCTTGTTTATCTTCATATTCTTATCAATAATTACAACCAACAACCAAGTCTTTCTGAAACTTCGAAATTTGTTGACCTTAGCTTCAGTTTAGTCTCTATCATTCAGCTCACCCGCTACTAATATAGTATAAGAAATTCCTTATGTCGACATTAAAATCTTTTTAAAGTTTTCCTCTCGAAAGGAAATGCGGCGTTATAGGACACCTCTTAATGAATTGAAAACTAATTAGGATATATAAAGGTCTTCTAAAATATATACAGGTCTTCTAAAATGTATCTGAACAAGACGGAAAATGAGCAGAAGAGCAGCCTGTATTTCATGTCTTCGAATGCGAATAACTACCCGTTCTTATAAAATATTAAACTCCAGACTCACCTCTGAAATTTCGTTTTTAATCCGGGCAGCAAGAATCCGGGAAGGTGTATTCAAGAAATACACCTGAAGCCTTATTCCAGTGCGGTACTAACTCTTAATTACCATCCTTACTCTAGCTGACCTCCCAGTTAGATTTAATGACTAACGATACATATGTCTATTGTTAGTAATTACAGACATATAACTTCAGACACAAGGTCCTTAAAATGGTTAATTACAAACACACAGAGGCGATAGAATATGTAAATTAATTCCCCACTATTCGAATAGTAACAATGCGCACTTTGAAAGCAGAGTTATCACTTTACAAGTGGTCAATAGGAACATTTCTCTAGCATGTTCCTATTGACTACTTCCTATTGAAAAAACTTCTATATGCTATCGAGTAATATTATAACACAATAAACGTAAAACTCAGACGTTAATTATAAACAGAAAGCCTTCATTCTCTGGGTGATAAAGCTTTATTACAGTTAGATTTAAGGAAAAGTGCAAAAATTGCTTTCTAGAAATTATAAATTCCAAACCAAAAATAATGGAAAGTAGTTTACTTAAATTATGTAATTTCTGAGACGTATTAGCCTATGCTCCAGTAAAAGTTTACATTATCTGGTTTTTAAAATGATATAACGAAAATAACTCAAATTTACTTCTCGTAGAATGAAGTTGGGAAATTAAAACTATACGCGTGATGAATTAGTCTTTTGAAAAATGTACTTTCAGCTTTTGATTCGTCGTTGTCGCCATAGGAACCTTTTTTACGAAATAAATTCCTCGCGATATCCAGAACTAAAAAAATATAGCATTAACTCTTGAAACCTCTAGGGATATGTAAGGAAAATCGGAGCAATTAAGAGCTCAACTGGAAAATACGATTTCCTTCTCACTTCACGGCTAATAGAAGCTGAAAGCACTTCGCCTGATTGCTCATATTAATGAGTAATTTAAACGCATAAAGAGGCCGGTAATGGGGAGTTGATCGCTATTTAGCTCTGATCGACAGAATAAATCAAACCATGCCGTTAGGAAATGACAACAAAAAATACTAGACCAAATTAAGAAATTAAGATAAATATCTTAATTTATTTTATATTACAGATCTAATTTAAACTTAACAAGAAGAGGGCGCCACTTTAATTACGTTTAATGGAAGATGAAATAAGTGAGTCAAAAGAACGTTTTGACATCAAATAAATCATTCAGCTAACAATTTGCGTTAAGTTAAAAACATGTTCTGATCAATGGGGATTCAAGAACATTGCCTTCATTTAATTCATTGGACACTGCGTCGCGTTTAACGATATACATTATGATTTATATTTTCAGTGCCCAAAAATGCGTATGTATGAATTTATACAGTAAAATTCACATGTTTGTAAATAAAAGTTTTAACCATCTACTAGAGGGCAAGCCCGCCAGACGAGCGGACTACGACCAAAGCAATATTAATAAGTTCTATGAACTGAAAAACTGAATATAAAATGAACTAATAATTTAATGTACTGTATACAAAGTTGCTAGGTGCGACCAAAGCAAAATTTATGAGTTCTGTGTACACCTAAAAAGAAAGTGCATGAACCATTTCAATATGCATGAAAGCAGTTCGCTTTCCACGCAAAAACCAATTCGAAATTTTTTTTTTGCCAAACCAGGAAACAAAAACTTTGGCTACTTAAGGCTGATATGTGTACGTGATGACGTCGTGATTTAAATTTAATGTAATATAATATCTTTTGCTCAATATCAATAAAATAATTAATGTTGCAATAACATACCGCGTCATTTACCTTAACCTGAGCCAACAGCAGCTATTTATTTAAAACGTTGACATTAACGAAATAGTATTTTCAGCATACAATGACGTCACATGAAATCGCGTGCTTTCAACAACTTCAGAACATAACGTTATATAATAATAATATATTTAATCTGTGGCAATTCTAGTTTTATTTCATATTTTGTAAAATATTGTATATTATATATTTTGTTCAAAATGTTTATTATTAAACTCTACAATTTGAAAGCGAGCAATGTAAACATTTTTAGAAATAAAGCAAATTTTTATCTCCAGCGTGCGAGACTGTTGCCACTCGGAAAATGAGGGTAAAAATTACCATTTTTAGAGTTTTTAATTAATATCTCGGCTGATTAAAGTGGAACGAAGTTGAGAAGGGTCGAAATGGTATCCTCCAAATTTTTGGAATCCGGAGATACCTCTCTCGAAACTCAACCCCTCGCCATTCCGGAGATGATGCCACAAATAAATAAACAAACAGAAAGACTATCATAGATTTTAATATAATAGATAATACGCATTTCCCTTTATAAATATTGCGATATTTCATTTTATGTGCAGTTTATATTGCTAAAATACAAAGAATAAATTATAGATCCCAATTAACGTGAAAAGGCATCAATTATTTGCACTGCTATTTGCTCTGCCTAAAACGAGAGAATGATGATATAGTAGTATTACGGAACAAATCGCAGGATACGAACAGGCTAACTTAGAGCCGCATTTAATGCAAAATGCAACAAATAAAGTTGCAGAAGCATTAGTTATTTCGGTTTCTACTATTTTGTGACTGAGAGCTGTGATTTTAAGAGGTTTTCCAAATTTTTCAGACCGTTACGTCACGTTACGTTGCGCTGTCTTGCACTTCTCATTCCCGCAGATTGACAATTCTTCTCTTTGCCCGAAACGTAAAACCTTTAAATTGTGACTCATGCAAAGTGGCAATTAGACTATCATATTGCTATTCCAAAGAAGATATGATCTTTAATTTATCTTCGAAATACTAACTCTTTAAACTGTTAGATATAAAATCCGTAATGAATTATTTAATATTTTCAATAATATATTTAGTCGAAATTTCTTAATGTACTTTTAATTTATAATATATCAAAATGATGATTACAATATGAAAATTTTTAGCATTATTGCAAGAAGTAAAATATGTTTATAATAGGTTACAATATTACCACTTTTACTTAAGCTGAACTGTGAAGGGAATGTATACCATATTCTTTTGATGTTTAATAAGCTGTTATTAGTTACAATTTTTATTTTATCTAGTTGTTTTAGCTTAGAGACTAAATGAAAGAAACAAAGAAAAATTTCCTACGATGACAAGCCAACGTAAGCTGCAAGCATATCTGTGTACTAATATACACAGTGACTACGAAATCCCTGTTTTTGAAATCATTTGCCGCAGACATATACTTCCACTTCCAAAAATGCATTAAAGGATGAAAATATTCATGTTTTGGCCCTTTAAAATTAAAAAACATTAACTTTGTAAAAATTTCGAAGTCTACGTTTTTGTACAAATTACCTCTATCCCTGCATCTAAGCAAATTTTGTAATCATTATAAAAAATAAAATACAAGAAATGTGGCAACCTTACAACAAATACTGACCGAGATAATGGGTATTAAAAACTGCAAAACATATTCAGGAGCAGTACACAAATTGAAGAGGGAAATATGTGCATGTATGGGTAATTAAAATAAATTATCAGTTAAAATAAAATGTTTCTACTGTTAATAGATTAAGTGAGAGCATTTATGCGCGCGTATTGGCATGAAAATTATTAATCAATACACACACAAATATATTCCCAGAATCTTATAAAACTCAATTCTATAAAATACTGTCAGAGATAGCTTTGAACATTCGCATATGCCATCAAGTAACAATATTTTCATGAGAAATAAAAATCATTCTATCCTCAAGATTTTTTCAATGATTATTAGATTATATTTCTAAAGATTCTAAAGTAATAGGAGTCCATGACAGTACTAATAACTTATTTTTAGCCTTTCACAGCTTAAAAATTACTTGTGTGAAAATTCTTACAGCATACCTAATGTAACAAAATTATTAACTAAAAGCATTAATCAATCATAAAAGAATTTCATTGAATGGTATTTCAGGGAAAATACCAACCCGAATTATTCTAATGTATTTATTAACCGACTCCTCTACGCAAGTTGAAAATGACATCACAAATCACAAATTGAAATTAATTATCCCTAAAAAATTTCTCTTGCGGGAGTTACACTTTCGTGTTTTAGTTTTTATGATAAGTGTAAAATTTATATGAACAAAAGTACAGAGAGTGGCTGAATATAATAAAATGTTAAATTTGGCATTTTATATAATTTTTTTTAATTAAAAAAGGCAAAAGCATGAATCTATGTATCATTGAAAACACTTTTGTAACTGAACATATATGTTGACGGTTAAGTAAGAAAATTAAATGAAGTGTTGAAAGAAAGGAAAATAAAATTTAATGTAGGGAAGAGAGGATTACACCAAGAAGAAACGAAATTCACAAAATGCACGCACATCATCGAAATTATTTCTTTTTTATTAACAAGAAATTCTTCATATAACTGATAGCTTCTTGCCCGCTTTAAGTGAAAAGAATTTCACTTCCTTTGTAATTGACTAATCCATGAAATTTAAATCCAAGGTTCATGTCTCAGAACGATGTCGTATATGTATTAAATGTGGGTACAGTACTATCCTAAATTACACTTTTGATACAAAATCATCTCAATAAAATATTTCAGTAATTACTCAATCCTTCATTTTTCTGAAAATGAGTCGAAGTGCAAATGAGTCGACTTCTTTAAACTCAGTTTGAAAATGACTTCATTTAGGCATTGTGTTTAGCATACAGGAATCTATGGCGTACGAAGTGATAGCGATTCCGAGTCAAAGCTTCTAGCATTGGCAAGAAGATTGGGCTCATATTCTTCAATGGGCGTTTCCCTATAAATCTACTTCGCAGGAGATACCGATGATTTGAATCTTATGAATACATATTCTATTTCTTGAAATCAATTTTTTTCATCTACACCTTACATGTAAAATGCAATTGAAGAGAAATTCCGGGATTAAATATCGCTTGAAAGTTTAGTCAATGACGATGGTTCCACTTTTTAAGAAATGAGCAAAATAAACTTTCACACAATGATCTCTTTGGTCACGTGAAACCACGACACTTTTCAATACTATCAGACACATTTGGGTTTCATTTCGAGCTAACTTTTAACTTTTATGAGTTCGTTCAACTCGTAACTGAACATTTTAAACAATAAAATTTCTATCCTTAAAGCGATCACAATTAATTAAAAGTACTTAATTAATATTTTTGGAAACGGTGGATAAATATGCACGTTCCAAGGAAAAGAGGAAATGAATGTGAATGAAATATGATGAAATGAAATAATTTCCAATGAAAATGTCGAAAATATGTCTTCTCTCTCAGATGGATAGTAAAATGAAACATTCGCCTTTGCAGTCCAAATGCATGTTAAAAGTCCAAATATATTCTCTAATAAAATTTATTTCATGTGATCATTAAAAGCAATATCTTCTCATTAGGTGAAACGGCTGAACTCACATAACTTAAAAAGCTCCCTCAAGGCCAATTTTCCGTATTAAAACATTGCACAGTCTTTTTCTGCGAGACATCTTTATTAAAATAATCATCCAATCATTAATTGGAATTTAAATTGCTGGTGTCCGTATCAAAAATTGTGTTTCCATATTTCCATTAAAATGTGTCACGTGATTAAAATTATCTTAGATTTTAAGTCTATCTGAATTGGTTCATTTCTTTAAACGGAATCTATGTTGGCTGATGTTCAACCATTTAAGAAGTGTTTAACCATTCATTCATTTCGATATACTCGGTAAATCTTAAGTCCTTTATTTTAATCACAAAGAGTAAAATTTAAAATTTGTCGATCAAACAAACTGATCTAACATTATTAGTTAATTTCCTTTTATCTCGTTGTAAATATTTTCCTTTTTGATTTGCTTATCTGTCATGTAACATTTTAAGTACTCTTACTTTCTTATTCGTCTCGCTTTAGCCTGGTGAACGAAATAATCCGATTACCAAATTTTATTTCTAATTATTCGCACTTTTTATTTTATCTCGGCCGTATTTACGGAGATAATTGTGATTGTACTGACAAACGTATAGTCCTTTCTGATGGCTGTACACTATAACATTTTTAATTTCGCTTATAAAACTTAAAATTATCTTTTGAAAAGTGAGCTGTCTCCAAACGTCTTTGTATATTCTCTAAAAATTTTAAATGTAAACGTCATAGGTAATTTGTTGCTGAATGAAACTCTTTTTACTTGCTGCCTTATGCTGTTATAAGAAATAATTTTTCTTTTTTAATTCCTTTCCTCTACACGACACATATTACACTTGCATATAATTATGTTCGTATTGGAAGGTGTTACGCGATCAAAATGACCATAATCTAATGAGCTAAATTTTGTTTACTTTTTGAAGCCCGAATCACGGATCTATGAAAATCTTTTCAAGATATAATTAGTTCTCTCAACGTTTTTTAAATAATCTTTACAGTAATCCTTGTTAAATAATTTTTTGGACATCTATTAAGTACCAAAAGAAGTTACGCAACAGTGTTTTGCCCTTGTAATTTGAATTGCATAACTATTCCCATTCAAGTTACGGATTACCTTGTCCAATTCCCTTTTCCCATCTTATTATAGGACTTACGTCTCTAGGCTTTGAAATCTCGCGACACCTTATGAACCCATTTTCTACCCTTTACCTCCCCTTCTCTCCCCCGTAATCTTCTTGCAGAAATGACATTCTTGACAGGCGGTATTAGTCGGGACGTTCAGTGGTCTTTGTTTGCTTCAAGATTCTTCCAACGGCGATATTTCTTTCGCTGTTTGCCTCTGTGTTTGTGCTTTCTGAAATGTTCATTACAGTAAAACGTTCTATTCAGTGTCTATCGCACGTTCTAGACGACTGCAAAGTTTCGTCGTGCTATGCAATAAAACGGAACAAAGGAGGGAAGAAAAAACATATATTTATTTTTTGGATTCTTAGATGTAGGTGAGGAAATGTCCTAATGGAATTGAAATGTCATTTGTTTAATGGTCTGTTTACTTGGATTAGAAGATGTTTTCATTGTGATGATTATGTGCGTTCGCATGAGCAAATATAAAAGACATGATTGAAAATAATATTCCATAGGTGAAATTTACAATATATAATAACTATGGAATAAGTTTATTACACACACACAAATATATATATATATATATATAGTATAATTTAATTTGGATATATATATATATATATATATGTGTGTAAGATAGGCAAGAAAAAATATTTAAATTAGCTTTATAATTTAATTGAGCAATAGCCTTTTAATTCCTCATTTTTAATTTGAGTATTTCCTCTCCGTAATCTAAAAGTTTCAATAATTTGTCTGTAATACGTTGTAGGGTTTCACCTTCCTATTTCACAGTTCAATAATAGAAAACTCCTAACACTGATAAGCGAATAATCGCTTAAGTGTGTGAACACAGACGTAAGACTCAAGAAGGATTAACTATCCTTTATTTCTCAAAATAAATATGGCACAATCAGCTGCTAACTCGGAGAGTACAGTGAAAGCTTCCACTTGGGCTTGAACTCAAATTAATATGAAATTAAACTTAGCTAAGATTAACTAAAGCTAACTGAGAGATATAACCGAAGCTATCAAGATTCTAAGTAGTTGGCCTTTAAATCTCAATTAAGTCGGCGAGCCAATCAAAGGCCTAAAGTACAGTCGAGTGTAGCAATAGCTTAGAGAGAGGTAGCCAAAGGCAAACGCGCGATAGTCAGGAACTCGGGCTCTCTAACGAAGTCAGTGAAACATCGACTTAAATACTACTCACTCATTTGCATTAACCGCGTTTCTGAAAATACATTCTGGTAGGAAATTGCAAGCTGAAGCTAGCAGGGATAGGAAAGATGCATAAACTTAAAATAACTGTTATAAAATTAGGATAAACCTTACAACGTCATTTCTAGATCAGTCCATCTCATGTGACTTGCGTAACGCTGATGAGGTAGCTAATTAGGAACACTAATTCAAAATTTCGAGAACTGAAACTTGTCTGTTAAGAAGCAACTTAAACCAAATCTTCTGCTGGTGAACATCCATATTGGGTAATTACGTACTTTTGCTTCTATCTCTGTTGCCGTTTGGACGCTTTTTCGCTCTGCTCTCTTCCTAGAGAAACAATATCGAAAATTGTAATGTTCTTGAATAGGTATGATTAGGGTGCCAAGTGAATTGTGGCCACGAATGTCAATTGAAATAAAAATGAATATTTAACCTTGCTCGGCTGCCAAGTTTCCTCTTCAGTGTGGATCTACGTTCTATACCATCAACACTGCTACGTCTTTTTCGTCACACCCACACACGTATATACATATATATAGATATAGATATAGATATAGGTATAGATAGATATTGCAGTTTAAAAGTTTCAGAAATTGAAATTTATAGATGTGATTTCAATTATTTAAATAAACAATAGTTTTAAAGAAATTATATTAGAAACATTTTGAACATTTTAAACATGTTACAATTCATAAGGAACATACTTTCCTTCCAAGTCACTACACAGATAATTTTCTAAATTTTTCGATGAAGCTTTAATTTCATCAACCTAATTCTATGGTACAAAAAGTTTGTCGTCTTTGCGGACTCGACTTATATATCAGTGAAAATGAATGTAAAGTACCCATTATTATCTTAAAAACGTTATTTTTTATCATCATATAAATGATACCAGAAACAAGCAAAATTAATTAAAGTTTTTATGACACACTTAATGTTTTTATTTTTACTTCGGTGCATGAAATAAAAATGAAGTATTGTAATCGTGAAAAATTTCGGGTATCACAATTCAACGAAAATATCCTTTTTGACCGTGATCGAATGCAATTTAACGAGGATTTTGAGTGAGATCTGACCTTAAGAGCAGAATAAAAGACTCTTTTTCTCCAAACTAAAGTATAAAACTGATTTAAACTGAATTCAGAAGAGATTTTTTTCTTGGTGTCTGTACGTACCTACGTATACATGTATGTACCTGTCATAACTCAAAAACGAATCAGAGTGTTGACATTTTGTAGCTAGGACTACTATAACATGTAGTTGTACACCTCCCTCGTTTTGGTTCAATCGGTCGCATCAAAAGTATATATATATATATACCCACTCTTCTACTCGGCTCGGCTCAGTGAGCTCAGTTTTGTTTATTCTTATATGTTGGTAAATTGTGCATTTTTTGATTTAAAAATAATTGAATTATGTTATTTTTATCTTCCGGTTAAGGTTTTTATGCCTTTATTTGATCGTCATGTAATAGTTGTAGAATGATCAACAATTTAAAAGTTGTTTAAATGCCATTAAGCCTAATTTTTTGCCATAGCAGTGATATTTGTTTACATTTGAAACTTAGCTGAATAGGGAGTTAAATCTTTCTGTATCTTCAGTGTCTTTTTGTCGTGTGGGACCAAAATTCAGCTTTTAGTTTTGTGCACTAAAAAATCTGTCTTCTTGCCCGCTTACCGAATTGCTTGTTTTTGCATAGGAACTGTAGTTTTAAACGTAAAAATTGTTTTTTCAATTGTTTTAACTGTATTTGGTTTTTATGTTTTTCTGTATCTTGCAATTTTTAATGAAAATATTTTTTGTTTTTATATATTTTTGTCTTGCAGCGCAGTGAGTAGTCAAGAACACACTTTTAAATGAGAAATATATGTCTATTGAAATTCCAGGGAATAGGTTTAAATGAAATGCAGGAAAAAATGCGTATAATTTAATATTCCACACATGGAAGTCATGTGGTGTACACATCAGATTTTTTTAAACAAGGATTCAAATAATTTTTATTTTAGCTTTCTTCTTGAACTTAAAAAACCCTATTCAAATAATGAATTTTGGATATTCTA
This sequence comes from Stegodyphus mimosarum, assembly GCA_000611955.2. Taxonomy (NCBI): domain Eukaryota; kingdom Metazoa; phylum Arthropoda; class Arachnida; order Araneae; family Eresidae; genus Stegodyphus; species Stegodyphus mimosarum. The sequence goes on along the minus strand of KK115624.1, from coordinate 439,180 downwards.
GGGTTTATTGTTGGCCTAAGAAAATATAAGAAATTAAACCATATTAAAGAGCCACTTTTTAAAATTTTTTGCTCTGTTCCTTCAGAGCTTAATAATGGAAATTAATTTTAAATAAGTCCTTAAAATAAAAATTAGCATGCTTTTAAGACGGCTAATTTTTTTAAGCATTAGAAGAAATCGTTCTCTTTTAATTAATTTACAATTCTTAAATTACCATAATTTAAAATTTCTGAATTGTACTGCGTTTTCTGTTCGACAGAATGTTACAGCATTATGCATTAAGGGAATGCATTCCAAATTACTATCATGCAGTATTCAGCAATTTCTTTCATTTTAGGAGACGCGAAACTGGTTGTATTTTTTTAATTACCCTCTTTTCATTTTTGCAATGCATACTTTCCTGTTACATTTCTTCAGATAATTACAGTAAGTAATTTTCTACTATTAATTATTTACATTCTTCTTTGGTGTATTTAAGATTAGATTTCAAATAGTTTTGCCATTTTAGCGAATCGTCTCTTTTTTGAACTCTTCGTTTAAGCCAATACTTCTTCTGAATAAAAGAAAATTAGTATCAGTAATGAAAGCTGACAGAATTCCATGGTAATTTTTTGCCAAAAAAAGGTAATATTTTGTAAAAATAAGTTCAATATATTTAAGAAACAAATCATAAGCGCTTATAAACTACATGTTTTTGTTGTCAAGAATTAAACATAAAGGAACAACATAAAGCAAAATTTAGCGAATCGATATTTTATTATATTAATTTTTATCCGATTATTAATTTATTCTTTAAAAATAGCGTTTCTTTCTTTAGGTGCAGTTAAGCAAATCCAGCTATCAACTGCAAGATTCGTAGCTCGAATATCAGAGAGTGCACAGTTGATTTTCAATATTTTCTCTTCAGTAGAACTTCTGCAGATTAATCCAGTTTTTTAAATGGGTCTATTCATGTTTAAAATTATGAACGTTTTATTCTTAAAAATAACACCCTTAAATTTCAGGACATTTTATAGCATTCAGGCGAGACATTTGGAGCAAAGCGTCTGTCTCAAGAAGCATAGTAATCTGTTTATTCACAAATTTGCTCCCCAGAAAAGATCAGAGTTTAAATTGCATATTCTCCAGACAATGCTTTTATAGATCCCAGAAGCGCGTTGTTAATATATCGCAAAGGAATTTCCGTTCCAGTGTCGAATTTAAATTATATCCACAAAATATTCTAAAAGAAGGACTTAAGCTCTCTTTTCGAAAGCTTCATTGAATAAATGTGCCATGTTTGAAAGTTAAAGATAGCCCATCGCTATTATGCCCATTTAATATCCAATGCACATATAATATCATGCTCGTAAGCAGGATTATAGAACTGTAGAAATATCATTTTAAAATTCCCACACTATAAGCTTCAGTGCTAGTAACTGGCATATTTGCAAACAAGATTTTTGAATCAAAATTCTCTTTTCTGGCAATCTCTTCATCAATTTCAATAATTGAATGAAAGGGGAATAAATATTTCCAGTATGCAAAGAGATTTTGCTTGATAAAATTCCAAAAATAACTTTTGGTTCATGTTTATTTTATGTATAGCTGATCCTGTAATATAAACATTAAAATTAACTACTGGCTTAATCATTATACTTAAGTTTGTGAATAGGAAGTACATGTAATGTAGTAATTCATTATTATCATCCTTAAGCTCCTCATTATGGTATTTCATAGTTTATAAATTTCGCATCTATATTTCGCATTTTTTGACATGATTTCTCCTAAATTCCGCATGCTTATTAGCTTTTTATATTTCCGTAAGATTTTTCAGATTTATTTAACATGATCGATACAGCATTTTCTCTAACTGCATTAATATTACTCCATACACACTCTCAATGAAGATACACAAAGCTTTGAATTCGTGTCATTTTAAATTCGAATTTAATTACTATATCGACATCAAAATTTAAATTTCCTCTATGTTATGAATGCATTTAAATTAGTAATGATCTGATGCGTTAGGTTGTATAATGCACAGAAAATGCTTCTTATAAGGATTTAGGTTCATGTCATTTAAGATAAGAGTTTAATGGGTCAACATCAAAATTGCTTTTTTTCTGTTGAAGACTGATCTTCTACTTTAAATAGAATCTGGTACTGAAAAACGTTAAAAATCTATGAAGGTAGACAACGAAATTTCTAAATTTGTACATGATTCAAAAATGAATGAATGGATGCATGAAAACAGCACTGGAAAATAATGCCTACAAAATGTTATGGCGAGTAAGCGAAGCACATAATTTTGGGAAAGGTGATGGTATATTGAAATATAGTTGTTTGTCTTTATATAGAATTCGCAATGTAAATATGATTTCAGAAGTATTCCATCTATCCTTTGATAGATTCTACAGCTAGTTCCTTTAGCTTCAGCCAAACGTAGGATTCAATTACTTTGAAAAGCCATTTCGGAGATGTTATAGAACTGAAAGTGAGTTACCATAACAAGCTTAATAAAGTTTTGAAAGCATACAAACACAAATATATAACTTAAGCTTATTCTATCTCCCCACTCCTAAGAGAGAAATTACAATATTACAGAAAAAAATTACCAATCACCTGGACTTGCTATAGAAACAAACTGGTTTTTACCAATTTCTGTATTTACAAATGTAAATACTTCCTAAAGCAGTCTACAAGTTCAGGTTGACAACAAAAATTTAGTTCAAATCTTAACTTCCCGTGAAGCTAATGTCTTAAAATTTGAATTCCATCTCGAGCAGCAATTAACAAGTAAGCTTGGTAAGGCTACAGATAAATGTTGCTCTAAAGACTCATAAGCTTAACAGAATTTCCATAACTTCATACTGTACTGCTTGTTGCTCAAACCTGCATAATTCTCTGGAATGAGATGATATCTATGATAAAATGAGGCTTACGTGAAAGAATAAATTAAATTTGTTAGTGAAACTGTGCTATAAGCCTCTAGAGACATTAGGTTATTTCGAAGCGGGAGACATGAAACAGGAGCAACGCCTTCGCCGGGAATCAAACCACGTACCTCTCGGTTACGCGTCGAGTGTGCTGACCACTACACCACTAAGGCGTGCGAAGAAGGTGGGAGAAATACCTTATAATCCTACAACTTCTACATTACCGAGCATGAAACAAACGTTATGATGGCTATCAATATTTCCTGATAGTGAATATTTAATTAATTTATTTAGTGAATTACATTCATACATAGATAGCATAAGGTAGAAATGATCTTGACTTCCTAAGACAAATTATATTTCGGGCAGTAAAAGGAATTTCGACAAAATTCAACAAAAACATATACAAGAAATTTCAATTAAATTACATATACGACATTTTAAAAAATATATATATACAAAAATTAACTGAGGCGCCAAAATATTGGATAATGGCAGAGTAAAGCAAAAGTTGTATTATTATAAAAGCGATGATGAGCCGAATTATAAAATTCACTGACAAGGTATTAAAAGTAAACCAAACCCTGTTATCCGTGGAAAATGTTGAAACAAGAAAGCTTATTTCTAAATTTAAAATTTCATATATGGCTGTAAATATTAAATAAAATGTGCTAATTTTCAATTACTTTGAAAAGCCATTTCGAAGATGTTGAGCAAAGTCGAGCAGACGATTTCCACAAATGTAGATCAGCTAAAGAAATTTTATAATATTGGTGATATTACATTGTTGTGGAAAATGGGAGTTCAGCCAAAGATAGCCTGGAAATTTAGGCCAGAATTACCTTAAATGCAGGCAGATGTGGCAAAAAAGGATAGGAATGAAACTACGGTAAAGAGTCTCAGGAACAACGTTAGTCGACATGTGGAAAGTGAGCAGCAAGGAGTGAGTGAGCATTTTTCGGGAGCGAAAGGACGGAGACAAGTAGGAGTAGAGAATCAAAGTCGAGGCAGGAGTAAGAGGTGAGATACCTAGATGTACTAAAGCAGCAGCAACAAGACATAATCGTCAAGGAATTACAATGGAGAGCATTTATGATGGTCAACCTTATATCCTGGAATTGCCGCTCAGCTGGTATAGTGGTTAGTGATCCTGACTGCCGTAGCAATGGGCCCGGGCTCGAATCCCGGAGAAGACATGGTTGTAACTGTCCGTCCCTTCATAGCAGGCAACGGTGGCCAACTAGTAGCTGCCTCCATAATGAAATGGCCACCGCGTCCGGCCCTTGTAATGGCTCAAGGCTAATGGCTATTAAATAAAGCGTCCGGCCGTTAAAAATTATCCTGGAACTGTCGCAAGTTTCACCAGAATCTTGTAAACATTAAAGAACTGTCCGATCTGCTACATCTAATTTATTCATAGTAGGAACAGCATCTGAAACCATGCCTACTTCGGAGGTATTCTATAGTTAGAAAAGTTTATAATAATGCTGATCGGAGAGAGAACTTGAGATCTTGAGGAAACGTGGCTCAATATCTTTCCACGGGTACCCATCAAGCACATTCCTTTCATTCACAAACCTCCAATGCTCCTCACAAACCGCTGAGTTAAACTAAAGATTTGCAGATGGATCTTTACGTGCGCCTTGCATCTGCCTACCAAATGAGAGTATCAATCAGAATGAATTAAGTGATATGATAGAGCAGCTTCATCCGCCATTTTTTCTAATTGATGGCTTTAGTGGCCGCAATCCTCTGTGGAGAAATAGTGACACAAATTCATATGGATGACATCCCCTAAGTAACGGAGAAAAACATGCTTCAATCAACATACGAGGATATTTTATAGACTGGAGCTTACCATTTGTTCACTGACTCTCCTTGTTATCACTTTTAGTGATGGACATGAACCTGTGACCAGTTCCTCATCATTTTGTCTGTTGCAATAGAAGGTATTTAATCTGTCCCAAGGCAAGCACAATCTTTGTTGGATCAAGCCAAATGGGAGCAATGTTCTATTCAAGGGGTGATCATAAAGGGCGTGGTGAACAATGCACATGAAGATGCATAGATGAAGCAATACAAGCCATTACTGATGGAATTTTTCAGGCAGCTCAACACTCTATTCAAAAGACATCAACATCTGTTCCAGAGACAAGTTACGAAAATATTCATAACCCCGGATGAATCTAGAAGGCTGAGAAAGTATGAAGCAGCAGGGAAATTCTTGGAAGCGTTTCTCACATGCTCCATTTTCTCAAAATTTATAGTCTTCAAAAAGCGAAGGGAAAGGCAAGAAAAGCAAGAAAAATAAACTTTCCCAATACCTAGAAAAAAAGGTTTTATCATTTCCGTAGTTAAACAAAGAATACGCGAAAACAGGAAATATGGGAAAAACCATTCCAACTATCCGCCCATAACACTTAAAATAGAGCGATCTTTCATAGTATGCTCCTTTTATAAATTTCTATTCATAAAAGTTTTGCAAAAACGAAACTTCTAGTTTCTGTGTTTTTTTGACCCAGAAAAGACTTACATATAGCACAGCAAGGAAATATGACATTTTGCGTGATTTCATTTGTGTCAACTTGCCAATTTTCATGCAGGAGTTTTTGTGGGCTACGAAGTTTCAAATAAGGTTTGTTAATGGGCTATCAGATGTATTCTGTGAAGAAGAGAATGTGCCTCAAGGCTGTATTTTTAGTATTGCACATTTTAGTTTAAAAATAAGTTCTGTTTTACAAAAACTTTCTCCTACTTTTTTAGGATCACTATAGATTTATGATATGCTGTCAAAACGAGTACATAATATATGTGGAGAGATGAGTGCAGATTGCTCTTAACAGGATCCAGAAAGGGTTAAACAGACACTTATTTACATTTTCAAAGGCAAAAACCGTTTGAGTTCACTTTTGTAATAAGCGCAGCCTTTTTCGAGAACCACAGTTTCACATTCTTGGGTCTCATGATTCCATTGCCTTCGAAGGAAAATTCCCAAGAGTGATGTTAAACTGAAAGCTGGTCTTTCTTCGAATTGTTCAATATTCAAGGAAGAAGTGTTTTAAAATAGTAAATATTTTAAACGGTTAAGAACGCATCTCCTGGGGTGTAGAACATCCGTCACTACTCCGCATGTTCGGAGCGCTTGTGCGCTCTAGATTAGATTATAAATTAATTTTTATAGACCACCAAGGCCTTCTTTTCTACTACCACTACAATGTTTCTTATTTGACTTTTTCTTCTACAACTACTAGGTTTCTTATTCTAGAGCCTCAAGGGAATAGTATAGAAAACTTGTATAGAATCAGTAGGCATACTGATTTGAGTATGTATACTTCCTCCAGCTCAGGCGTGAACAGTTGTATTGTTGTCATTTTTGAATTTAGTTACAACTACAATTACATTGTAATTGAAACTAAACTATGCAATTACTTTGTAATTAAAGTTTTCTCAATTATGCCTGAATACATGCACTTATTCTTTTAAGTGAATTAATTACTGCATTTCTGCTGATCACAGAAATATATAGATTAAGTCATACAAAGGCCATAGAAATATCACAGAAAATACTTAATCATAGGAAATACGTGATAAAAATACTTAGGTTAAAAGTTTTAGTTTTCGAACCTAATACAGCAGTTTATGACTATTTACTGTATGGCGACGAAGAAACGAAACTGAATTGCATTGGGTTTAAGTATAAATCAGAATAATCAATTCATCGATAGAAATGTCATAGAAAATATTTAGCAATAGAAAATGCGCTATCAATATACTTAGGTTAAACATTTCAGCTCTCGAAGCTGTCATTTATGACTATCTACTGCATGGCTATGAAGAATAAAAACTGAATTTTATTTTAAGCATAAAAGACAACAATCGATTGTTCCTAAATATACGTACCCACTAATAAAATATAAAAAAGCTGAGTCTTTGTTTTAGTGCTAAATTATAATTGCTTTTGCCTCTAATCTACTTTTAATTATGGTTAAATGGTTAAATTCCGAGAGAAAGCTTTTGCATCCATTTATGATTGCTTAGTCGATTCCGGAAGTGTAAATAAATGACTTGATAACTGAGTAGGAGATATGAACAATTATCTCAGAATTGAAATCTCGTTAACTGCTGTGTTAAGAATAATAACATTCAACTGTGTTTTTCTATGTTATCCAATATAAGCGCATATCAGTGTTCCCTTAAGAAGCTGTTATCTGTGCATATTGTTCTTGTTCCCAAAGCATGGAAGTTCGATTTCTGCTTATCTGACAGTGACAAGCCTTTATCCTCAATTTTATGGAACTTCCCTCAAATAAAGAAATAAAATATACTATTAGGTAAATGTCATAAATCGTTGAGATCTCCCGCATTTGTCTCACACCCTTGTTTTTATCTTATCATTAAAGGACATAATCAATATAAAAGACAAGCATCGTATTTTAATTAAATGGAAACAAAGGTTTGATTACTAGGTTACTTTACTACCGCAGTAGTGGATAAGACTCGAGATACTGCATCATGAAACATAGTTTCCTTTTTTCTCCTAAAGGGTGCAATAGCAAGACGGCTGGATATGATCTTTGGATTGCATTACTGACGATGGTATGTAATATAGCGTTTAATTCAGGAGCATAGCGATTGAATGACATTATGAGCCCAAGTTATGAAGTTATCTCACTCTGTTTTCCCATTTTCCCCATTCTGCCCATGGCATTATGATATTTGTAATGCAGATTATATATTTGGAGATAAAGGAAAAGTTTTGATAACAAGCAAAGTTTATTTTTAAGCAACTAATATGTAATTCAATCAAATCTACTTAAGCTGAATCATTACTACTTATATACTCGTCATGGTTAAACTAAAGAAATATAAACTATTTTACTAGTTTTACTAGTTTATTTGCATATATTTTACCTATTAATTTAACTGCAAGTTTTAAGTAAAGCAAATTTCACAATTCAGATTTTATTTGGAGAATAACATTAAGCTTTTCTTCTGAGATATTCAGAAACAATTTCAAACATTTTTGGTTTTGAAATTTACGATTATTATATGGAAACTTCATCATTTTTAGTTGCAAACTTAATTCACAGAAAACTTTAAAATGGGTTGAAGCAATAAGTATGGACATAAATATTGCTTTGCGTAGGCTTTCGTCTTTTCTAACTATCACATTAACATTGCAAATAGGTACCGATTTAATGGATATTAATATTCATTAAATAAATTAAATTAGATTAGATATTACTTAGATATAAATTAAATTATCCCTTCGTTAATTGCACTTAAATAGTTAATGACACAGCATTCGGCTCCTGTGCATATAAGTATGTTGACTTTTACATAGTTTTGTTTTCCTTGGGACAGCATTACAATAAATGAATACCGAGAACAACAAAAGATCATTTTTATATTTCTTACTAGCTTTTACCTGCGGCTTCTTTCGCGTTGATATCCATAAATAAGTTTCACATTGAAAAGAAAATAAACTAATTTGATATGTTTTCTTATTGCCTGACCAGGATAATCAGGATAAAATTTTAGTTACTATTACTTATTTTTCAAGTTAAAAATACACTCCGCGTAAAATTTCAATAAATACTGCCCTTCTTCATTGAGATAAAAAGAAATCCATACTGATGTCGCTAAGATGCTATTCTGCATAATTTTTAAACTCCGACTTGGATATATCAAACATTGCAATCTTATGTTATGGTTATTTTTGGTTTTACTAAAAAAAATTCTAAAATAAAATATAATATAAAAAACTGAAAAACCTGCTTGATTAAGGCATCTCACTACAAAAATAAATAATTTTCATTACCAGGATTTCGAAAAGTTTAAAGTATTAACAAAACGTTAAAAACATTAATACTTTTTCAGAAGAGCACGAATAAAAGTATTATTCTAGGATGCTTCTGTATACTATATTATATGTTTTTCTATTCGGCGCTAATACATATAAATCCCTGGTTTTGGATACACGCGAACAGGCAACATATAGTTGACCATGCGAAAAGCATGACTTTTTGATTTTTCCAAATGCATCCCTACTACCTGTAATGTTTGCCCTTGAGCTTTGTTAATAGTACCAGCAAAACCAAGTTGGATTGGAAACTGCAGTCTTTTAAAGCGAAATGGTAGGTCAGTAGGGATTAGTGGGATTCGACATATGATAACACTTTCCCCTTTTCCTACACCTGTTAAAATAGTGGCACCGATTATATTCTGCCCTAATTGTGTGATCCGAAGCCTCACGCCATTACACAGTCGAGGTGCATCAATATTTCGCATAATCATAAAAGGTACATTTAGTTTCAATTGGAGTTTATGTGAGGGCTGCACTCTCATATTTGTTTTAAGACTGAATTTTTCAACTTTCGCCCATAAACTTGATGATTTGAGACAGGCTTTGATTTCATCTGTAGGTATACCTCTCTGGATTACCAGCAGAGTTTGTCGGAAATCACCAGCCAATAAAACTTCTATTCCTCCCATACTATCCGTACTGTCTCGCAAATCCTGAAGAGTTCGGTTTAACGCTTTTATAGCTTTTTTGTGAGACATCGTACTTTCATCTCACACCAAAAGCTTACATTGCCGTAGAATCCTACTTAGAGAGCTATTTTCACTGAAATTGCAAATGGGCGAATCTTCTTACGCAAGATTCAACAGCAATTTTAAAATGGAATGTGCTGTACGGCCACCGTTCAACAGTGTAGCAGCTATACCAGAAGAAGCCCCAGCAACCGCTATTTCCTCGTCTTTCTGACGGGCATTAATAATAAATTTAGCAAAACCGTTTTCCCGGTTCCTCCAGGAGCGTCGAGAAACAAAAGTGCACCATTCCCGGATTCTATACTACGTAACACCTGATGGAACACGTGACTTTATTCTGGAAATAACTGAGGGACCAATTCTGCTACTTGCTACTGCTATGCAATGAAATTGTAGTCTAATTCTCGAGCAATTTCATCATTAAAGTACTTTTCGTCTGATCGTCATGGATTAAGCATTGTAAAATCTTGAAGCTTCTTCCCCACCATTGTCAAAACCTTGTTTTCAAATATGACCAGTGCTTCGTTATAGATGTGCTCATTAAAAGTCATATGTGCATGTACTCGCTGCAGTCGCCGCAATATATCTTCCACCATGTCCTGCTTGTACTTATCCCATAAAGTTTGAGGATTAGAAAGGCCGAAAGAGGATATAAGGGTTGCGTAATGCTTCCTGATTTTATCTGGTGATCGACATTGTACAGCTTCTTCCATTGTTTCGTTCCAATGGTTATCATTCTCTAACAGACCCTGAGCTTCACATGCTTCTCTGTAACTTCGACATTCTAGACTATTAACAATTTTAAGGTCTTTAAAGCTAGTTGGACCTCGAACATGATGCAATAAAATGCGCAGACAAAAACATTCAAAATTCGTTACATGGACGGTGTAGACATGACCAAGAGCGTCCGATGATTTAACCCCTGGCAAATTTTCAACAGGCGTACCTTGAACGCGAAGTTACCATTCTTTTTTTGAGTTGTTCCATGTATAATAATGGGGAATTTTGGAATACAATAATCTTTTCGCAAAAGAATATGTCTGGCAAAGCTGAAAAAAAAGAGGTCTGTGTGGTTTTACGAGGAGATAAAATTCTTTCTTGAAAATTATTCTCATTAAAAAAACACTCTGTCCATTTTCTAAATATACTGTAAGATGTGTAACAGTCGGATGTCTTTCATGTAATGGAAAACCAAGGAGCCGCCACGCTGCCTCATTATTACTTGCATATCGCCATGCTTGATAGGTTTGTATTTCATTCAGAGGCTGCAACACACCTTCGTTACGCAGACTGAAGATCGCCTGGTCGCTGCTTTTATTGATAGATTTACAAATATATTTAAGCGCACGAACAGAGTTGCAGGCTTCAACATTAATGTGACCATTAAATAATTTACATAGAACGGGTGAATATGGCACAACCCAGCTATTATCAAAAGTCTTGACTATCCCACTGCGAGTTTTAATTCTAACTCTTCTACCACCATCTTCGGGTGCTCTTCGTCTGTATAAAGTGTAACCCTTAGCATTGTGCACTGTTTCCTTTAGTAGCTCCCAGGGGAACGTTTTCGCACATTTGCCATTTTTCATGCAAGATGATGTTGGATTGCGAGCTGCAAAGGGACCATGAATCATCTTTTTGATTACTATCTGGTGCAAATTCTTATCTAGTTCTGGATCCGGGATTTCGGCGCTTATAATGTTATCTATTTGGTTGGATGGCAGCTTTTGTTCTAACCAAATGAGAATGTCCACGTGTGGCAAACCTCGTGTCTGCCATTCAATGGAGTACATGTGGCATTGGACGTTTCCAAATACCTTTTCTTTTGTTGTTACATTAGTGATCTTTTGAACTTTTAAACGAAACACGCGAGCAACTATGTCATGTCGATCAGTGGCTCTTTGTCCGAGCATAAGCTCTTGTGTTATTTCTTTCCATGAAGGACTGCAGGTAAAAGTTAGAAATAGGTCAGGCCTAACATAAGTGCGTAGGTAGTCGAAAGCGTCTTGTGTGCATTCATGCAGATGGCATGACTATTCACAAAAGTGGAAGGAAGACGTCGGGGCTAATATTACCATCTGAGTTAATTGCATCTTGTAGATGAATGTTATTTTCAACACGTAGTTGTGTCTCGTTTAAAGAAATGTAACGAAGACGTTCGCTCTCTACTTTGATATACATGTCTACTAAGAATTGATGAAAGAGCTGCCTCGACCGCGGAAAGGAGGTTGAGATCATTCTATCGAAGCATCATGTGATAGGCGTAAAAATCCATGCAGGAAATTTTTTATTGGGAACTGGCTGTTTTGTAGTCGGATTAATCTGTGGAATATGAAAATGGTATCTCAATTGCCCTTTTCTAAAACTTAATGGGTGCTTCAAAGCATTGTCAAATTTATGATTATCTACTAAGCGTGTCGGTGTATTATCATGTGCTCGTAACACTCTATCTCGTGGAGAGCATGGGTCGCCAGCAACGAAGACAGCAACTTCATTAATTGTCGGTGCGTTATAGCGCCTCTTACGCCACATGGAATTCGATCAGCATGAATGAAGAATTTAGAATCGTCTTGAGGCTAGTTTTCTATTGCAATTTTGAAGCTATTTATCAAAACGTTGAAAGTTGGTGAAAACCAGTGCATTCTTATCTCTTTGTCTACTCCAAAAGATGCCATTTGGAAGCAAGAGTTGTACTTTCTGATTTTACTTTAAAAACGCTTTGATTCATCTGTATCATATAAATATAGAGTTCTCAGCGGCTCTTCTGGTTCACCAAGTAAAGAAAGCGAAAACTTACCATTGGAACAGGATATTCCTGTAGTTTCAGCTTTCAATTTAAAAGCATCGCAAAACTGACATTTTTGACTCATCAAACCGATAGCAATTGGTAGATTATCATGGTAATCAATTGAAGGATCCTATTGATTTCCAGAATCATTATATACATACCAATTGTTATGCATGAAATTTCGCCGGTGCTCGGTTTGCGTTTTTTCATGAACTATTCTTCTCGCCTGCAATTGTTCTGGAGTATCTCTCGCTCTAATGACTGCCTATTGTTGAACTTGTTCTTCCAAGCGAATCTGTGTTTGAAGAGCCGTTTCAATAGCTCTTAAAGCAGTTTGACGTTTAGCTTGTTCTTTCAAGCAGATCTGCGTTTGAAGAGGTGTTTCAGAAGCTCTGAAAGCAGCTCGGCGTTCCGCTTGTTCTAATAAACGAATTTGTGTTTGAAAAGGCGTTTCAGCAGCTCTTAAAGCAGTTTGTCGTTCAAGTTGTTCTGTCAAGCGTAATTGTGTTTGGAGAGGCGTCTCAGCTGCTCTCATAGAAGCTTGACAGGAAGTTTGGGCCTCTAATCTTTCTTGGCTTTGAGAAGTTGTTTCATCAGTTTTCAAAACAGATTGTCGCTTTGCTTGTTCTTGTCTTCTTAATTGTGCATGTATGAAAGATTCTTGGAATCGAGCAATTTTTTGCTGCCCGGGCCCGAGGTGAATTCCTGGACGTGTTAGATTCTGGTTTGCGAGCCATTTCGAAAACTAAAAAAAATGTAAGAAATTAAACTGTTCTTAAATAAGTTTCAAACTCCGCCTGAATTTTTAAAAATATGTGTATCACCACGAAATCTAGTAAAACTGCTACGTATATTTCCTAAGGACTGAAAAATGAGAATAAAGAGCCAGAAGCCGGGAATTCTGAAGGATTTTAAATAATAAATTAAATTAAACAAATAAAAATTAATAAACTCTTAATTAATAAATGTTACGCTTTCACGCCTTAATTACTTAACCGATCATCATGAAATTTTCAAGAAATATTTCTTGTACATTAGAAAAGGTTAAAAATATTTGCGTGGTTTAAGCCACGCACCTGCGCGCGCAAACTTTTATATCATTTAACTTATCTTTATGAATCTTTCAACATTTAATAATTATACAGCGACAATCATTTTAAGCTACGAAACATATTATATAGCTTAAGTTTCAACATATAAGTTACATTTTATAGCCTATAAACTTTTCCAATATATAAAAAATATTTCTTGAAAATTTCATGATGATCGGTTAAGCAATTAAGGCGTGAAAGCGTAACAAACAAACTCCCATTCGCATTTATAATACTAGTTAATAAATCGGAAATTGAAAAATGCATTTTATTGACTTGAAGTAAACATATTAAATGTACACTCATGTCCATAAATTAACGATAATTCGGAGTCATGCAGAAATCGAACTCTAAAATAAATACATCACCTGTAAAATCACTACACACATCTACAAGAATCATATGCAAATTTCAGGAAGTAACCAGATGACACCGATGGTACGTCAAATGACGAAAGTGTAAGAGCGTGATATATAAGGAATACAGGCATAAGTAAAATTGTTCGCAGGCGCTTTATAAGCATTTCAGTGTAATAACCGAATAGTTATGACACAACGGACGCATTTGGATGATTTTTACGTGGTAGAATTATAGGCCATCTGGAATGTGGGCGTACCCAACTGGAAGTATCAGACGAACTTGGAACTGCCCAGAGTGTCATCTCTAGGCTTTGGCAATAATTCCAAGATGATGGTAATGTGAGTAGACGTTGCAGCACAGGTCGCCTCAGAGTTACAACGCCGAATGAGGACCGGTATTTGTCAGTTACTGCCAAAGGAAACAGGCGGAGCACAGCCTCAGACCTGTCTCGTCAGCTCTCTTCAGCCATTGGTACACAATTTCAAGGCAGACTGTGCACAGACGCTTAGGACAGATTGGTCTATATGCTTGTACACCTGTCAGATGCGTTCCACTTACTGCAACTCACTGTCGCCTGCGGTTAGCCTGGAGTAGAGAGCATGCATTGTGGACACCGCAACAGTGGGCTTGTGTGATGTTTTCCGACGAGTCCAGGTTTAGCGTGCAGTCTGATTCTCGCCGAACTTTCATATGGAGAGCTCCAGATACCCGTTACCACCAAGAAAACATCATTGAACGACACCGTTACGGTGGTGCAGAAGTGCTCGTTTGGGATGGAAATATTCTGGGTTCCAGAACTGACCTGCATGTTCAAATTTGAACCATGACACGCCAGATCTATCGGGACGTCATTCTGGAACAACATGCACGTTTGTTTCAGGGCGCACAATTTGTGTTTATAGATGACAACGCCCGTCCTCACCGTGCAAACATCGTAAGCGAATGCCTTCAATCGGAGGATATCATTCGTATGGACTGGCCAGCATTCTCACCGGAAATGAATCCAGTAGAGCACGTGTGGGACATGCTTGGCCGACGATTTGCATTCCGTCAACTTCCTCCTACATGTCTACCGGAACTTCGGAGAGCATTGCTTTTTGAGTGGTGTAATATCCCCGAAGATCAGATCGATAATTTGATACTCAACATGCCTAGGCGTTGTACATACTGTATTTCACCGTCTGGGAGACATACAATGTATTCACAATCATACCAACCATGTAATATTGGTTTTTATAAATAGGTTTCTTTTGTAATTTGCTCCAGGGAGAAAAAATTGCTAATTTTTTTAATAATATCAAACATATATCATCTTTTTTGCTTTTTACCTTTTGTTTAATAAATAAACTTTAGAAATAAGTCAAATTTGTTTTCCTTCTAACTCTTCCTTTCCCTGGCTTTGCGTTATCCTTAATTTATGGACATAAGTGTAGATTAAATTTATTTATTTAATACTTACATTTATATAAAAAATTTTGGCGTAAATGTTTTTAGCAATGGGACGACGAAAACTCATGAAGCTACTAAAGACCTTGTATACCGCAGGAAAGTGGTAATTTATTCGTGCCCTCTTAACAGTTAGTCTAAACAATGGCACTTGATTATATATCGATTTATTACATCACTTGATTACATATTTTGAAGAAGATTAAACTTACGGGTTTGCTCCCTGTACGTCCTACGGGCGCTGAAATATTTTCTTCTCAATAGAAATGTAGGGTGTAAAAAGCATTCTCCGATCAGTGGCGGCTCGTAATAAGCACTGTGGAACTGCAGCACCCCCTCAATTTCCACTTATTATTATTTTTAATATTTAATATAATGAGCCGTTTTTTCTTTACTTCTTTCTTTATACTTCTACAGTATATATTCCTTAAACTTAATGTCAGTAGCCATCCTCCAGTTTATACAAAAGGTACGAAAGTCTTTGTTCCAGCGACGTGTTGTTTGGTTGATCTGCGCATACACACACAAAAAGCAGCACTCGAGCCACCCAGCGAGAAGAGCACTGTCGCTCTTGCAGTGCCGTAATTCTGGAAACGTGATTACTTCGGTGGTATTTTGTTGTTTTGCGCATGCGCACTTAGGAAGCAGCGTACGAGGCCGAGAGGAAGAAGGCACTGTCGCTCTTGCAGTGCCGAATCTGGAGTGTCGTTTGGAAGTATTTCTTTTTTTTTACTCCGCGTGTGCTGTGATTAAAAAATCATACACCATATTCTTGGTTAGATTATTTTTCAGCTATTCTACTTGATTCATTTTTTTCGGTTCTTTTATTTTACAGAAAACTTTAACCATGTCCTTGCATCCTCAAGTAATAAACTCTGTGAATTTAAGTAAACTTCAAGAGCTCAAAAGTTAAAATTTTTTGTAACAGCACCCCCACTAATTTTCGCTACAAGCCGCCACTGTCTAAGATAGCAAATTTTGCGAAGGCCAATAGGAGAAACAGCGAAGGATTTAACATAGCAGTAGCATACCCTGGGCAAGGTTGATTCAGCCTTCGCATTTATAATATTAGTTAGGAAATGTCCGGGTGATAAAATGA
>KK115624.1:404734-417479 GCA_000611955.2 Stegodyphus mimosarum | reverse complement strand
AATAAGCTTTAGAAATAAGTCAAATTTGTTTTCCTTCTAACTCTTACTTTCCCTGGCTTTGCGTTATCCTTAATTTATGGACATGAGTGTAGATTAAATTTATTTATTTAATACTTACATAAGAAATTTGGGCGTAAATGTTTTTAGCAATGGGACGACGAAAACTCATGAAGTTACTAAAGACCTTGTATACCGCAGGAAAGTGGTAATTTATTCGTGCCCTCTGAATAGTTAGTCTAAACAATGGCACTTGATTATATATCGATTTATTGCATCACTTGATTACATATTTTGAAGAAGATTAAACTTACGGGTTTGCTCCCTGTACGTCCTACAGGCGCTGAAATATTTTCTTCTCAATAGAAATGCAGCGTGTAAAAAGCATTCTCCGATCAGTGGCGGCTCGTAATAAGCACTGTGGAACTGCAGCACCCCCTCAATTTCCACTTATTATTATTTTTAATATTTAATATAATGAGCCGTTTTTTCTTTACTTCTTTCTTTATACTTCTACAGTATATATTCCTTAAACTTAATGTCAGTAGCCATCCTCCAGTTTATACAAAAGGTACGAAAGTCTTTGTTCCAGCGACGTGTTGTTTGGTTGATCTGCGCATACACACACAAAAAGCAGCACTCGAGCCACCCAGCGAGAAGAGCACTGTCGCTCTTGCAGTGCCGTAATTCTGGAAACGTGATTACTTCGGTGGTATTTTGTTGTTTTGCGCATGCGCACTTAGGAAGCAGCGTACGAGGCCGAGAGGAAGAAGGCACTGTCGCTCTTGCAGTGCCGAATCTGGAGTGTCGTTTGGAAGTATTTATTTTTTTTTACTCCGCGTGTGCTGTGATTAAAAATCCATACACCATATTCTTGGTTAGATTATTTTTCAGCTATTCTATTTGATTCATTTTTATCGGATCTTTTATTTTACAGAAAACTTTAACCATGTCCTTGCATCCTCAAGTAATAAACTCTGTGAATCTAAGTAAACTTCAAGAGCTTAAAAGTTAAAATTTTTTGTAACAGCACCCCCACTAATTTTAAGCTACAAGCCGCCACTGTCTAAGATAGCAAATTTTGCGAAGGCCAATAGGAGAAACAGCGAAGGATTTAACATAGCAGTAGCATACCCTGGGCAAGGTTGATTCAGCCTTCGCATTTATAATATTAGTTAGGAAATGTCCGGGTCGATAAAATGAGTACCAAGTTCGCTTGGGGACTAAACACTGCAAGTCCTGCGACAAGCTGACCGCTTGCTCAGGGGATATGCTGATTCACTCCGGACCCAAAGGTCAAGAAACCAGAAAAAAGGCACTACAGGCCATGGCCCACTAGGGCTGTTGCTGCACTGAGTTTAATTTTTAGTAGCATACCCACTGTTGACGATATTTCTGAGGTTCTGATTCCAGTGAAAATTTATTTCTCATGCAAAGCTTAACTCTTAGTTGCTTCTCTTTATAGAAGCCTACCTCCCGTTAAATGGACGAATCACTATCAGCCTCTGATAAACCTGAGGTAATTTTTCTTGAGTTATTTTTTACGTCTAGGCGCTTCTCTCTTTTATGATGAAAATATGTTATAATATTCCATTGCTTTAAATAAAAGAGGTATGGCTTAGCTCCGAAATCATAGATGGTTTAAGTTTAAAAAGACAGTAATATGTGAAAAAGTTAGCATTTTATATTTCGAACATAAAATGCTAACACATAAACATTATTCCTTCCAAAATAATTCATAACCTGTAATTTTACAATGATATGGACTTATGTTTCCACAATTTGTGTTATTATTTCTTTTTATAGTGAAAATTGTTTCCTAAACTTATGCAAAAATCAATTTTTAATTTCAAATGAGTTTAAAATACACTCTTAGACAAAAAAAAAAGGCGCACCAAGAAGGAGTTATCCGAATGCGACGAAAATCGGTAGAAGTGATGT
This sequence comes from Stegodyphus mimosarum, assembly GCA_000611955.2. Classification (NCBI taxonomy): domain Eukaryota; kingdom Metazoa; phylum Arthropoda; class Arachnida; order Araneae; family Eresidae; genus Stegodyphus; species Stegodyphus mimosarum. The sequence goes on along the minus strand of KK115624.1, from coordinate 415,541 downwards.
AGAAACATGTGCAGTGTGGGGGCGGGCATTACCTTGCTGAAATGTAAGCCTTGGGTGGCGTGACATGAAGGGCAATACAACGGGCCTTAGAACTTCGTCGACGTACCGCTGTGCTGTAAGGTTGCGAGGGATGACAACCAAAGGAGACCTACTATGAAATGAAATGGCACCCCAGACCATCACTCCTGGTTGTCGGCCTGTCTGCCGGAAGACAGTCAGGTTGGTATCACACCGCTGTCCGGGGCATCTCCAGACTAGTTGCACGTATAATCGATGATAATGATGCAGTTGGGGCTCTGAGTACCGCTCTGACGATTGCTCGGTCTTCACGTCTGTCTTAGTGGCATAGCTCCTGCTCAAATGTCAAGCTATTCGCCGATAAGGCCAACCGGCTTCTGAGCCCAACTACACGACCTCTCTCAAATTCTAACATCTGCGGATATCGTTCGCGCACCTGTATGCGAGGCATAGTTACTGTCTACCAGAGTACACGGAATGAAATTCGTGAAGAATTTATGACCTGGAATCGTAATTTCTCCTCTGCGGAGATCAGATGCCAGCTGCGGAGATCAGATGCGCTGTAGATCAGAATATCCTGCCAGCTGCGGAGATCAGATGCGCTGTAGCGACAACCGTTCATTCATTGGCAGCCAAAATGTTAAATTTTGCTTTTTTCGTCGAAACCTGTATGCATATCAATTTCTGTGCAATTTGCTTTATATCTTCTCAGTGTGTCGTGGTGCGTCGTTTTTTTTTTGTCTAAGAGTGTAGTTATTTTTATATTTATGGAATCCTGTATTTTTTAGGTAGGATTATCTGCATAATGTGTCTTCGGATTACAACCAAAGATGTTCAGGTCTTTAAAAATAGTGTCTTTTCAAAGACTTTTTTAAAATTTTAATTTGATTTTAAATATTTTTAGCAGAAAGAAGAAAACTATTTTTAAATCTGATAAGGAATGCCACACAAATATGAAAGATAACATTATTTTTAATTAGAAATCATTTAATTTTCGAACTTAAAAAAATTTACCTTTTACATTATTTTAATCTTTTAATAGGAAAAGAAATAAATAAAAATATAAATAAAATCAGATTAATCGAAAGGAAAATTGAACAAATATGTGCTTGAGAAAAGGCTTTGTATTTTGATCTATTACTAAAATAATTAATAAGTGAAGATTATCATTATTTTAATTTAACACACTAAGACAGTGTAAAGTAGATAATAATTTTTCACAATTTTCAACATGAAATATTCTATCATTATTTATTTATGTGCTATGAAAAAAATTACTTAGGAATCGTGCGTAGTCTTCTTTTAAATACATGGATTTTTTAAATTTTAGAAAAAATATTTGATTCTATTTATTCGGATAAAGAATTAATCGTTTTCATTATCTGTTTCTACGTTTCACTTCATTCATATTAAAAAGAATTGTTTACTGAAATTAGAATTATTAGAAATTCCATTCTTTCCCGTACTTCTGGCTAATGTATTTCGCCACTCGCAAATAAAAAATTCTGACTAATTAATGCAAACAAGTTTAGCTGATTACTCTGTCAAATCGTTTCTTCGTAAGTGAGCTGTAAAAGTTCTTATATTACTTTGGCGTTTAAAATAAAAGTTTCCAACACTGATTTATTATTTACTTGCTTTAATATATGGTTTAAAAAATATAAATGTATCTAAAAATATTAAAATCCACTCTTTAAAATAAATCCCGATAAATTCTAATTTCGTTTTAGCTATAGTCTTTTACACAACGGTTAAATGTTCTTCGACATAAAGAGAGCAAGCAGTTAGAAGCATAATGACATTAGTGTAATCGTACTTATTAACTGAACATTATAGTTTACGGAACATTATGTATTAAAATTCGCAGTAAAAATAGTCTTATCAAATAACGCTAGAATGTCGTTAAAAGTCACACTATGAGCTGAAATAATTTGGCATCTCATTAAAGCCCTCAAGAAGCATAAGTGCAAATTTTAACAGAAGCGTTTAAAGAAAACTAAATGTGACTATATTCGAGACACGAGCTTCACACATTGAGTGTCATAGACCAGTGAGCAACATAGCTTTTCAGAATGAACAGAACTCTCGTGAAAAAGAATAAAATTATTGCAGAGATCAAATTTGCATGGATTATTGTGAAGCATTATATTCTTATTATGAAAATAAAAGTATTTATTTGAGTAACAGCTTAACTATAAACGCAGTTAATCCGAGCAGTTTTTTTAACCTTTGTTAATATTCCCCGGAAGATAATAAGACAAAAATTTTGAACGTATTTTTAATGTATATTTTAAGCAGAAATGATAAAAACATGTTACTTTTAGAAATAGTTTGCCAGCTTAGCTGTTCAGACAAAATGCGTAGCTATTAAACATTGACCACTAAATGAGAAATTAGTGATTGCTGTTATCAATGACAGTCACTCTGTTTAACAGCTTTTCTATTGAATTATATTACTGACTTAAGCTTCAGCTAATCACTTTTAGTTGGCGAAAGCTATGGAACGAACTAAGTTTAGCAGGGTAGGTTGATTTTGTATTCCTTCTTCAACTTAATTTGAATGTTTGTTCTGAATTGGAATAAGAACTGAAGCTCAGTTTACGTTTGAGTTTGTGCATTTTTCAGATTGGCCTTTAATAAAAAGCTTTTATTTTGAAAGTTCACTTTGAGTTGCGATACGTGTAGCAGGAAGGGAGACAAAACAAAAGCCGTCTGCAATCTTTACGGTTATTTCAGTTGATTTGAGTAATTAATGTACTAAAATAATTGTACAATTTAGTGCTTGAAACTATTTTATTATTTACTGAAGGGTATGAGAAAAGAGATTTCCTGTTATCATCATTCGTTCAGCAATTAGTGTAAGCATGAAGACTTCTTTCAAGTTCTAATAATTAAATTTCGTTTTAATAATTAAATTAAGGGAAACTAAAGGAAACACGTTTTAAAGAACAATATGTCAGGAAAATATCTTCTCTGCAAAAATCGAGATCTTTTGTAATGAAGACATAGATTTTCTCTAAGGCAATTGAACGTAAAATTGCCACGATGAATGGTTTTCTTTGAGGAATTTGTAAGCAATTGAATAATAGTGTTCACTAAAATTTATTCATTTACTTAGAACGAATAAAGGTCTATCCGATTTCTTTGCATCTATAGAAATATTCTGTCGCTGTAGGGATCTTGAAATTCTAATTCTCATTGTTCTAATGCATTTAATTTTTCATTATTTGATTTGGATAAATTTGCTCGGTTGCAGATTTGTGCTATTCAAATTACGTCTATTAAGAACTAAAAGTGCGAAAGAAATATAATAGTTAACTACTAGGGAAGATAGTTCTTCCTTTTTGATAACTTATACTCCTCAAGTATATTTTGACTTAAGGAACGTTAACTTGCGCAAATATTCATATTATTTGACGTGAAAATTTATAATATAAACATAAGTTACAAAATATAGCATCCATTTTGTGTTGAGAAGACTGATAATTTGCCCATCACGTTCTCCAAGAAGACTTCTTGCCGTTAGGATAACAGCCTTGCCGAGTTTAGTCATAATCGAAACCTAAAAGCAAAACGTAATTGATATATCACTTGCGATAGTATCAGAGTCTCTATAATTGATTTTAGATGGAGTTTGTTGTAATTCATAATTGGCAAACATTGTAATTACTCTTCTCGCCTTTAATGATTACTTGGCGTAATGTAAAAATGGCATCATATATAGATATATGAATTTAATGTTCTAATTTACTTGGAATTAAAGTAGGGGAAATCAAGAAAGATTGTTTTTATTTTAAGGAAAAGTAAATGGCAAAATTACAAATGGGAAAAAGCCCGAATCTGAATATTGGGAAAACTACTCAATTGTTTGCTGTAGCAATTGTGAAAAATGATCATAACAGTTACCTGTATCAGCATCTATTAACGATGCATCAAATGTAACTCATCATTTGGGATAGAAAATTGCATTATACGGATTATGCAAATGATAAGCAACTCACTTGGCATCATTTAACTGCCCAATGTAACTCGTGTGTATCGAAACAAATGCTTTTAGATTTAAGATTTAGAAATTAAGCAACTGTAGTGGGAATGAAAAAACAACTATTGAACACGGACTAATATGAAGGAAAATAAGCATTCTAAGTAAAATGCAATTCATGTGTGTTATGTTTATAAGCTGAATATGCTGCGTAGCAAATTTTAACTGTTATTAAGTTTTTTACTTAATTGAATTTGTTTGTTAATCTATTGCGAATTTATTTTTGGCAGTTAAAAGCTTTCATTTAATTAAATTTCGATTATTAGTTTTTCTTACGAATAGCAAAGACTGTTTTTCTGACCTTCTTTCATCGTTTTTCTGAAGTGGGGGTCGAATTACTTGCTCAGTGTTCCCCAAATAGATTATCTTGGTGAGCTGCGAATAGCAGTTGCAATGAGAAATAGCAGTTTAGAGTATCTGTCGCCAGGTTGTGTTTGACGAGAGAGAAAAGAAGCTGCTGAAGCGGGGAACTTCGTTTAATAGGTATAGAAAGGAAATAATGGGCGTCTTTACCTCACTTTCGCTTTTGGGAAGGTTGTAGTTGACGGATAAATGGGTTTTCCCGAGCGGAGGAGTGTGAATTCTTTTGGGCTGCAATTAAAAGGTCGGGATTGACTTTGTCTCCGTGTTTTTCGAAAGTTAACGGGGGTCGAATTTATGTTTCTCACGCATGTGGATAACTCACACTGTAGTTGTCATGATGACTTTCTTTAAAGCAGCAGATGTGTTTCTGTTCGTTTGGAAGATTGAAAACAATTAAAAGAAAAATAAGAAAATTTATCCGGTTGGTCAAGCATAATTTTATGTTTTTCTTTCTACCTGTAGAATTTACGTGGGCAGAGAACAAAGATTTCTTTGAGGCTTGTAAGAGAAGAGACATTTAGAATCTGTTTGATGTTAGAATAGAGCAGAGAGGCTCTTTCACTCCCGCAAGCAACGGGCCTTTGGTTCCATGTTTAACAGAGACAAGTGTCTATGAACGCGGAAATTTTCTCGATGTATCCCCAAGCCATTTGACGGTATGTTTTGATTCTGATTGCTAACCTTTCTTCGTATAAAGAAATATGGAAAGTTAGCAGTTGGTGTCGATCCTAAGAGATTTCTACCATCGCCCCTTTTGAAGAATTAAGAAGCATTTTTGAAAGCGAATCATTTTGCACAAAACTCACGCAAAGAGCAAGTGCTTCGAAAGAATGCACTAATAACTTCGAAAGTAGGTATCCTAGCTAGAGGAAAGAAACGAAAAGAAGAAAACTTTTCTTCTAACGAGTTTACTATCTTTCTGTTACCGTATTCTCTTGGTATTCTTGAGGACTGACTAATTATCCCAGCGAATTCGATGACATGAATACTATTTGAGTGGATCCAAAAAAAAATAACTAATTGGTAAGCAGAAATTTCTTGGAAGGATCGTCAGTTTCATTTATGTATTTTCTTTGGTCTGAATTTGTGAGTGATTTATTTTTCTTTGCTTTGTTTATCTTATTATTTAATTGTTAGGAATTTGGAGAGGTTAATTTCTGAGGAGTGGCCAATCATTTTAATATTAAATGAAGATTTGAAATATTACTTAAATAATAATTGAGAAATTGAATTTTTAAATGTTGAATTGTAATACGTTATGTCTTAAATTAAGTTAAGAGATGCAAAAGAAACTTTATTATTTCATAAAAAGTATTCCTGATTTAGAAATTATAGAATATTATATTAACTCTCCGAGTGCTAAGGTTTAACCCTGACATTTTAAAGTTCCACAAAATATCATGAATAAATGGTATTTTCTTGATTATAAAAAATGACTCTCTCATTTTGTACCTTCATTCCTTTTCTTCAAATATACATCCAACCAGAAACCGGATACATTAAAAACTGGCAGAAACTTTCGTGAGTAATGAATAAGAAAGCCACTCTTCTATACTAAATTTTATGTCCATAACGCCGAGAGGGATTTAAGGAAGTTACTTTAATAAATCGCCAAAATGTCAGAAAATGCTATTATTTACTGTATTACTTGTGAAGGCAATTTGAATGTCGCCCAATTTCATTTTCAGATGTGAGTTTTTAAATTGTGAGTACTTTTCAAATAATGTTCATGTAGGGACCGGGTTCCACTTACCTCATTTAACAGAATGCTTATTTAATCGAGAATTGTTACATTTTTATTAACTTGTTATTAATCGGTAGTCTGCCCGGTCACTCCATCCGTTTTGAACTCTATCGCTCTTAGAAGAATGGAAATTTATTTATCTAGAGTTATAGTTACTAATAGAAAAACACATTACAACTATTTATTAACTTACTAACTACTTGTTATTGTTTAGGGTGATTTATTGAGATAATATAATCATTGGAAGGTGCTGGAATTTTATTATTTTAATATAGCTTGTAGAGTCATTAGAATTCTTCTGAAGAAAAAGACATGAAACATGAGCAGTGCCTTCGCCGGGACTCGAAACATGGACTTCACGAATACACTCCGAGCGTGGTGACACTACACCACGAAGTCATGCGAAGAAGGCGGGAGAAATATATTATATACCCCCCTTTTAAAGGGCAACTGGTGATTAGGGGACAAAATCGCCAAATCCTGGTGATGGAGAATTATCAGCCACCACATGAAAAATGAGCAATGCCCTCGCCGCGACTCGAACCACTGACCTCTCGAATACGGAGCGTGCTGACCACTACACCACGAAGGTCTGCTAAGAAGACGGGAGAAATGCCTTACAATCTGTCCAATTAATTTTCACTTGAGCTGCAGAGAGAGCAGTAGTGGTAATAGTGCACTAGAACGTAGTTGTACTAGTACCTATCGGACAGCGGCACTAGACGTATTTCACAGTAGAAACAATGGGCGTTCAGATCTGTGTGACATTCGATTGAAACGATCATACCTATTTAGTGCCCCACAGCTATTATTACCATCCTTCGCTCATACATTCAAGATTTCATCAAATTACATTAGGCAGTGGCATTTGTGTCAAAAGTGTCTTTATAGGGTGTCCACAGGTGTCATGCTTAGGACCAAACCTGTGGAATATAGCGGCAAGCTCTTTAGTTCTAGACTGTAGAATATGTTCGAATTATAGGCTACGCGGACGAATTTCTATTAGCTGTGGCAGGAAGGAGCAACCTCGAAAGAACTCAGTACTGTCTCGATCTATTCTTCTAATGGGCTAGAGCACATAAGTTTCCGATTTCTGCACAGAAAACTAGAGATTTACCCAAAGGTCGCAGTAGACAGTTTAGACGTATCCCAAGTGCTTAACTCTATGGGATACCAGTAAAGCGTCTCCTCCAACTGAAATATCTTGCGATAATACTCGACAACAGACTTTCCTGGATGCCACATGTCAGGGATCTCAAGATGCGAATTAGCATCCCAAGCAACAACATGGAACGCAGAACTTCACTTAAATACGGTATCTCGTCTAAGCTGTTAAAAATCTGGCATAGAATCATTACAGAAGGAGTAATTCTGTGTATTATTATTCTATGTGGGGGGATAAACTTACTCTCACATAAGAAGATTTTTCTCAATGCAGAGATAGCATTTAGTTCAAAAATTCACAGCGTCAACACCAGCCCTACATACAACAAGTGGCAGGAATTTCTCCCCTAGATCTGACGGCTGAAAGGGAGATAACTATCGCAAGGGTGACCAGGCTGGATCAAACGTCAACACTCATACAACACTGGGGTCATAGTTATCACCACTTGGACTATGAATAGAAAAATATCAGCAAAACATTCATCCAGCTGCTTTTCATCTCTCCGACGGCATGAACATAAATCACGAACCAATTCAAAACAGAAATAATAACATGTTCACAGATGGCTCGGAAAGGGAGGATGGTACGGTCAGCGCCTTCTGTAGACTAGAAAATTGCACCGTAACATTTGAGTGGAAGAGGAAACTACGCTTGAGCAACTCGGTATACCAAGTACAGCTTCTAGCTAAGAGCTTTTCAATTATGCACTCTAAAACATATGAGCAAGAGAAATGTTTCATACTCAGCGATTCAGCGTCTAGGAGCTATCGCAGGAAAAAACAGCAGGAGTCTCTTGGTATGCCGAATTCAAAAACAGTTTCTTGTTACGTCTCACAAAGACCCGCTCATACAGTGGAATAAGGTAATGAAGCCGCTGACCTTCTGGCCGAGCAGGTAGCTAATGACACGGAATTATTAGAAAAACTTACTAAACTTCCTTAGTCTCACATTAAAAGAGCAACTTTGACAAACTTGCTACAAAATTAGCAAAGTAAATGGTCAGCGAAGCACATTTCGCTTATTGCCAAAAGTTAACATGGAAATTAAGGCCCACCGTGCTAGCATAGCACAGTTCTTGACAGATCATGGTCCATTCCCAATGCAACTCAACGGATTCAGACTTAGGGATACTCATTTCTGCGTACGTGGAAAGGAAGATGACACGGATCATTATTACCTACATTTTGTTAATACAAGAATCTGGCCTTTAAAGAAGCCAGCGGACTGTGCTGGGCAACGTGGATGTCCAACACTCTCAAAATGGAGTAATCCTTGATAAAATAAATTTTGATATCTACAAAACAGCATTTACAGGAAGTGTGACTTTTCTCCTTTCATGCCAAGAAATTTGCTCCGGAAAGTCTGTTTGTCAGTATTGTTTGTCAGTGAAAACATATGGAGATCATACTCTGTCGGAAACACCGTGCAAAGATTGGGTTCGACGACTGAAAGACAAAGGTTTTGAGGTCAGTGACAAAATACGTCTTATTCAGTCTAAAACGTTTGACGATGAACATTTAAAGGCATTCATGGCAGAACATTCATCTGAGATGCTTATGCAGATGTCTGAAATACTATATGTGGATGCGTCAACTGTTTGTAAACGTTTAAAAGCAATGGGGATGATTCAGAAATTGGGAGACCGGGTACTACATGAATTGACAGAAAGAGCCGAAAACGCAGAACCATTTCGTGAAACCTCAGGACGATCCAAAAACGCTATTTATTACAAAATCATGGATATATGCGTTTTTCAGAAAGTTGTTTGGCATATACGTGAAGTAACTATATTTCATAGGCCATGGACATAGTTTTAAGGCCCGTATAGGGCTAAACATCATTCATACTCTTAGACGACAAAATAGTGTCAAGTAGCACACTGAGGATTTGCGAAACTTTTTATGCCTCTAAAGGAAGTAGGTTTAAGTTCCATCTAGTGAATGCAGCAAAAAGCATATTCACAGCCATAAAGCATCTGGAATACTTCTGAGTACATGGGATATTAAAATAAGAGTATGGAATAGATACAAAAGAATAAAAAAAATTGGAATTAAAAAATTATCTGCCATATGACACGGCAAAAAAATGCACACTATTTCTGGGTTTGTGCTTCTATTCTAGCACATGCGTGAAACATTTCGCTCATATAGTAGATGACGTAGCGAAAGAATAAACTGTGCTACGCTGACTTAAAAAATTGTAGATTCTCAAGAAAATATTATTTCGATTTACAAGTGGTCTAGAAATTTAAAAATATTTAAGCTTATTCGAAGGAAACCAATAAATTTGAACAGTGGAACTAAGAACAGGTCTATGAAATCATTGACAGTCTTTTGTTTTATTCCAAGGGAACAAATAAAAACAATGAATTTTGACTGGTTGTTCCAGCGAGTTTAGGATTAAGTATTTTACATAAATTGCATGATGTGCCATTATGAGATCATATCGAAATTAGAAAAACAGTTAGAGGGTAAGAGCAGCTGCCTATTTTCATATCTACAAAAATTTGCAAATGAATAAGTCAGGTTCCGCTAAACTTACTAATTAATAAATGACATTGATTACAACCTGGGCGGATACCTAAATCGTATGAATTAATCTGTTAGGCTCTTACCCTAGTCAGAAAATATAAACAGACATTCGTTTGTGACTGATGAGTATAATCCACTCCTTAGAAAGGCTTTCAAAGAGATTAATTATTAAATAAATTTATATTAAATTTTAGAACCCCAATAAAAATAATTTTCGACAAAGATTTGTATTTCGTACGTCAATGTGGAAATGGGCAGTCTCTTGACCAAAAACATTTAAAAATGGCTTCTTGTCGACTACAGCCAAGCACTGGAGAACGACTAAAGACAAGCATAGTTAAAATTCCCCCTAGGTATGTAAGAAATTACCATTAACACTGGATTACCTATGTTAATGAGCTGATGTATGAAAAGCGGTGGAAGAGTTTAAAATAATAGATATTAAAAAGTGCTAGATGAGGAGACGTGCAAATAAGATAGGTTCTATGCAAAGTAGAAATTCTACTATAATAAGAAACTTTTTGAGGAAAATTTTAACATTTGAAATATGCATTTGGAGATTAATCATTGACTTTCTTTTGTAGTATTGTAAGTATATTATTAAGATATTTTACTTCACATCTGATAGACATATTAGTAAAAAAGATAATAATAATAGATTGACTGAGCTTATACTAAAAAGCATAAATTAACGTCCTTACGCTTTATGAAATTCGAAAACCTTACATCTGACTATATTATGCTAATGAAAGATAATATATATAGTTCTAACGTTTAGTACGGTGCCAGCTAAGTGCAGAAAATTATGCATGGAGTTTAATAAGCCTTTCATTAAAGTACTGTGTGCGAAAATTATAACCATACAGGAATTCGATTAGGAAGTAGATGTTACCGTAATACTACCAAGTCTTATACACTTGTCTACCCAACATAATGAAGAGCGG
>KK115624.1:353567-404712 GCA_000611955.2 Stegodyphus mimosarum | reverse complement strand
GAAAAAATAGCAGTAAATTGTTAAAGGTGATTTAATATCTTAAATATAAATGATTATTCTTGCACTTACATACTGCGTGATTTAAAATATTTTTTCAGCTAAAGTATTTTTTCCTCCGGATTGATGGAATTAAGTGTGAGCTAAAGAAAAAAAAATCGAGGTGAAATCTTTGTTGAAGAAATAACCAAGCAAGTTTGGAAGAAAAGTACCTGCTTTTATATTTTTCTCATTGTATTCGTTCGATAGTTTTCAAAGCATGCTCAGGATTTAAATCTTTTTTCCCCTATTAGGACTTTTTTTTGTGCGAAGTGGAAGCAATACATTTTTTCGATTTAAAAAAATAATAATTTATAAAAACGCTGGTCAGGTAATTATTTTTCAGAAACTGAGCAGCATAACATTAATGTAATAAAAAAGAGCTAATTTGACATTTTTTTCATTGAATAACTTCTTACAGCAAATATCGTTAGGAAGTGGAATGACAAAAACCTTTTCTTAACCAGAACACGAAATTCATATAATTAAATCACTAACACGTTCTTCCAAATATTATAAAATATCAGTATTGCAGTACATTTTCGAAATATGTAGATATATCTTTAAAAAAATCTGAATTTTTGTGTTGACAGCAGTGTGTAATTTTATAAATTTCAATGTAAATGAAAGATTACATGACAAAGGATTAGAAACAAATCTAAGAATTGATAAGTAGCCATTGCCTCTGATTTATGTTTTTCTCCGGATTCCTAATTACATGTTCATGTTAAGTGTCTTCATTCTAATTACATGTTCGTTATGGAAATAAAATGCGTTTAAAAAATAAGTAGATATTTATTCCTTCATTGAGATTAATTTTGTTCGAAGAAAAATCATAGAATATTATTTTATTAATTTAATAGATAAAAAGCATTCGTGTTAATTGCAGCAAGAATGCGCGCAAATTAAAAGACTATGCAAGCTATTATATTAAACAACTTAATATAAAAGAAAGTCAGAATGAATGAAATGTTATAAAATTATTCCCATCATTTAGGCTTTTTTTTGTGCCTAATTTCAACGCCTCTTTCACTTAAGCATTTTCAAACTAATATGCCTTCTTTTTAAATTATCATACTCTAAAATTTTATTTACTCTAGTAATAAGTTCTACAGACATAATTACTTTCAAAGTTAATTTTATACATCTATGAAAGCATGTCTGGATGCTTTTGCAAATGAACTTTATTTTGAGGATAAGATAATTAATGTAAAGTAACTGTTATGATATGCTGCTACACTTTGATCTTAGCCAAGAGGACATTACCTAAGCCCACAGAGACTTAGTGAAAATAATGCTATTATTCTAACTTCAAAATGATCAACTAAAAATTTTGTTATTTCTTTCGAAATTTATTTTAGGCATTGCTAATAAATGTTTAAACTGAATGTCAACATGCCTAAATTCATAAGTAGACTAATTTGCTATCTAATTACGTATTTTGAGGAATGTTAGCATATGTATATACTGTGCTATTGAACCACTCCTATCTGAACATTTAATTATAGATTATTTACTAATCTAATTATTATATAGCTAAATTATAATAATTTCAGTTTTGTTTTATTATTTATTAACAGACTTCTGAAGGTACAGATAACCTCGTTTTAAAAAACTCGAATTGTTAAGTTTTGCTTTTACAAAAGAATTATTAATGAATTTGTTGGGTTTACAAGGAAATTCGGAATAGGACTTCCACTCTTCGAAAAAATGGAAAAAAGCCAAAAGCAACATTCAAACTTCATTTTATATAGTGCTTAAAGAAAAGTATGATTTTAATTGCGCAGGAACATACGAATCTCGATTTTGAAATGACATTTAACATTACGGTTAGTTACAGAGTTACAGCATCACATTTTGCTGATGTGAAAGACCTCGATTAGATTTATCAGGATGTAGAATTTGATTTAAAGATAAGTTTGGGTCTGCAGGAGAAAATTCTTCTGTTACATCACTTTTCCCTGTTTTCTAGATCCAACTTTAGACATAAGAGATTACGCAATTCAATTTAAATGCATAGTTAGTAGGAGTTTTAACCTACTGATTATGATGTATTACGTGTGAGACATATACGGGAATTAGTTTTAAGAACCACTAGTTCTCTAAGTACTATATTTTATTAGCGATGAACCTTTACCTCAATCAAATTATATGTATAACTAGCCGCTACGCTGGCAGCCTTCGTCTGGGTTTTAAATGTAACGTAACCGAGAGATTCCTGGTCCAATTCCCGGCGAAGGCGTTGTTCATTTTTCACATCTCCTGCTTCCAAAATAAACCTAATGTCTCTACACCACATAAAAAAATTACAATGAAATAAGCAATATCCCTTAATACAACTATTAATTATCCTAATAAATAAATTAACTAACTTCCCGTTGCCTTCTATCGACAAACGTCCAGCATCCAAGAGAAACATTAAATGTAAAAACTGTACACAATTATCGCTCTCATTTTTCCGAGTGGCAACAGTGCTGATATCAGCAACAATGGCAACAGTGATATATCAGCAGCAATGGCTGCGTGCCATTGTTGTTGATATAATAAGAGAGAATTATTGATTTGATGCGATTTCATCAAAAAACATAAAATAATAAACAAGCTCATTTGAATTTTGAAAACAATCTCTTCGAGGTGCACTAGCTCTTATCTATATGCACCTATGTACCAAATTTCGTAGCGCTGTGGGTCTATTAGCTTAAGCGCAGCACGAACGAAAGACAGACACACAGACAGCTTTTGTATATCTAGATAATGGTGTTCAATCAGGTTTAGTTATTCATCGATTTACTTTTGCAACAATTAAGAGATTGACAAGTGTCTATTAAGAAATTTATCATAGGATAAACTATGAGTACCGCAACTATGAAACGATTTCATTTTAACGTTTTTAATGGTATATGTGGTTATATGAGGATTAAAAAAATTCATAGCCGCGATGCTTATTGCGAGGGCTACCTGCAGTTATAATTTTATTACACTCTTATTATTCATAATCCAGTGAAATATGTTTATATCCCTAATTTCATGAACTTCCAAATTCTTTCATATCTTAAAAACAGATGTGTTGCTTCGAAAAAATATGCATCGTTTCTCCTCTTTTAAAAATTTTTTGGGACTTCACAAAAGCTGTGATTAGTCCCAAACTAAGTGCATATGCATCTGCATGTATATAAATAGATACAGAATTTGATGTGCTTTCAGTTACCTGGATTGAGTCAGATATGAATATTGCAGTCTTCAAAGTACTTTAATTAGCAGAGTAATGGTCTTGAAATATAAAATCAGTTTTTGTTTGGACACAGCAAAAATTCATCAAACTATTTTGAAGCATTAACAAGCTTAGTTCTGAAATTAAAATTTAAAAAAATTCTAAACATGTTTAAATTTTTGATTTATGAGGACTGAAGTACGTGACATAAAAAGACTTATTTGTATCATTGTCAGAAACCATTCGCAACTGTTAGCATAAAACCTAACAAACGTAACGCATAAACATAAACCTAATGATAAATCTACTAAACGTAACTTACCTCATACTAAGTGAATTGAGAAATCTTGGAAACTCTGTTAATAAACAATAATCTCATTAAAAGTAAAAACTATTTTTAAGAAAATGTTTTCTGTGAGAGAAAAAGAAAATTAAATTAGATTTTTATAATGCTGCATATAAAATAGCCAGATGCTAAATGTTTCGCCCATCTGGAGAAGAATGTACTCTGCCAGATGGAATTCAGGGCTCTAGAAATTATATTTAATGATACGTTTTTCATGCAATTGCAGTCCATACCTCTAGCAAATATTAACTGACAATCTATCCGGAGAAATAAAAGAATATTTGTCTCAACCAAGAGTTTCCAACGGAGTCGGTGTACACCCCCCTGGGATAGAGGAAATTTTAAAAGGGGATCGATGATGACCAACAGATCGATTGAGGATCGATAGCGGAATATGCATGGCAGCTGATCGGCATAATCAAGATCTAATTCATTACGAAAATTTGATTTCTAAAACTGATAATTAATTATACACTGATATAGAAGCTAAACCATATAGCATGGAACAAATCACAGAAAATAAATATAAAGGAAAAATGCACAGACATTATTTAATATAATTTTAAAATCAATAATGTTTTTCAAAAATATATAAATTTTTAAGCATGAAATTTGTTTCTGAAAAGCAAAACTCAGACACATAAGAAAGAAACCATAATGAAGAAATATCGAAGAAAGCAAAACTAACGAACTACAGCAATATTTGCGACTATTCTTTCGCTCTAACGCCAGCTAAAACTTAAGACACATTATGCCAAAATAGCAATTATTTCATTAATATGTAAGTGACCCTTTACATTTGACAAGAAGACTACAACTTAACTGCTGAGTCTCTTCCCCTTCCGCGCTATTACGATTGTGTTCTAAGCTCTGTATTACAGAGAAAAATGTAAGGGGGTAGGCGCAAGGAAAAGACTTGTCGTTTTTCTTCTCCCCCCCCCCGTCTTGCAAATTTGATTATTTATTTGTACCCGGAAGCCAACTCAGTAGATTTCAGCAATATGTGGAACACATTTCATTCATTTCCGACAGTTCTCACATTGTGATGCATTTTTCACAAACATTAGTGTACAAAGAGATTATCTTTATTTAACATTTATGTAGGGATGAGCCTACCCATCATAACTGAATTATGCAATAAGTAAATTTTCATTTTCGATATTCTTTACTCTGTGGAGTAAAATTTCCTTTATTTGACTTAATTTGCAAGCGTGAATATTAATATTTCAATATCAGGAAACAACTGCCCGCTTTGAAGTACTGCTACGCAAGATCTGGGAAACATTTACGTACATTATTGTGAATAGCATTAAAAAAGAAAATCGTAACTTGAAAACCTGAATTGCTTATTTGGTTATAAGTTTAAATACATATATATATAAAATAATAAATACTTGTAATTCACTTTTTAATTGCCATGTATCCATGAAAATTGCTTTAAGCAAGTCTGTTTAAGTAAAACCAGGAAAATAAATTTTGCACAGCTTATTTTTGCTGCTTCTAGAATCAAATCGAAATGGGAAGTAAACAGAAGAGTTTTATACATAATATTTCCAGCATTAGCGATAGAGCATATTAAAGTAGTCCCCTAAAATGGTAAGTCAAAAATATTTTTGATCCTGCCGCATTTGTGCACTCCAATCCAAAATCTGAAATAAACGAACCGATAAAAATTCACTACATACTTTTCTCTTTATTCAGAATTTCCTAAGTTTCTAGATAGTTTTTTCCCTTGCTTCTTTTATTTGACTATCATACAGATCTCTGTAGCTTATTACAGTTTTCTAGAAGGACAAATATTTCCCAGAGCGATGGCTTAGGTTTTAACTGTAAACTTTCGAAGACATCAATTCAAAAGTATTGCTTGAAACTTTCTCTTCCAGCAAATAACCATTCCTACATGAGAAAATATGTAAAATTTCTATTTGATTGAATTTATTTTCAATTCCTTTTGCGAAATAAATATAATCTTCCTTACGGCTATTAAAATTCTGCAATATTTCTTCTCCTTAAAATTCAAGTAATAAACCCGCAAGTACACTGTCTGCAGCAACCAAACTTTTGCTAGTTTTTGACACATTTCGGTTCAAAGTCTGCAGGAAATCAAATGTAAGAAGATAATAATTACAGGAAAAGACAAGTAGACAAGTAAGCGAAATATAAAAATACGCTATAATAAAAATAAAAAAATTCTAAACCCATTACATAGTGTTTTCCGTTACAATGTTTTATTAATAACAAAAATGCTTCAGTCGTTTGTAGTTATGAAATTAAAAAATTAACCAAACGGACTAATAAAAGGTAAACTCAAAGATTCGAATAAAATATAATTAGCAATTATGTAGTGAGCTACGTAAAACATAATGTTAAGAAATATTGTTATTGATTAACATAATGCTTCAAAAATGCCAGCATTCACTGGTATTAAACGAAATAGGATTACATTTTTATGAAAAATTTGCTGCATTAAAATTAATTATCATTTACTTTTAATCTATCGCCTTAGGCTAAAGAGTCTGTTTCCCTTTACCTAAAGCTTGTATCTTTCCTCTCTTCTCGCAGGTGCAATATCGGTTAATACCCTGCGCATCTTTCTGTGGCTTTTGTGAAGGGAGAACCCTTCACGAATTCCTCGGAAATGATTCCAGCCATTCCAGATGAACTGACTTCGAGCAAATGTTCGGCTACTGGAAAAAATAAGTTAATCTCTAAATTAGAGTAAAAGTTTTAATTGTTGTACCATGAAATGGTACAACAATTAAAACTTTTTAAAAACGAAAGGCCGTATACGAGCCCACTTATTAAAATATTAGGGAAAGCAAGTGAATTGGTACATAGACACATTAATTTACGGCACTAAAATATATTTTATTAAGCACCATTATGCTTCAAAAGCTTATAAAATTATATCAATTAGATTTAAGAAATATAGTTATAATTTGAAAGATAAAGTAAAGATTTTACATGCCTTTGTAAAACAACATCTGGAAAATGACAATTCGCAAAACCACATGAAAGATATTTTAAAAGATATTTAAACATGGTAATGTCATGTAAAGGAACATAAATCTGGAAAGGCTTCGCTGAAAGCGATTGTTAGGTTAAATTTCTTTAACCTAACTTTGTTTAAATGCAAGTTATAGTCTTAATTATAGAGCAATATTATACATTGTTAAGAAAAAAAAGGAATGTATTTAGTGGGCCGCTTACAAAAATGTTGAACTGCAGTATTACAATGTCCTGCATTTTTCATTCATGTGACGTGGTTTGCATTTTATTGCCTGAGACATAACATCCTTAATTTATCTTTGACTTAGCCTCTCAGATTTTCTCCTCTCAGAATACTGTTATTTGACAAAGCATAATAATTTTATCATTCATTTTTAATAAATCTGTGGCTGCTTAAAATCTAAAAGATTTAAAAATATTAAGAAGATATTTTTAAAAGTTAAATCTTAGCATTCTTAATCATGTGTCTAGTTGATGCGATTTAAAATAATTTAATTTAGGATATAGATAGCTGATAAATTTTGATGAAGATTTACAGCATTATTTTAAACGTTGTTTCTAATACCATATATGTAAGGAATTGTTTCTTTGATCGTACTTAAATACTAATTTAAGAACGTGATTTCCCATTTTACGTAATAAAAGATAAAATTACTGTTTGTAAGAAGTATACAGTCCACTAGTGGCCGAGCGGTAAAGTCGCTAAACACTGGTAGATTGGTCCGGGGTGCGTAATGGCAGACCGCACATTCAGTTGAACCATGTTAAAAGAATTACGCACACTGCGCATGCCCAGAAGAGAATTTGGCGCAATTACGAGTTTGGCGTAATTTTAAAAGAAGATAAATATGGTATATGGTTGATGTTCTGTTATCTGGACGTAAAAGTTCGGGTTTTTAACTTGTTAGGCTGTACGTTACTTACGTAAGTTATTACTTACGTACGTTACTTAAGTACTTTACTTACGTACGTTACTTACAGTGTGAATATCGATTGTAAACTCTTAAATTTTCGTTTAAGAAGGATTACAGAACAAGAAACATTACATGATGTTGTTTATTGATTGTACTTGAGCTGAATGTTTATTGATTGTACTTCTGAGGAATAAAAGCAATCGATTATTTACCATGCGTTCCATTCATATATACTTCAACAACTTAAGGAATATATCTAGTTTAAACTACTGAATTAAAGCCAAAGAAATTATTACAAATAACTGATACTAAATGCAATGTTTATGAACAAAATAAACCAAAATGAAATGAAACAGAAGCAAGTGCAATAAGTCAAAAAACGTGTCCCTGGTATTGCAATCGTAAAGAGTCGCTAAGGCCTGCATGACGAACAGGCTTGTGTAGGTTTGTTTATTTTTATTCGCCAATATTTTCTCCCATGCCAAAGGTACACTATTCAGCATGCGCAGTAAGCGACATTCTTTGATCAACTCATCAACATTGATCAACATGATTTGATAACATTGATCAACTCAATGTGCGGTTTGCCATTACGCGTCCGGGGTTTGAATTTCGACGAACGGGCTGGCTGCATTGGCGTTGTCGTGGTTTTCCCCATATGCAGTATGTATACGAGTCAGTTTCCCTTAGAAAGTCCTTCAAGAAGGCGTTCCTTCTCTTAGACAAATATTTGTTGAATGCTTTGCCATAATATAACGAACCAAACCAATCTAAGAAGTGTAATATACTTGTGGTTAGCACGCAAATGATATTCTGTGCAGATGCATAACTTAAGAAATATCTTTTATTAATTATACCAATGCCTCAGATTTTTACAAAAAGTATCATTTGGTTTAAATATTAATAATATGAATTAAAGGTTTTGCTAAAAAGGCAGTTACAGGCAAGGAGAGAGAAAATTAAAGATCTTTTGTCACCTGAAGTAGAAAATGTTCCCAGAACTAGCAATTTATTACACCGAATGAACCATACAAGCCGGGATATCATAATGAAACTTAAAGATAAACCTCGGTATCATAATAAAACGAGTAATGGAAAAACTAGACTACAACATTTCTATCGTCAATACACCAAAACTTTTAAACTATATGTAAAAAAAAATAATTGAAATTTCTTGGAATAATTGGCGTTAGCGGAAATACAGGAAAAAGAAGCATTCCATAGAATATCTTGGCTATATATAGATATCTGGTTTTAAAGTATAACACAGACGAATTATTTTAACATTATACATAATTTTCCTATACAGTAAATATAATATCTAAGCATTGTATAAAATGAAAAACCTTATTTGGGCAAAGTGTTAAAAGATAGTCATGAAAATGCCTTCTAGTAAAAATATGATGTCATCGAGTGAGGTTACTGAGGAACATTAACATTTCCTTTGATAGGATATATCAGTTTAATTTAATTTCTGCAAACACCATATCATAGCGATTCATCAATAGTACGTGGTTCCTTTTTAGGATAATTTCATAATTAGTTTCATCACTAACCTCTGGTGAATAGCATCGTTTAGAAAATACACTGTTTTTGCACAATTAGCTTGTCCTTTAAACAGTTCAAAGTAGAATCGCAGTTGCATGTGAATAGGTTATGATGCCTTCTCGGACACTATAGTTTGCTATTTCATTTTCATACAGCACATTATGGGCTAGAGACTTTGCTGAACAAATTCAAAATATTGCGTTTTCTCTCCAGGATGTTTGGCCCCCTAGATAATCAGTACAGTTGGAATTCCATATAACTCCCTAAATAAAATATATTTGTATTTAGATGCCACTTGTGAGACCAAATTAGTTTACTCTTTACGAAAATTGGCACTGTAGGCAGCTGCCTGTGTTGAATCTGGCCTCGTTCGTCTCTTCAGTAAAGAGATTAAAATGCAAATGGATAGTTTTCTGTATAAGCTTCGAAAATCGCGTGTTTTACCGTGGAGTACTTTTATTTTATTGGCTTGTCTTTTCACACTGCACAAAATGCCTAGGAAATAAGTAAAATATTAATTTGTTTATACTCTGGGATACGATTTTCGGCATTTGCCAACATAATGTAATATATGCCCCATGTACGTGTAATGCGTGTAATGCCGAAAATGCCATGTTTGCTTTCCTATGCTACAGCTAAACATTTTTTTCAGATCAACATTAGCAGTTACTTAATTTTTTTACTGCACTGTGCTTGAAATCATTTATGGAATCCTGCGACATAAAATGTATTTTAAATATTTCGACAGATCAAATAATTTGCAAACGGCTTTGTCATACGTAAACATTTTAATTGTTGATCGCAATAAATGCAATTAGACAATTTAAAAATACATAAAGCCAAAGCATTTCCTAGCTGCACCAATTTTGTTTTCCGCAATTACAAATTATCATTATTTTTTTTAAAGTTTGAATGCTTTCGAAAGTAAAACTCATTTTCGACGATATTTCATTTCTTCAAAGAAAATCAAGCTATTTATTTCTTACAATTATATAAAAAAGTCTACATTTTTAAAAACAAGAGGCAAATTATAAATTATTCAAACTGTTTGAGTGGTTTAGAATATGAACTGTATGAAAACGTAACTTAAATAAATTAAATAATTTATTTGATGAGTTGAAAAAAATTAGAGTTTGGCATGATGTTTCCTTTGCATTAAATATAATCACCCAACTGTGTATTTGATTAAAATTTTTATTTAATAAAATGACTACATCTTTGCAAATAATTAAATTAAGAACATTTTGCATTTCCAAAAAGTTTTCTGTAGGCAATTAATTCTTTATAATGATCACTAAGCAATTTTAGGAATTATGAAATATTTAATCTTGTTTTTCCGTCTTTCAGCGCATTACTCTTTTACTGCAGTTATTACTAGCACTAATTATTAATCTTATGTAGTCTTCATACACTGGAGTGCTAGGAAAGTGGTACAAATAAGCCACGTGCATGGTATTTAGTAATCTATATACTTCTATGTGTATATGTAAGTAGGTATCTTTGAAAGATTTTTTCGCTCTAAGAATAGCAAGATTTTTGGATTTAAGTTACTGTTAATAACTCGAGAGATAATTTAGAAACATGTCCGAATCCGAAAACTTCAAATATCCGTAGTTTACTATATACGCTGTGGTAGTTTCTCAATTATATGATATTCAATGTGGCCCTGCTATGTGAATAAAGGTCTTTGATAAGTAACTCTTTGTACGTGTTTTTGCAGATGAATGGCACACGTTCTTGTCCTGCGTTCAATCTGGTTGATCTGGCTTCTTCTAATGCAAAACCTGCTGCCAAATGTGTCTGAAGACATCAAATTATTGTCAAAAGAAAACAAATTGGGGAGTCTTATCATCGTCAACGCTATCAAATCTCAACGTTATTGAAACATTTGATTACCTTGAAATATGCTGCGCAACACAGAAAGTTTACACCGAACAATGCACCAAAATTATGAAATGTTGTTTCTTGTGTACAGAATAAACTCGTGGAGACCATTTTTCGCCAAGTACGGCAGTTTGCATGGAAAATATACTATGCATTAGGCTGACGTACAGTCAACTCCTGATTAAACAGGCCACGAAAAAAGAAGTTAACCTTGTTTATTGCTGAATGCTGAAAATATTACTATAGCAAATCATCAAAATGAACCAGAATTTCTTTTGGAAATTAAAAAGAGAGAGAAAGAAAGATAATAGCAGGGATAATAACAATGCTCGTAGTTTTAAAGACAGTTATACAATTAAATTAAATAC
This sequence comes from Stegodyphus mimosarum, assembly GCA_000611955.2. Lineage (NCBI taxonomy): Eukaryota > Metazoa > Arthropoda > Arachnida > Araneae > Eresidae > Stegodyphus > Stegodyphus mimosarum. The sequence continues at coordinate 393,396 of KK115624.1, read as the reverse complement.
ATATAAATATATATTAAATAAAAAAAATTGATGCTGTAGATGCTTCATTACCAACAGCCTTGCAAATTAGTAACATGTTACGTACTTCTGTTAATTTAATATACATTTCAGTTGCTTTTATGGTATATGTTATAGTATATGTTAGGGATACACATATAATAAGGACAGGGACAGATGTAAAGATAAATAAATATTTATACATTATAAATCACGAAGCAAAACAAATTGCAAATTAAGTTAATATAACTGTGCATGTATACATGTTGCGTTTATATTATGCAAACACTAATGGTAAGTTATAATGGCAGTAGTACCTGTATCTATTCAGTACCTGTCACAACTTTCAATTCTTTATGCATCACATATAGCCATTTATTTCCGTACTCCGTTGTTAGTTATAATATAATACAACCGGTAGCCAGTCATATTGTCAGCAGTGGGTGAATAATCAAAATCGATTTCGAAATATTCTTTATTTATAATAGTGAGCTTTAAATTAGCCTGATACTAGAGGTTTGTTTTGAATTAGCTTTTGTTCTTTTAAAGTTGTTAAACGTAAATTGTTGTAAAGTTGTTAAACGTAAATTGTTGTAAAGTTGTTAAACGTAAATTGTTGTTTACAAAATATTTGATAAGTAACTTAAAGATAGATCTCTACATAGACCTGAAATTGTCCTGGATAAGTTTGACTTGATGTCTATACTAAGCACTTATTTGAAAATCATTAGATTTCAGTTGAGCTTAAAATTTGAAAATAACGAAAAACTTGAATAACGATCGGAAAACTTTTCAAAAATATATAAACTCAATTTAGAATTGCAGAGCAATTCGACAATTGGTTTGAAACTGGTTCTATCATCAAAATCAGAATTTTGGGGAGCAAGAATATAAAAACAAATTAGACCAAAATATGAGATACCTTCCAACTTTATGTTAGAAAATGCCCTTCAAATTATATATAAAGTCAGAGAAAACATAATAGCCGAATTAAATAGATTATAAAGGACACTGAATCGCTATTTTCCCAAACGAAATAATGAGGAAAACTGTATTTCAGACCCTTTTAATGCAAATGTCTTTAAAGCACACTCAAAGTTGTATCATTCTCTGAAAAGAAAAACAGCTTCCTGATTATATTTTTTTACCTTTTGACCATTCATATCAAATTAATAAATTTATTGCATTTAAATAATAGAACAATAATATATCTTACAGGAATGTAGGGTTTCATAGGCTGTTAAGGCGGTATTCTAAAATTTAAATCCTTCACTAAGGAATATGGAAAAGAAAAATGTTGGGGGAGCCCTGCTCTAATATAACGCTGGATTTCGCTCTTAAAGACAGTAAACTTTAAGTAACATCCGAAACAAATAATTTACTTCTTGCAAATTCAATAGCCAATCCCCACCGGAACATTCTAATAACAAAGAAAGACATTGCTAGTGATGGATCTTTTAATAAGGGGCTGTAACAAAGAAAAGCAAATAGCGCATTAACACGAAAGCATTTCTCAATTACCGCGTCAACATAGCATTCACAAAAGAACGCATTCGCAACCTCTGTAACTCACATATTTACTTAGTGACATTTTTATTATTGCGTTTTCCCCTCAACAGTCCTTATGTCACCATTTGCAAGAGGAAGAATTAGGGAAACCGCTGAATGGATGACTGTTTTAGGAATGCAATTAGCTGCAAAGATGGAAGTGTTGACCACAGTGACGTCAGAAAGTCCACCCGTCAGGGAGCTGCTTAGCGTCATCGTTGACAGTCAGACACGCGTCGAAATGTCCTACGAAGTGTTTTACTGGATCAATTATTCTACATGGACTATTTTAGGTATTAAAAAGAGAAGCAATGCTTTATATTACTTAATACTTTGAATAAAAAATAAATATAAATTATATTTATGAACATTTTTTTTCTGGTGTTATAGAATAATAAAGGGAAAATTTTGAGCATCTTATCTGAATCATCTTGATCTGAAGTTTAGTGGAATAATTTATTAGTATCAAATGAAAACTACAATTGTTTGCAAAGGTTGTAAATTCATTAGGACAGAGAAATGATTAATAAGCTTTGATATCTTCCCAGTCATGGACTTCATCGACAGTATAAGAAGATGCGGCCTACTAATTTTGGGTAAAAAATATTGTGAATTAGTTAATAAGGAATAAAAGCGCACAAAAGGTATTCAAACAGCCGCATTCAAAGTAAATTATATCCAACAGCACTTTAGGATATTTTGTCAAAATGGCTAAATATTCAAAATTCTCATGTATTTTTTTCAGAACTTTTATCAGATTTTCTGGAAGTTAAACGAAGTTAAGTTACATTAAAAACATGTCATTAGATAAAGATCACAGTCACATCATAAAAGAAAATAAAATGCAAAACTTTTAATAATTACCAAACTCCGTGTTTGACGTCGATATCAATTGAAAAATTTCAGGATATTTAAATAAACTTAAAGCAAGGAACTATCTTTTCACTTCAAAAACAAGTAACTCTGCAAACTGTTTAGTGTTTAAAAATCCGTGAGCTTTTTTTTTCTGGAGAAATTTTTTTAACATATTCCTTAATAGTTTTATAGTTTTAAAACAAAACTCAATTTCTACTATACTAGTTTTTAGACCAAAGAGCGCTAGCCCGGAAGAGTCATTAATTTCAAAACGACATTTTGCGTCAATTCACGTTTCAAACTGTTGCTACCAAATATTATCGCCATCTATTTAAAGAAACTAAATAATGAAGAATCTGCATAAAAGCATGAATGTTTTTCGCATTGTAAACAAACAAAGATACCTTACAGCCATCCAATTTTGATAACGTAGTCCTCCAACAGAATATGTTCACTTGGAAGCGCGAATTTTGAATTTTGAATTTGTTTTATTATCTATTTAAAATTCTGTAAAACTTTAATGAATTTTTGATTAACAGACTCAGCGATTTCAAAGTGAGAAATCGCAATGTTGTACAAAAAAATACATTTTTATCTCCAACGGACAAGCCTGTGTATCGGAAATTCTATAGATATACTGTTTTGCTGTTTTTAAATTTATGATATTACTGTTGAATTGAATTTTATGCATTTTAAGTGCTAAGAACATGATATTTAATCAGTAAACGTAACATACAAAACGTTAAAAAAAGGCTTTTTTTTTCATAATTTAAAATGTAAAAAGCTGGTTTTTTTTTCACTAAATATTATCGCTTTGTATCATACTTGAAGAAATTAAATAATGCAGAATCGGCGTAAATGTACGTATGTTTCTCGCATTGTCATAAAACAACGGTACCTAGAGCCATCCAATTTGGAATGATGTAATCCTACTGCTAATATGGGCATCTGGAAGCCCAAATTTGAAATTTGGAATTTGTTTTATTATCGATTTCATATTTTGTAAAACTTTAACGAATTTTCTAGTAACAAACTCAAGGATTTCAAAGCGAGCAATGGCAACGTTGTACAGAAAAAACATTTTTATCTCCAGCGCGTGAGACTGTGTAGAGGAAATTCTAAAAGTATGCTCAGTTTAAAATTATTTTGCGATATTGCTCTTGAACTGAATTTTATGGTTTACGTGCGAAGAACATGATGTTTAATAAATAAAGGTAACACAGAAAACGTTAAAAAACGCCCCCTTTGAGCGAATTTAAAATCTGAAACCTTTCAGATTTTCTTTCCCTTTTTTTTTTTTTTTTTTTTTTTAACGGCGCTGACAGAAATAAAGAGTTTGTCTTTGCACTTTTAACAATGTTACAGTATAACAAAACATTTTATTACGAAAAATCAAACAGCAACAAAGAGTTTCAAATTCAACATTAAAGGTTATGTTACATATTAACCAAATAAAAAAAGACCATTGCAGAATAGAGATGAAATAAGGGCGCAAACATTTGCAGCCAATTAAAAAAATATACAGAAACGTGAAAAGTTCTCATGAAACATATTTTACAAAAGAATTACTGCCTTTTCTTCCTAATTAGGGTTAATTCGGCGGATCGTAATTGTTTATTCAACGGTCTTATTTTCGCACGTTATGGATTAAAAGCGCGTAATAAGTATTGTTATAATTAAGAAAATTTCTTATTTGGGATATATTGCTTTAGTAAGTTAGCAAACTTCATTTTGCTATTGGAAATATTCACATTCTTTGTTTACAATTCGTATGATATAAGATGTGTAATATATGCAAGTTTCTTGCAAAATTACGTGTATACGATTTATCATTGTATATTTAGTTACAATGACATGCGTAATTCAGAAATAACGTAATTTTTATATTATATCATTAATTTGCTATTACATTTGCTATTCCAGTACTCAGTGAAAAATGCTATGTTTGAAAATCTGCTTATGAATTCTGAGTAAATATTTCATTCATTTTGTCGCAGAGTGCTGTAGTTTTACAGCTTTGCACCTCGCAAACTGGCAGAGTTTAGCCTTGTTTGGGAATTCTGCGGTTATTTTTACAAAGACATTCTTTCGGCTTTCTTGAAACATATTTCTTACTTAACTGAACTGCTCTTTTCAAAATGTAAACCCTTCTGCTAAATTTGTAATTCGTTGTTTTCTGAAAAATTACTCAAGCATTTGGAACCACATAATGTAAATTTTTGGGGAAAAAAGCGTGCAAGCGTTATAATGGAGTTATGGAATATTTCCTAACCATTTTGGTTCCCAACATCAAATTTAGATTAGGTTAACTAAATTTAACTAAATTTAGATTCGGTTAGGCTAGGTTATTTGAATATAGCAAACTCAATAAATGTGCTCTATCTGCTTAAGGGAAGGGATGCTTTCGTAGAGGACTTTCTAAATAACAGACTTAGAAAAAATATAAAAAGCTTATGATTTAATATATTTGCTTTTCATTTTACCAAAATTTTGTTAAAGAATACAATACAAAAAGGAGAAATAGATTTTTGCCCTTCTGGAATTTATAAGACATAACAATAAACTAGTAGTTAAGGGGAGTAAAACATTTTCGCCCACGAAAAATGTAGAAATTTCTTTTATTAATAATCGAACTATTTTCTTAGTAAAACTTATTACATAGTTAAAATATTTTACTTATTGAAAGTACGTGTTATTATTATAAGTAAACTAAATTTTTATCTTCAGTATTATATTTTTAGAAGAAACCTTTTAAGGTCCTTGAAATGACAGATTTCAGATACATGATCACAGTTAGATACAGACAAGAATTTTTTTAGTTATAGAATTACTTCACACTCGCTTCATAGAATTATTTCACTTCATTAATTCACTATATCAAATTTGCGTTGATAGCTACAAATTTAATCAGAAATTTAAATGAATATTTTTATTATAATATTGAAAATTAAAAAAATTGAAAAAAAAATAATGCCAAAAGCATATTTTTAAGCGAAATTAGTGACTAAATAATGAATTTATTTTTGGAGAAAAATTAAATAGGTTCACAAATTCAAGTAAGTAACTGTGCTAGCAAGCCGGCATCTATCATCAAACTATCGCTTCAAGAATCGTCATCGTTTCGTCCAAGCCCTTGGTGGCAGTTGTTGGACCGGTTTCTGCCCTCTTCGCTGCTGGGAGCTCAAGGGTGAAGGACGAGCTTCGGCCTGTCTCTTCACCTACCACCTCGTTTCATGATGCACGTTTAACTCTCCTGAAAAGTCAGATGATATGGTTCCTGATTTATAGAAAGCCAACTGTAGTTTTTTTTATTGAATATATTCATTCTATATACAGTTTCTGAAAATTCATCCAGGATTGAATGACGTTTTTTAAGCAAGAATCATGAACGATCTCATTGTGCAATATAAGGCTCATCCATTGTCTTTCGCCACGTGGTGCATTGCTCCAAATTAATTCACTGGTAGAAGCTTCAAAATCAGAAGAAATTTCAAGACAAGTTTATTGCTGCTCTACATATATTTTCGATTCCAGGTTTTTCGTGATTTATAGAAAGCGATGCAAATAGATCGTGCTCTCTAAGTGTATCGTTAAACGAATGGACGTTCTGCATTTATAGTAGGACTATAGTTATGATTTGATTATTTAATTTTCTTGTTTTATTTGTGTGAGCTCAGCAGTAAAATTTTTGATAGGAAAAATAAATAGAGTGAATTGTAGATGATTAACTTGTATTTTCTTCTTCAACTATCACAACGTCGCGTAAGTACTACAACGTGATGTACTCTTAATCACATGTTATAATCCTATACTGGGTAGTTGGATTTCTTCATTCTTATTCGCGGTTCATCGCTGATAAAATTAATATTCAAAATTTTGGTTATCACTTATACACCAGAATAATTATAATTAATATTTCTCGTAACATATAGAGATCAATATAAATTTTACTACACAAAAAATTAAAATATATAAGTATTTTTACTACATATAAATATTTTTACTACAGTAACATTACAAAACAAATTTAATTTTTGTTTAATGGAGAGAATTTTATAGAAACACCCCTAAATAGTGAAAATTCTCGTTTTGCGAAATACGCAACAAACGAATCAAATGGGTCTATCAGCTACATTTTAAAATCTTTTTAACCCTCTTGCACCATAATCATATTCTGATGATTATTCTGCAGCTTCTCATTTTCTTTAATTTTGGATTTTAAAAATTTCTGTTTCTTTATTGTTTTTATTAATCAGTGTTTCAATTCTGATGAAAGGTACTTGACAATCTTTCGGAGCCGCTTATTTGTATTTACTGTACATCTGTATTGTATTGTTTGCATGTACGTCTGTATTAATCTTCGAAATTTTCAGCACTTTATTTCGACAGAAAAATGGCTTCTGTAAAACCTATGACTATGTCTCACCTCCAATTTTTAACCATTCTACACCAACAAACCTGTTTTTATAAACTTCATCCATAGATATTCATGTTAATGGTCTTTCGAATTCAGATCCTCTGAGTAGTACTTTTGTTGCAACTAGACGTAACTCTAAAAAGTACTGTTTTACAGATAATACCATTGATATAAACAGAGCGTAATATTAGAAAAAACACCGACAACTCTAAGTTGAAAGCTATTTAAAAGACACCTCTTGAAATTCTCAAGGGGAGTGTCTGTCGTTATTTGTAGCTTTTTTCTTAATTTATGAACGTTTGGTACGGCAAATTAAGCATGTTATATATTTTTGGAATCAATAATACTTGACTCAATTTTTTTTAAATTAAAGTATAAAAATCTACTTTTTGGAAGGTCGTTTTGGTCTTTTAAGGAGCTTTGATCTTCTCATAACTGTAGTTTCATAAGTCCTTGGAAACTCAGATTACAGTTAATAATACCTATATATTTAATGCAAATTTGTGGAAGGAGTAGCAAAATATGCTTTATACTATTATGTGATTTCATTCAACAATAGTTTCTTTGAGCAAAAGAAAATTTGAAACGAGTTTCTTTCAAATGTTTTTGAACTCATTTCCTTTACTCCACTGTCCCATTCTTGGAAAATATGTGATAATGAAAAGCAAAACATTTCAAAGTATTTGAATCGAAATGGTCTTAAATGAAGAGTTGAACACAATAGAAAAGGAAAAATAATATGCTTTCTCTGCCTTGACTGATGACCTGCATGATAATTATAAATAAACCGCGTGGAAAATAAATATCTGAAAGTACTAGGCCAGTTTTGGAAAAACTTACAAGAGGCTATAGAAAAGAATTAAAAGTTTTTACTACCTTCTTTTGGGAGCAATGTTTTAGTCGTTAGATAAATCGTAAAAATTTACTTGCATATCAATCTTAGGTTTGCAGACTTTGCATGCCGTTATTGTATGTTTTCACGTTAAAGTTTCTTGTATATAAGTACTATAGTATTGATCATGATTGTTTATGAATCAACCATTAATAACCGCATTCTGCATATTATATTTACTGAATTTTGCATACTACATTCTGCATATTTAATGAAAAAATGAAAGATGTTATGTTACAGTTTGCCAGAGCCTTTTGTACGCTTCACACATAGGGTTTAATTTTAAACGTAGAAAACCTATAATGGAAAAATTATTATTAAAAATGTTATACTGTAATTTGAAATACTCGTTCGTTCACAGTAATAAAGACAGAATTCAGTAAAGATACAAACTACTAACAGTTTTAAAACACATATTTCTAGGTTTAGCTCTTATAGAAAAAATAAAACACAATAAAGAGTTTTTAATAATCTAATTTTCAGTACAATTAGCATTGATTTTTGAAAACTGTAATAAAATCTCATATTTCTCTTGAAGGATGGAAGGATGGGAAAAAGGAAACGTTAAATTCAAAGTTAATAGCAGCAAGCATATTCTCTTTTCCTACCTATTATTAAAGGAATAACTACTATGCTAGCATTAAATCCATCATAGAGAGAATTCAAAAGTAAACCGAGAGCTGGCTGATATTTTTATGTTATAAAAGATCTAATAGTTCAGCAATTCATTTTGGCGCGATATTAAATTTGTCCTCAGAAAAAATAAGATGATCACTCAATAACAGCTGTTTTAAAAGGTAAATCAGAAATGCTACATTTAGCGTTTTGTATCAGTATGATGATTGTATGAGGAGTAAAGACGATATTGAACCAAGAAACAATTTAGTTACCTTAATTTTTCAGTACAAAAAGAATGGCTGGCACAATTTCAGCACAATTTTATTGCCAAAACTAGCAAAACTGATAATGAATTTTGTATAATTCTTTATAATAATATGTAAAAATCTGTTCTGAATAAATAAAAAGCTTAGCTTAAAACCAAGCAATTATTTCAGTTAAAATAGCTCTGATTCGTGCCGAAAAATAAGATGCTTTTTGACTAATAAAAAGGACGGATGGAAAAAGCTATTACACTTTTTTATAATGTTAAAAGATGAATTTTAAATCTTCAGAAGTTCAGTAGTTCAGATTTCACAGATCTGGAGACTTGCCCAGCCGTGTGTTTGATTACATGAATTTAGTACGTTACCAGACTCACTATCTGGTAACGTATCGTAATGTAATATAAGCATTACGTAAGAAACAGTTAGAAAAGGTAATAAAGTTCCCTGTTGGAAAAAATACAGTCAAGAATTCGAAAGCGGTGAATTGTTTCTCTTTTTACAATTCGATCATTTATAGCTCTTTCGTTTCCTTTGCGTGTACCTATAAATATGTTTTTTTCTACTTTGCTGTTTAAATTGATTATTTAAGGCAATACTTACTATTTTCACTGTTGTTTTTCAACTGTTATTAGTCGCACAAAAAACCGCAGAAAATAAAATCACGTTTCTGTATGAAAAGGTGCCGTAGGTGGCCATGGTGGCTTCGCCCCCGTAATGTCTCTTTGAAAAAATGATTGCTTACTCTAATTTTGTAGCCAACAACGTTATTTATGAATCTTTTAATATTTTCAATTATTAATTACACTCCAAAAGGCTGTCCTTTATTGCTGTAATTTTATTAGATTTCCTTAAAATTTAATTTTTAAATCATTAATAGCACATTTAAGTTCAAAGTCCAAACTGATATTTCTTACTAACCTCCTTGTTCCAAAAGTTACAATGGAACACCCACACACTTCCTGTGACATTTCGAAATTAAATCGTTTTATTCAATAAATTCTGAACAAGATGACATCTGATTGTGCTTACCTGTTATAGGTAAATAAAAATATCAAGTGACATAAATTAGCAAAATGAGATTTTAGATATTAAAATTGAAATATTTTCTATGTATAGATCTGCGAAGGAAACGCTAATTGAATATATTTATCATAAAATTACTCATAGGGGATAAACTGATTATCTCCTTCGCATTTTGAATTAGCCCCTAATATACTTAACTTTCTTTTTTGTAGTCACTAAATACGCTGTAATGAAGTTTACAAACAACAACAAAAAAAAAAATTACATGCTACAAAAATTACGAAGATTTAAATTTAAAATACCAGTTCAACAGTTATATAAATTTTACAGATTACGTGATTTAATATTATAAATTCTCCATGTTCTTGTGGATGGCTACGCAAAAGATTTGAGCTTTTAACTTTCCCGTTAGTAAGAATTCGCTACCACTAACACTTCTCTTCTAAATTCAGACGAAAATATTTTGCATTTTTGTACATGAATGAGCGTTTAGTAACAAACTGAAATACTGTTTGGATATAATCATAGCAGAACAGTAAATAGTAAATAAGGACAACTTTTCTGCCTTTTCCTGCAACTTTCTGAAGAAAGGTCATTTCATAAAAACGATATATTAGAACCTTTCTCATTAACTAATATTCAAGACATAACTCTATTTTATGGTGACGTTCATTTTCCATCAAAAGTTGTTTTCACTTTTGAGTTAGCCCAGTATATATTTAATATTTATTTCCTAATTTCTGTACGATATACAATTTATTTTGAAAACAAAATATTGTTATATGTTTTAAAAACTATTAAAAATTATTAAAATTTATCCTGAATATTAGTGTTCAGAATTTCATTTTTTGCACATTTATTATTTAATTATGGCACAATTTAATAATGCTCATTCAGAAATTAATTAAAGTCCAGAATTAAAATTTCAAATTACAAATGCACGTTTTGAGTTACCGCTTCGCAGTTGTTGTTCAAATTACATGACAAAAAATTCATTTTAAAACTAAAACCCTTTTCAGCATAAATTATCATTATCTAACCTCCTACAAAATATCATGGATACGGATAGAAGATGATTATGTGCAACTACGTTTTTCTACATGTATGAACACTTATAAACTTACTTGGACTTCTGCGTTTTCTAAAAAACAGCCTTTCTTTCAGTACCATCTATTCCACAGATAATAAATGTATCTTATCCTTAACAAAAAGAAGTATATCTTAGTTGATATATTTAAATATTATTTAAATATAAATAAACTTTAAAACCGTAAATTTTAAACCAATATTTAAGATTTCTTGTATAGTGATTAAATTTACATGCCAAATAATTTTGCATTTCTAATTGCGAACTTTGCAGGCTATAAATCAGCCGCTGTAATTTACTTTTAAAAATTTTGCTCATAATCGTTTTTCATATTTCTCAATATAATGCATTCTGTGTACGTCTTTGTGGTAAGTAATGTAACAGATTTCTTTCCATTAAAAAATCGAAATGAAAAAAATGAAAATATCTTAATATCATCAAATGTACCATTATTTTCACTTCGTTGAAGTAACAGTTACAGGGTATCTGTTTAAGGGTATTTTCTCCCTCCTTTCTGCATGCCGTCGGGGTGTAACGGTTAGCAGACTCAGCGCGTTCTCGAGAGGTCCAGGTTCAAGTCTCGACAAGGGTATTTCTCATTTTTCACGTCTCCAATTTCAAAATATCCTAAATACGTACTCTACAATCTGACCTAGAAGATAAAGAGAAATATTTATCTACTATGCATCTGATTAGCAGTGATATTGCATACATATTGCAGTGATATTGTCTTATTACAGATTATAAGAGACTTTAAGAAATTCGAATGGATTCAGTAGTATAAATTCCGAAAGCATATCAATTTTGATAAATTGCATTTGAATGATAAATATATTTATCAATGTATTCCCCACCACCTCGCTGTATGCTAAAAAGGCCATACGGCGACGTAAACTCTGCCAGGAAGGTCGGCTGCTTCCCTCATATCATATCATATCATCCCCACTGATTTTAATCCTGAGATTTTATAACTATTCTTGTAGTCAGAAAAGTCATTCTTTTTAGAAGGTTGTAAAATACTCTTTGTAGGCGTTGATAACAGTCTTATTTGATGAGAGTTTCTTTCCGTGGAACAAAATTTTCAACTTTCGCAACAAAAAGAAAAGTCACGGGATCAAGTCTGAAGAATGAGGTAGATGAGGAATCAATTCTTTTCATGCACTTTTGCAACACTTATAGTCGAATTGATGAAATAGCACATTATCTTGACGCAAGAGCACTTTTTCGGATTCAAACTTCACATTTCAGACAAAGTTTTCTTTCAAACTCTTTAATAATTTACATAATAAGCTTTTGCAATTATTCTTCCTTTTACAAACAGTTGACGAAACAAGTATTTCTTTTAAATCTCTTCTTGAAAAAGAGAAAGTCGCCATGACCTTCTCTCCGAGTTCTGAAGCATTATCACGGGGAAATATATTACTTTGATGAAAGAAAATGTGATGCAGTGCTATTTTAGTGAAAGATCTTCCCCCTCCTCCCGTCTGGTTATTTCGCTTTACTGTTTTCTGGAAATGTTCCAGTAACTTCTATTACAGGTTTCAGCTATAAAATTTCCTTCTCCAAAGAGTAAACCAAGCTGATATTTTAGTATTCCAAAACGCTGCCGTAACTTTCCTATTTTATAAAACCTATTATTTCATGCTCTTTTTCCTATTATTTCATGCTCTTCAGAACACTTTCGCTTCTTACTTTGCACTGTGGTATCGTATATGTAGTAATGGATCCCTATTTGACCAAAATCACAGGTCGAAGCAAAAGATCCTATCACATGCGTTTCAAACCGCTAAACATTGTTATGAAAGGAACTTTTGCACAAAATTTGGTCAACAATCAAAATTTGTTGCATCTCTCACATACAGTGTTTTAAATTGCAGTTTTTCATGCATGCATACAATTTCAACATTCTCTCTGAATTCAGATCAGTTCTCTTCCTCAAAGACAATATAATCGCAGTGCCCTCAATTGGAAAGTCTATAACGCGCTTCATCTTAAAATATGATCCATCACGTTTAAAAGTAAGCACTCTTCGACACAGAGTCTGCATGATATTTATTCAGTTCCGCTGACGATTATGTAATGCTCATCTTAAAAGTTTATAGGATGTGAAACGCTTGTGAATGAATTTAGCCTAAGCTAGTTTGAAGAGAGACAGACATCTTGACATCAAGAAATGAATTGTACTGTGATCGTAAGAAATTTACTACACATATCAAATTACCATACAGCTTTAGAAAAACTCATGTAGAGTAAATTTTAGAATCGGATAGATAGCAAATATACCAGATCTTTCATGCTTGGGATATCCATTCGCCAGCAGCAGAGAGGCAAAGTCGCTGAATACTGATAGTTTAACCACGGTTCGTTTCTAAGCAAACGGATAGGCTGTACGGACGTTTTCATTTTTTCTTGTGTGTATCACAGACCGATCCAGTTTCGCTTAAAAGACTTTCACGAATGCATCCTTAGCCTTAGGCAGATATCCCTTACTTGGAAAACTCTAAATACAGTTTATTACATGAATAAAATATATTAATCTACATTTTTAATTTAAAATCGTTTTTCATTAAATTATACCTCTACGTATCTTTAAGAGAGATTATTTATTACAAATTAAATACTATTTGATTTCAAACTGCTGTTAAAAATTCTTGGCAGCCAAAATAGCCTCCAAATCTCAAAAACATCAGACAACGTACTAAAATTCCGATATTATGATAAAAACTAAAAATATCGCTAGTGAATTGTTAAACTCTATCATCGAAGGTTACGTTCCTGGAATTTACCAGAGACTACAGTGCAGTAAAGTGAGAAAAGAAGAAATCTCTTAATGTCTTTGTGGTAACTATCGTAATTCAAATCCATTTAGGTAAACAAACCATGAAGGACTTCGTGTACTCCTACGCTTGTCTGTTCCAATATAGGAAATTCAGGTTATTCTTCAGTAAGTGCGACACATCAGAAGATAATGGAGCACTTAATTTTTCCTGCGTTCTCAATAGCATCAATTTTTTGGTAGACACTCCAAATACACTTGTACTAAAAAATAAACAACACACGCTAAAAGAAAAGATATAAATGTAAGATGAGGAATTTAAACATACAGTTCACATATAAGGTACAGGTTGCATCGGCGAATGCAAATAAGCAGCCAAATTTAGCATAAAACGCAATTCCGTAGTCACACCACAACGCCATAAAACAGGGCATGCCGGACATAGGCGTCAGTTTGCAAGCATGATAGTTCCGTGTAATTCGAGATAGCCAAAGCAAAAAGCATGAGCTCAAGACACCGTTTACACGACAAAATGTGTTGGAAGGCTGTCGGGATGTTTCAAACTCGTGCAAGACAATATGCTGTTGCCAGAGAGCTGAATGTGCATCATAATGTAATCAAAAGGCTGTGAAGTCATTACCAAAGGGATCAACAATCCTGTAGAAGACGTAGGTCTGGGCGGAGAGTTGCCACAACGGCAGACAGTCGCTTCCTGTTACCATATCCCACTAAACTGTGTCACATCGATTTCATAGACTGTCCACACGAAGACCTGTGGTTTGTGTTTCTTTTTTCGCATCACATGTCACAGCGCGGTTGACTTGGGCCCGCGAATAATCGCATTTGGACCCCACAGCAGTGGGCCCATGTAATCTTTACGAATGAGTCTCGAATTAACATCCAGAATTACTCTCAAACAGCAATGATATGCAAGAGCCAAAAACAGCTAGCGAGTGTCAAACTTCATCGAAAGATATTAATACAGATGAACAGGGTTATATGTATGGGCTGGGATAGCAACAAACGGTCACGTCGATTTCTACCCCTGGTGGTTCTGTCACAGCCGCCTGATATCACTACAAAATTCTACACCTCTTTTGAGTCCTTTTCTCGCTTAAGTGCGTACCGATGCGATATTTATGGACGATAACGTCAGCCTGCATCGAACTCAAGTGGTGCAGTGTTATCTGGAGAGTGAAATCGTCCCACATCTACCGTGGCTGCTAGATCACCGGGACTGAACCCCATCATTGGCCTGAATACAGCATGACGAGGACATCTTGAGACGTTGGATAACAAGTTGCTGTGTGTCGCCACGCACCTTCCACGTGCTCCGACATTACTGGAGGAATGGGCGTTACTGCCTTAACAAGCCAGCTTATCCTCTCGTTGTCAAGCATGCACTCTAGCTAGAGGTTGTCGTATTTGTTATTAGTTTATGTTTCCATTGCACATTCTTCCGACTCATTTGGTCTCTCACGATGTCATGGTCATAATACATTCTTTTTATACTTCTTTGCTTTATTGTTTGCTATGTTTTCTAGTAATCCACGTCAAATTCTTGGATCAATTTCCCGCATATCCATTAAATAGTTTTTATTTTATTCAGTGTTTTCCCTTTGTTGCTTATTTTCTGAGCAGGAGTGTATCTCGCAAATTTAGTTTCATTTTTGCAACGATTTTAAAATTGGACTCGTATTTTTCGACAGTCACTGTTCGAAACAAAGAATCAAAGAATTTTTTTTTTCTTTCAGCTCTGTTTTATAAAAGAAAAGTTCTTCTTCACATTTTTATTCGTTATCGAAAACGAGAACTAAGATCAGATTTTCATGAAAGAGACATGATGTAACTCAGACTTTCACGAAGCACAGAATATCTTTTCTAATATATTGAGAAGTCAAAAGTTTTTATTTCACTTTGAACTACTGAATTCAAAATTTCTGTTATTTGTACAAGACTAAAGAAAATATATTAAATCAGACGGTGGTTTGGAGTTTGGAACTGCAATTCAAAAGCTGAAATTAAATTTCCTGTATATTATTCAGTTTCTAAATCTGAGATTGATAACATTTAATATATTTCTTTCAGAATATATGTTATTTACTAAAATTATAATAATAGTACACTGATAATATTTAATGAATTTTTCTCGAGAATATTTCGAAATTTGTATCTTTATGTCATTTTTATGCCGTACCTATAATTCCAATATATTTCAATGAAAGGCCATATTTGACTCATAACTTGTTTCAGCGCCTTTTCAGAACACGTTTAAGTATATACGTTTATTTTATTGTTATCACAATGCATCAGTAACGATTTTAAAACAAAAGTACCTGCTTAATTTTAAAACTAGATAAATGAAAGCGAATAATTCCTCCAAGGGAAAAATAACTTTCTGAAATTTGATCACACACTATTAGCATAACCTATACTGTAAGATAAGAATAACGAAATCTTTTCTTGATATGCATTGTATTCCTATTACTCTTTATTTACGATAAATGTATATTTACAATTATTGGGACAATTCATATTTCTGAATCTGTTTTGAGCTGCTTCATCATTTTAACTTCACGAAAATCTTTACAAACCAGTGTACATAACAGTAGAATTGATTTCAAATGGAATGTAGTTAGTCAGTCTAAACGTTTATCAGTAGGAAGCACATTTATG
Source organism: Stegodyphus mimosarum (assembly GCA_000611955.2). Classification (NCBI taxonomy): domain Eukaryota; kingdom Metazoa; phylum Arthropoda; class Arachnida; order Araneae; family Eresidae; genus Stegodyphus; species Stegodyphus mimosarum. Next base: position 377,241 of record KK115624.1, on the reverse strand, counting down.
ACTATCTTCAGCAAGTACATGTTTTCTTGTGTATTTTTCATACGTCTAATATATACAGTAAAATAATCATTATGTAGCTCATTGTTAATTAATTGAATTATGCAAACTGATCAAATGCATTATATTCTATATTAAATCTGGAAACCTATCTAATAAAAGCAGCAATGCCTTTTCGGAAAGCTAAATGCATTGCAGTTAATATCTCCAGAATCTGAATTCTTCAAATATAACAAATAAATGCATCCACGATGCAACAGGAAATCATTTATCGAATTCATTGCTAACCTAAAGCAAGAGAAATTCAAAAAAAAAATAACAGAAGGTCCAAAAGAGAATTATTTTCCTTTCGAAAGCTATATTACTTGACCTTATTCTCGAAATGAGCACTTTGCATTATACAAGTTATTATTTATTATAACACAGAAAGTTAAATTCACATGCCGCATTAAAATATACTCATATTCGCTCAAGACACTCTTAAGTTCACATGAGCATGAGCAACACTGGTAGAAACTTACCCGGCCATATTGATCAGGTTTCACTACTAGTGAGCTATAATATGTTCTAAAACGATTTTACGTTTTTAATTGACTTTCATTATAAATATTTGTTCGGAGGTAAATAAAAAAAGTCACGAAAATTTTCATATAACACCATTATTTCCGCAAAGAAAGGAAAATACAGATATTACTTTACCACATCACCGCGTCCTTTGTCATCTGACTTACATCGATGTCTAAGCAGCGGTGCTTTCTTTAACACATTATATATTTTCAAAATAAGTTTATACTACTGCGGAAGAAATTGAGCACTGCGACGCGCCGTTTCAGCCGGGAATATACGGCTATACTATAATGTTTTAATATTCGTGATTGCAAATCCTGTCTACTTACACTCATTTCCTGCATTCTAACTGAATTGCTTGATGCATGCCAACGAAATTGGATGATTTACGTTATTAAGAAGTAGGAAACGTGTAAAATAATATTTAAAGACAAACAGAAGTGAAAATTAAAAACACAAGTTATAGAGTCTCTGTCTTTTTGGAAGCATTAATTGCAGACCCTGCGTAGAAGACGAAATAGCAAATTCTCGCTATGCCTTTGAAGAATAGGCACTGCAGAAGATGATTTTAAACAACCATTTTATTTGAAGTCACTTTAACAAGATGCACGCATTCGGTGCTCACAATTCGTCCCTTTTGTGGGTAAACTAAATTGAACAGAAAATAAAAATGTAACAAATAACAATAAATTAGAATGACTAACGACTGGCTCCTTAGTCTATTTAAACCGCTAAATCGGCTGCACACAACAAAGTCGAGCCTAGAAGACCAGTAAATCAGAAAGGTATCTAACATCAACTACAAAGCTAATCCACAGCATAAACTCGGCTGCTACTCCTCACGAACTCTTGAAATGCAGCTTAAATACTGCTTATGCATACACTTAGATTTCGCATACTACGGTATTAAAATTCGCATTTTGGCAGTAAAGTGAAATCATTATGGAAAAGAGGGTCAAACTATAAATAGTTGGCTAGAATAAAATAAGGTCTTTACAAGACCCGCTTCTGTAGACTCCTTTCCGAAAAAAGGTAAAAATATATTGCACTCAGTCGAAGCATCCAACATATCATTGCTTAAAATGTGAATGCATTTCTGGTAGAGATAAATGTTACAGTGTTGACTCGAACATTTATATGTGTTGCTTTGGTAAAGTTTTCTCGAATTTCATTAGAGATATATTTCTCATTCAATTAATCCAGTTCTCAATTCGTGGCAAGGCAAAAAATAGATAAAAATTTATAACATCTCCATTACCCCGTTCAGGACCAGCGTCGAGTACACGCGACGCAACGATCCCCTCTTCCCAGCTCAGCGTCGCGTATACGCAACATGAAAACGGAACGATATTTTTTTACTTTTAAATGCCAAATGGTACTAAGGCTAAATGGTAACGCTTTTCACATCGGTTAAGTCATGTGACTTTTGGCCTTTATGTATGAGCATCAGTTTCTGTTCTGCGCTTCTGGTTTTGATAGGTTTATTGGTGTAAACAAACTGCAAATCACAGCTCTTTAAGTTAAAAGGATACCGGCGTGTTTATTTCGTTGTCTTCGTTTTTATTCTTTGCCTTTTTTGTTATTAGTTAGAAGGTGGGGAAATGAATCCAGCTCAACTTTTTATAGGAGAACTTCGGAAACGCACCTAAGCTGACTATAGCGAGTCTAACGTTGCCGAACTTCCATGATGAAAAAACTCAAGTTGTCTTTTTTTATACTTATTTTAAAACTTAGCATAGAATTTCTTGGTTATAACTTTACAGGAATATTACAGAAGGGGAAAGATATCAGCCTTCCCGATGCGCGACATATAATTCATACACAATAGAATTATTAAACTGGAATTTAATTACCTACAGATAGCTATTGCTTAATTTTCTTTTACATTTCATATTTGTAATTTTGTTTTCATGTGTATGGTATTTGTTTTCATGCTTATAGTTATAATTTTAGTATTTCGAATGTTTCATTTATTTCTATTAATGTGATATTCTTTATATTAATACATATTAATAATTAGTATATTAAGTAAGTAACTTCAAAAATTGAGGTCACTATATTAAAATTCTGATTTTATATGATTTTTTTTTGTAAAAGTAGGCTTAACTGCTGAAAATGCAAGGGCCGGTAGGGAAGTTTCATTTCAGGGGGTTCGGTCCCGTGGCTGCGCTTCGTTCTCCACGCGCTGGTCCTCAAGTGGTTAAAAATCGTGAAATACAGAGCAGCATAAAACACCAAATACAGTTAAAAAATAATTTTTACATATAAAATTAACATTTCCAAACAAAAACAAGCAATTCAACCAGCTGGCAGGGACACAGATTTTTCTATGCAAAAAATTGAATGAAAGTTTACTCGTCACAAAGACACTGATGTTGGTGCACGAACTTACTTAATTAACTATTCTATTAAGATATTCAAATATAAACAAATGACGGCCTCGTTTGGCTTAGTTCAACTTAAACTTTAAATTATTGATAATTCTACATTTATTGCCTACAGATTAACTAAAGGCATAGAAGCCTTAACCGGAAAATAAGAGCAACATAATTCAATCACTCAACGCAAAAAATGCACAGTAATAGTGGTATAGGCCGGTTCTGAATCACAGGGATTAGGGATCCCAGATGGCGGAGCATACTGAGGATTGCTACGTAATCAACGACGTGGCTCAACCACGGGGGCGTTGCATCCTGTTCTTCACGTCTACGCTTATCCATTGACGCAGAACGCTTGCTGTTCTGATGTCATGCCCAATTCGCAACGTGATTGCAACATGCAGATACATGTTAGAATTTCTAGTACATTTTTTATAGTTGAGCAACGCCTGCTCAAGCTTAGTAGTCTCATCTATGGGCTTTCTGATTGGTTCACTACCTTTTAAATACAAAGTTACACCAAAATAATTTTCTATTATATATTTCTATTCTATTTAATTTCTATTATAATATTATTTCCATTCTATTAATTTCTATTATAATATTATTTCCATTCTATTAATTTCTATTATAATATTATTTCTATTCTATTAATTTCTATTGTAATATTATTTCTATTATATTTTCTACTATATAGGGTTTTCTGATTGGTTCTCGTGGAACCTGAACAAGGTCTATACAGAAAGACACTGGGCCTTTTTCTCATCATTTATGCCTGTGTTCTATACTTCGCTTCTGCTTTCTCTCTTCCTATTTGAATCAAGACTTGTTATTCGGAGTATGTTTTTATGCTTGTCGTAGAATAGTTTCATGCATTCGATCTTAATATTTAGTTAATTTTTTAGATGTTTATATATAGTTTATTTTATTTAACCTCAACTTTTAGTTTTTATTATATATTAATACTTATTTTTATTTTACAGTTTTGTATATTTCACGAATGCTTCTTTATAATTTTCTTCCTTATTTTTGTTTCAGAATTTTCCTAGAGACCATTTTAGTTGAATCCACCTCGTTTTAACGTAAGTAATCAATTTTCCATACCTCTTTGATATTAATTTTATTCTATATTTTTCGCTGATATTTATAGATTGCATTTATCCATACTTTAGCCGAGCAAAATTTGAGACCTAATTCAATTAATTTTTAGTTAAATATTTTTTAACTTAACGATACTCTGTGTTTTCATGTAAATATTACCGATCACGCATTTCTTAAATTATCTGTAGCATTCGTTTTTTTCCTAATGTAATTCTTCTTAGTTAAATTAATGATAATTCATGTCTTCATTTAAATGCTATCGCATTTTTTTAATTTTCTGTAGCATACTTTCTTTTTCCTAATGTAATTCTTCTTAATTATTTCATGTTTTCATGTAAATATTATCGCATTTATTAAACTGATGATTTACACGATCCATTCTTTCTTTAACGATGAAATATTTTTTAAAATTAGTTTGTTTTCTTTTTGATTAATTTGAGTAGATTTATTTGAGTTTGAAATTTTCAGTATTATTATTTTAGCTTTTCTGGATATTTTTACTTCTCTAATTACTTGTGGCAGTAATTTTGTTCTTCCTTAATACTTTTTCATGAACATTTTAAGTTTTTTTCTTTTCAGATGGAACATACATCCGAGACTATACTTTTAAGGACGATGCTGCTCAATCAGAAAGAAACAACTTTTCCAAAAAATTCTCTGTTTCGGAATTTGAGAATAAAGATCTCTTATTTTTAGATGGATCCTCATACTATGGGTTATTTTATATTTCCTACATCGCTTTTATAGTTAGAATTTGTATTTTTCAGATAGATTTGGAACACTAGTTTGAGAACAAGTCTATGCCTCTCAACACAGATATACTGGAGATTGTAAATTCTGAGTGTAATTCTAGCCCAAGTAAATGAGAATCGCAAAGAAGCACCGTTCTCATTGAGCGATATTGGCAATGCACATTTAAAAGATGAGACACTCAAGATACCCCAGGACGACTGGCTAAGGGGACATTTCTAATCATCAGAAAATCATGGGGAACTGATCAATTAGTGGTCGTTGGAACGGACATGTTTTTCCGTGTTGTCAATAAGAATAGTAACTTTCGGACTCATATATAGAACTTTGCAGAAAAGAATAATTTCAACTGCAGATCATCTCGTAAGAGTGGTATTATGATTCCTGCAACGTGGTATGATTTCATGAACAAATTACCAAACTTTAATTCAACTATTCGGAAGAATTCTTCATATCCATTACCGCAAGAGATAAGAAAATGGCGATCGAGGTGCCAGCTTATGAAACATTTAATTAGTGAAGAATGTATGCAGAAAATTAACAACGCGATTTATGAGGAGTATTTAACCAGTCTCGGTAAAGTATTTATCCTTGAGGGATGTGCAGTAGCTCATCCACGCCAGCGTCGTCACCTTTGGAGTCACCAACGCCCTAATGCGGACGAATGGGGAGAATATTTCCTTGTCTCCTTTAAGAGACCGGGCAGAAAATTTACGAAAAAAAAATTTATAGGTACCTATTTTAATAAAAAATGTTTATTTATAAGGAAATGCATTTTTATTCAGCTGTCCATTATTTTTTATTAGGTTTTAAATGAATATATTTTTACCTTACTCATATTTCTTAAGGTTTGATAAGTTATCATAGGCATACTCTTATTTAACTTAACTGCTTACAGGAAATTATTTATTACACAAATTTTAGACTAATGCCTTACAAGATTTTACATTTCATCAAAAAATATGCAAAGTTTTACTATTCCTAATGAGTGTTATTTTCTTAGTGCGTATGCGGATATTGGATATTTAATTACATTTTTTCACAATAATGCTTGGACTAACAATATGTAGCATAAAGATGCTTATCTTTTAAAAATCCTAATTGAAAGTTAGTTGAATCAATGTTAAATGCAAATAAAGTGCTAATTTTACTACAAAATGATTCGTGATTTTTGTGTGTATACTTGTAAGGTTAGATAAAGAGAACTTCATGTTTTTTCACTCATAGAAAATCTGAAGTCAATAAGACCCAGTTTTAGGTAAATATAATTGCTAATAAATAACGTAAGTTCGGTAACGTTTCCGTCCTCATTTGAGTAAAAGAGCAAATATTCAAGAGTAAAATATACGTACTTCATTTTTTATTCTTAATATCATGTTCAGAAAATAATTCTAAGATAAGTATTCTGTACTAAGGCAGCATGTAATGTGAGAAAATTTGAATGAATTAGAATAGACTTTATAGCTTACATATCTGAAAACGGTAACATTTATCAACATTAATTAAACTACAGTTCTCCTATAAGAAAACGGAACATTACTTGGGTGTAACTTTGTATTAAAAAGGTAAAGAACCAATCAGAAAGCGTCGTGGATGAAACTACCACCGTCTAGCGGTCGTTGCTGAACTAGAATGAATGTACTAGAAATTCTAACATGTATCTGCATGTCACAATCACCTTGCGGAATTGTCATAACGTCGGAACAACAAGCGTTCCGCGTCAATAAATAAGCTTGGATAGATAAGCAATATGAAAAATATGGCTGACGTCCGGGATGACGTCACGAACAGGATGCAACGCGTTGGTGGTTGAGCCACGTGGTTGATGACGTAGCAACCCCACTTGTTCCTCAGTAAGCTCCTTCATGTGGATTCCTCAGATCTCTAATCCCCGTGAGCCAAAAGTGGCTTATTTTCCGCTACACACAGTTTACCAACATAAAAAAATAAAACATCTGATGTGGATACCGCTTATGACTTCCTCATATGGCTTATTAAATTACACATATTTTTGCTGCATTCCTTTTACATTTATTTTCTCGAATTTCATTACAGAAAAATTTCTCATTCAATAAACTTAGTTCTGCGGCAAAGCAAAAATACATAAAACTCAAAACATCTTCATTAAAAACTTCAAAATACAGGAAAATATAAGACTATAAATACCGTTAAAACAGTTAAAAATACAATTTTTACAATTAAAATTAGAGTTTCTACGAAAAACAAGCAATTCGGCCAGCGGATAAGAAGGAAGATTTTTTGGTACACAAAAATGAAAGTTTACTTTTAGTCCCACTCGGCAAAAGGAACTAAAGATGCAGAAATTGACTTAATTCACTAACCTACTGAAAGTCTCCAAATGTAAACAAATGACGGTGTCGTTAAGCTTAGTGGCATTTGAGCAACTTTAAAATTGTTGATTATGCTACAACTACTGCATACAGATTAACTAAATGCATAAAAACCTTAACTGGAATATAAGAATAACATAATGGTTTGGCTGGCATTATGCTGGACGGCCACACACCTCTGCATGTTTATGGCAAAAGCTGCCTGACTGTTATGAGGTATAGGGAGGAGATCTTAGAGTCCTGTTTTAGTATTTTAAGGGAGCAGCTGGTTGATGATTACATCGAAGTGAGGATATTCGCCGTAGGGATTGGCTTGGCCAGCCAGATCTCCTGACCTTAACCACATAGAGCATGTCTAAGACGCTTTTGGCAGGGCAATTTAATTTCGCCATTCCTGTCCGAGAACCATTCCGGGGTTGAAAACTGCCTTGTTGCAGGAGTGGGATCGACTGCCTCAGGGACTTCGCAAATACTTACTATCTAGCATGCCGTCAAGCTGTAAGACCTGTCTGGCTCTGGGAAGGAACCACACAACATGTTAGATTCACTCTCAGTCGATATCACAAAGTCGATTTCGTATATAACTGAGCTATGACCTATACAGAGTTTCTGCATGTGTAAAATGATTTTGAATGGCACATCTCTGTCTGTGTTATAAATGTATGTTCATTCCAAATTTTACTAAAATCTGTTCATTATTTTTTCGGAAATCCATAATAATATGCAAATTCGCTTAATTTTGCTCAGACATGCTAGCAAAACGAAGAGAATTTGCATATTAATACCAAATAATAAAATTTTGCTTTACGTGGAGGTGGGAGCATCGATTCCTGTCATCCGGTTTTTCTTTATACCAGGGTTTCTTAAATGTTTTTCAGTTATGACCCTTTCTTATCATCGATAATTTTTCGCCACCCGAAATATTAAATATAGGCAATATAAAATAAGTATATTCCTATAAGTAATTAATTTCTTTGGTGAACATTATACATTGGTAAATATTATTCCTATCGTCACTGGTGAAAGATTCTAAATTTGAATAAAAGGTGTTAATAATAGCTTCATGTAATTAACGTAAAACCCACAAACGTTTTACTAATAAGCAAATAAGTCGAATTTGGTAAAGTAGTGGTGCCATGTTTGCTGTCTTCTGTGGTTACTTCCTTAAAAGTGTACAACATTGCGATCTTATCATTAATTACGGATGCTGAGTGCAGAGTTAATTGCAAGGGAATGAATTAAGTAGCTATCAATTATTCACTCTATAAGTGGGCGTAAACAGTTTCAGAATGAAAGAATTACGTTTACAAATCGAAATACTCTGTTTGTTTATAGAGATTGAGTGGGTTGGCAAATGCTGAGGAGAGTCATGTTAAGTCGATGTTAAATTTGTAAATATAACTCGTTCATTTTAGAAGCATATGGTGCATTCGGATCAGTGCATTAGAAGAGGTCATTTCTTGTTCATTTTGCTTTCAGATTTCTTCTAGGAGTTACTTGAAATTTACATGCATGTGTGTTACTTTGTAAGGGATAAAACATTTTGGTCTTTCCGGTATTTCGCTGTAAGTGTAATCGCTTAAATTGCGGCTATCACACAGCAGCTTGAAAAACATATTAGAGGTAGCAGTACTGTTCAACAGTTCATGACTATTTTCTACCCGGTATAATTAAAATCTTTTTCATGACAGACAAAGTTCTTTTTTAATTTTAAAGTAAATATTCATGCAGAGTGCATAATGATATAGGTAAAGCGTATGAGAAATGGTTAATAAAATTGCAAAAATTTCAGCATAATGTTTGTTTACATCGAGAGGCATTAAAATGACGACTATTTTAAAATGAGGTATTTTCTGAGACCTTGAAGATTAACTATTGCGAAACATTACAGTTTAATAAATAATGCAAGTGGTGTTGCAGCGTTCTTTGAACCCGATCCCTAAATTATATTGGAAACTTGAAATTATTTAAAATTTATTGCATTATATTTATTAATATCGAACAATGTGGCATTTTGTCGTAGATCACCTCACCTTGGTGTTAGACTTTAAAAACAGAATCGTAATGAAATCCAGTTACAGCAAACCAGCCTTATAAAAAAACCTCTGGATATAACAAATGAAATTGTTAATTTCATAAGATTTCTAACACATAATGTTATTTTATGTGTTTTCATATTGAGCGTTTGTTATCATCGACAGAAATATTTCCTTAATTTTTTTCTGGAATTTTTCCGAGCCATAATTGAAACATTATCAGTACTTAAAATGAGCCACATTTAGGCTGCTTGAATAGTGATAAATAATTTTACATTATTGCTCGCTCTTTCATTTTTACTTTTCCTTTTGCTCTAATGGAAATTTATGCCAAGAAGGTAAAATTTTCAACTCCTGCCTTTACTGCACCATCAATATTAAGTTTCAGTGTCGCAGCAGTACTCCATTTTCTAGCTGCTGCAAACAGACTAATCTTCTTATCACATTTTCAATTTGCAATATTGCGGATTTTTTGTGTCAGAAGATCATTTGTATTTTATGAGGTAAAAGTAAAATGTAGGGAATTAAAGGGAATAATAATGCAAAAATACAAAATGAATGTAATCAAGTCATTAACTGCCTAGTGCAATCCAGCTGATGTAAATTGGAAGAATTTGTGTTAAAAACTTGTGCTTATGAATAACTTAGATTCTGGGGAAAATCTAAAAAGGCTGAGCATAAAGATATTCAAGCAAAATTGCCGAAATGGCTCACACTATTGGCCAAACTCCTATCCTCTAATATCTAAGTAAATGTCCTATAAAAACACCGATGATTGTTTCAAACAATTTGGACAGATTAATTGTGCTTCAGTGTCTCATTAAGACTTCTATGAGCAGGAGCTAGAAATGTTTTAAGTGAAAGCCACTGTATAGAAAAAGTACGACAAAGATACAGATTTTTATATTTCTCTTTTTTTTTGCTGCAATAACGATGGTAGAAAGGTTTGTAGATTAGTTTCAGAAATTGAGAATTCTGATCATGTTTTAAACAAAGTAAAAGAATATGAAGAAAACGAAGCTAAGTGGTTAGGAACAAAAAAAGCACTTCAGCATCCTCAGAATGTAACATAGAGCTTTTTTTAAATGTATGATGACAATATTGCGAAGATCTGATGTGAAAATATATAATGAGAGATATTACAATGTTAATTGTTGACATCAAAGGTTCTTCATTTCAGATATTGATTAAGCAAAGTTGCAAAGACTTTATTTAAGTATTAAATCAAGGAACGGGATAAATCAGCTATGCTGTAGCCTACATTCTGCATGACACTAATTCTTTTACACGCAATGTTTTGTTATCGAAAGCAATGGAGATATTTAAATTATGTAGAAAAATATGGAAATAATTTCGTAATCTACATCAAACTTCATATTTCTGATAATTTTTATACGCAGGTGTAAGGTAAAAATTTAAAGTAAATTAATATTTATTTTCATTATAAAGTTTCAATCAATTAAATTTTTTATGCACAAAATGTTTTGTTATTATTTCATAATGAACGCTTTCAAAGGGATATTTACATTTTAGGAAATGATATGATCCATTTTTAGAAAATGGCCTGTTCTTGCAAAATAATCTGTTATGCATAATTACTGTCGCATGCTAAAACTGAAAGGAAAGATTTAAAGAAATGTTTAATAACTGCACATTATACTTGTAATAATTGTAACTTACCTGCCATATGATATTTTTCTTTAAATCTGATTTATTATGAGCGTTGTTTTGTAAGAGTTTCAATGCAAATTATTCCCCTCCCAAGAGCTTTCAGTCAATTTTTATATTTAATCGTGAGGTTGTATATTAATCTTATTGAAGAGAATGCAGCGAACTCTGGAGTACAGATAACCAAATATTCAGTATCTTTTAAATTCATTGTAGTGGGGTTTCACTGCAATGCGCTGCTTCGCAATTCATATTAACATAATTTCATTTCATCATACGTGCAGCTAGATAATTAATTAAATGCCTACCTTTTCGAACAGCAGTTGCATTCTTGTTTATAAATATCAGTATCGTAGTTATTTATGCTCGTCGAATTCAACGGCATTACAAAATAAAAAGAAAATTTGATGTGGACATTACATGACCTCCTTGTACGGACTACTAATTATACACAACTTATGATGCACTTCATTTAAACTCTTTTGTTTGAATTATATTAAACATGTATTTCTCATTCAATCAATTAAGTTCTCACTTCCCGGAAAGGAAAAAATCTCAAAAACATCTGCATTAAAAATTGTAAATACAGAAAAAACTACAACACGCAATGCAATTAAAAACAATTTAAAAAAATGTATTTAAAATCAGAGCACAAAACAGGCCATTCGGCCAACGGGCAGAATAAAATTTTCGGTGCACAAAGATTTAAAGTTAGCTTTTAGTCCTACCGGGTAAAAAGACTCTGAAGTTGGTGCAGCGACTGACTTAATTCATTATACTACTAAGAGTTTCAAATGAAAACAAAAAGCCTCTACTTTAGGCCTAGCACACTTATACTTTTAAATTGTTGATGATTTTACATCTATTGCATGCAGATTAACTAAAGGCATAAAAATCTTAACTGGAACATAAGAACAGCATAATTCAATCACTTGTAAGACAAAAAATGCACAATTTAATAACATACAAGAATAAAAAAAAAGATCGAGCTTACTGACCTGGGTAAGAGATGGGTATATATCTATATCCATGTATCTCTCTCTCACTCTCTCTCTATATTATATTATTATATGTACTTGGTTTGTTGATTACTTTTTCAATTTTAAAAGTGTCCAATTTCAATTTTTTCATGATTCATATTTGATGTTCCCTTTAATTTTTTTTTCGAGATTCATAGTTAAATGCTTCTTAGTTACTTCATACTCATTAGTAAATATGTAGCTATATATCTATCTATAAATCTCTCTCTCTCTATTTTATATATATATGCGTTGGATAAGGATGATTGCAGCAAAACAGAGAAGAGCACACGTAGATGTTATAGCAGTCCCTTATATAAAATTTCAACGTTTTACGGCTAATCGTTTTTGAGTTATACGAGATAGACACATACATACGTGCGTACAGAAGTCCCGAAAAAAATCCCTTCTGAATCTATTTCAAATCCATTTTACAATGCGTTTTGGAAAAGATAGTCGTTTATTCTATCTATTCATACAGATGTAAACAAAAAAAAAAAAAAAAAACCGTTCAACTGGATTCGAATGCTGTCACAATGGATAGTTGCTTTGAAATATGGTACGCGAAGTTTTTTGTGGTTGCGATACATCTTTTACTTCGTACAAGGAAGTAAAAAGGGGAACCAAATTGAGTTTCGAGTAACAAAAAAACTATCTTGGCTGACCAAAGGTCATTTTGTCCAACTAATTCTTCTTAACGCATATTTCAGTTGATCAGTGGACGCCTATTCCTTGCGAAAGGTAATTGACCCTATAGTTTACTTACATAATAATAATACTGTTACTGATATTGTTCTTTTTATTGATAATTTCAATAGAAATAAAACTGTATGTCTAAAAATAAAATCTCGCTTCTGCTGAATTTGACAACTATACTCAAACGGAAATTAATGCAGTTTTGAAATGTTTAATTAGAAATTATGCAGATGCTTAAAATATTTATTTTAAATAAACACTATATGCTTAATTAATAAATAGTACTTAATTAGTTAATAATTTAAATATTTTAAGAAAAGTTTTGTTTTCATTTAATACATCGAATTATTCTAGAAAAGGAACGAAGCAATGTAAATCTGATTTAATGAATTCCCAACATATTACGAACTTGTGCTGTTTCATTGCGAAATATGTATATTAAAACATCGATTAAACGTGCCTCCTGAACGATAAACATAGAAAGCTGTTCATACGAAATTCTGTAATGCACGCCATTAGTCGCAAAGAAATGTATTCATGCATAATAAATTCCATAGCATAACCGAAAGTCAGGACGAATATATATTGGGGATTTAGGGAATACGCTGCCACGGTAGCACTTAAATAGAAGACTAAATAAAATGCTTACTAACATCGGAGTAAAGTGAAACCTCCTATACACTGATTATTACACAATTTTCTCTAAGATATGATATATCTTCCACATTATCCATTATACAAAAATATATAAAAGTTGCCATCTACACTTCTGAAATGCTTTGAATTTATTCATATGAACCTTTCTTCACATAGATAACAATCTTCTTTATCTGCGAGATGCATTGTACTTCTGTTGATAAATTTCGGAATATACAGAAGAATGATTATTTATTTTAGACACACTAAGATTCAGGCATACTATCTCGCGCATTCGCGTAATCTTTCTTTAGAAATGCGTCCTTATTGTTGGGAGTAAAAATACTTACAAAGTAAATGTTTTCCTCTGCGAAACATGTTTTTTTCCTTACTTCACATCCCAAGATCCTCTTTCTTTCATATATTATTGTTTAAAACCAAATTACAAGAAAATTGAAAATGACTAAATTTTCTTTTTTCTAATAATTATCAAAATATCAGTTAGAATATTTATTTCATAAACTTAGTGATTATACACTAGAAACAGATAGTTACTATTATATCCATCCACATTTCTGTGCAAATCAATGACTGGTAAATGTTTAGGAACAAATTCGGTAAGATCGTTCAACTGCCTGAGAATGCAATTAGATCCATGTCCGACCTACCGATTTCGTCAATTGACAGAAATTTCATCAGTTCTTACATGTCATTCTAAATGGTAGATATTCCATAAATATTAAAACAGATCGCATGCAAAAGAGTTTTGAACAAAGCAAAGGACTAAATTCATTCTCGTACCCTTCCAATCACTGTGCAGATCAGCAAGCTCTCTAATAATATAGATTCTATCGCTCAAATAATCTTTTGAAAACACAAATCATAAAGGTTCTCTAACACGTCTCTGCAATATCCTTCATTCAATATTTATGGAATAACCATTAATGGCCGCAGAGCTCGTAAATATGAACTCGGAAACTAGAACATTTACTCATAAATTAGTGGTTATAAAAATTCAACTGTGTATCGCTATATTGTTTGATATTCTGTGAGTAACATGGATGACGAATTACGAAACAGAATTTGATTTTTAATTACGAAACAGAGCTTAGCACTCCGGATGATTTTTACGTATATTCACTGTAGGTTTTCCTAATGCATATGAGGCATTTTCGGATCGACTGGCTGCAATTAGAGTTATCCTTGTTCTCTGATTTTGGGGAATATCTGCTTTCGAGCTAAGGAACCTGATATATCACTCAAGGTTGAATTTTAAATCAGTCACGTTTGATGATCTATGCAAGTCTAGTCACGATTAACATGGCCACATAAAATTCTCATTTTTGCATTCTATTTTCATTCATAACAACCAATAAATAATTTACGGCTGCTTCTGAAGCAGCAGTGAGTCTTACTTTAGCCTAGTTATTTTTTGACGTTAAGATTTTCTTACACTAGGTCTTTCTCCGTGATTATTAGAAACTGCCTGATAACATGCAGATCATAGGTGTGGTCTACAGCGGCCACACAATGTGTCTTCCTTTATATGAAACAGATGTCGAACCTAAGGTAGAATTCACCAAAGATAATAGATGTTTTAATATTAAAATGTTTAGATCCTGGTGACTAAGTATATTGACTAAGTATAAATTAATAGTTTATGTTAATTAAGTATGAGGTAACAGTTTACATTAAATAAGAATAAATTAACTAGAAATAAACTGGGCATTGCGCATTGATTATTTCATTGACATTTTGTAATTTCAGTACACATTTATTAAACTTTTCTTCAAAATTTATTTAACGTTATTAGCAAGTTGCATTCGTCAGATGAACATAATTGAAACTCAAGTATTACACACTAAGCAAAATTATTTTGTTTATAACCATGTAATATTAATAGTGCAGAAGAATTAATCCGTCAGTGTTTAAATATACTTAAATTTTAGTCAGTTAAGTAGCATTGTAAATTAGTCCTACTCTTTAAGAACTATTTGATTTCTATAGAGTATAAAGCCTTGCATAAAAAACTGTTGATACGCATGAGCATTTTTACAAAAATATTTTTAGTACATTTCAAACTTTGCTGGTTTTCATTTCTTAACAACCAAAAGGTGAAACAAGGAGGAAAGTTTATCTATGTTATAAGATTTTAATTAAAGAAAGAGTCACACTGCTCATGGTCCTAACTAATTCGAAATTGCGGTTAAAAAGCGTGGCTATTTACAAAAATTATAATTTTAGATGTTAACAAATCACTACATTCTTCTGTTCTATCAAATGTTTAAATGGTATAAAAGTTAAATATTTTATGGAATTGTTTGCTTAGAATGATTGCTATTGAAATTCATGACGACAGACAAGCGCCATGAAACGGTCAAGGGAATGTGAACAAAACAAGAATTGCAAAGTGTCGCAATCATTCTCAAATCATCGCAAAGTTCGCAATCAATCCGCAAACTACAGAACAAGATGTATAATATAGCGTACAAGCTAACGAGATTTGTAGATAGGGAAAGGCAATTATAATTTGAGTTATCGTTGTGCGATTCTTAAAAACATTAAGTACACTAAATTATACCTGAAAATTTTGCGAGCGAGCCCCCCCCCCTTCGTCTCTCTACATACTGTGTTTTGGGGTTGGGAACGATTACAAAATGCTTCAACTTACAGCTAAATTTATTCAGGTGCTTGTTCAGACGCAGAAAATTCGGTAAGAAAGAACTACTATAATTAATTAGATTTTGTTATTTTCAACTGCAAAATATGTAAAGACGAGGAACACCTAGATTGTTTAATTTTATTTATGATACTGACCCCAAACCCCCTAGTCTTGAAGAACTTTTCATTAAAATAGAAAAAGAAAATATCTCGAGCAGTAATTTTAAACACTTATTCGAAAACATTTTAGAATGAAAAGAAAACTTAATTTAAAAAAAATCTAAATTGTAAATTAAATAAAACAAAATCTTTCAGAATGATAAAATCTTCAGGAACAAGGAAAAATATACCAAACACGAATTTAGCTTTTTATTATGCCATGGATTTAAAAGTTTCAAGAATACAACTACATTCTAGACGAAGAGGTTGTTTTACTCTTAATTTGCTTTTATATCTCAGCCAGACATGCCTGAAAAAGATTCTATTAATTATTGCTGTAGTAATTCAAAGGGTTACAACTCTTCGGGTTACTGTTCTGTGTGTTAAACAAAAGTCTTATGACATGACCTTCTGTCCTTGAACGAAATTTGAATAATCCAAGTAACCCAGTCTTTTTTTCCTTTTTAAGACAGAACCAGAACTTATGAAAATAAACTAAGTAACTAAACCTCAAGTTCATAATTTTTCTGTTATGGGCGTCTATATAGCAATTTATTTCCAGTAACAGTTTCAGGAAAACTTAAAAAAAATCCATATGCAGTCTAACGGTATTACGTAATGTTTAATACAGTTGTGGAGATTTGTTTATTTTGACTAAAAGTAATTTTTAGTTAAAGCAACTTTCCTTTGAGTCTCGTTTTCATCCACGCTTACCTGCCAGAATGCTAATCATATAGCGTGGGTTTATTCAAATTAAGGTAAAATTGCTACTTAAGCGACGCTTTTGGAAGATAATTTTAGAGCGGGTTATGCCTGCTTGAAGTTACGTTGTTACTTTGAATTACTAGGGATTTGATTCTGCTGCGTTGAGTGCTTTGAGCCTAGGCTTGTTTCCGCCGGTTTTTACGAGTCAGAGCCTTCCTGCGCGTTAATTTATCATGTGAGCTGTTAAGCTAATTTAATTCCATTTCATTTTAAATTCAACATTACCTGTTTGTGTTAAGCCAGAAGTAATGACTTTATGCTAGGCCCAATAGGGCCATCTGTTCAGTTATATGTGATTGAATAAAGGACCTTTTACACCCTCCATTTGTCTTTTCTGTTGTGTAAGAGCTCAGGATAATTTCTTGTACAGTCTTCAAGAGCTCGTTAATTTGTGTTACTTAAAAATACCAGACTCTATACAGTGTTTGTCTTCATTTATGAGGTCATACGAATGCTTCTGTTTGACTGATATACGGTTAATTTATATCCTTCCTTCATATTTATTAAAGTATAATAATAATTTTCACGTTTTAAGTTGTATTCGTTTTATAGTGACTAATACAATTCTGTTGTTTTCGGACTAAAATGTACGGAAAATGTACAACATTTATCAGAACTTTCGAAAATGCTTTGTTTGTGAATTTATTAAAGACATTAGATGAATATTTCAGAATCTATCAAAAGTTGTGTAATAATAAATTGTTAATACTACTTTCTGTAATTTTGCTGTCATTCGTTAAAGAATTAGCAATCTAGCCTTGATC
Source organism: Stegodyphus mimosarum (assembly GCA_000611955.2). NCBI lineage: Eukaryota > Metazoa > Arthropoda > Arachnida > Araneae > Eresidae > Stegodyphus > Stegodyphus mimosarum. The sequence continues at coordinate 359,693 of KK115624.1, read as the reverse complement.
ATTCTACGTATTACATTATCGTAAAAATATGTATTAGCTTTTAAAATATGCAGTAAAATTTCAAAACAACTTTACTGCTGTTCATTTAAATTAAATCGCAGTAAAATGATTGAGCAAGTATAAAGAGGGGTAAAGGATAATAGTTTACTGAAGGCAAAAGAGTTTTCATGCACCTATATATGAACGGAGTCACTCTTAAATCTTCGTTGAGAATCAAAAGTCTCTTGATGTGATATATTTTAAAGCTTAAATTGTTTTCCTTCCATATGATTCTTTTGTAGATTTTTGCAGAAATGCATGCTGTTTAAAATGTACTCTAATCACCATACCTTAAAATTAGCGCATTTAAGAATTTTCTGCTGAGTGTTTTGAAATACTTCTGTGTTTCTATTAAAAGGTTTCTGAAATAACTAGAATGGGTATATGGATGACTTGTTAACTTCTTTAACAGTTCAAAGTGGAGGATTACTGATTTTTCCTATTTAATTTTGGAGTCCGTGTTTTATTGTTTGTGATTTTCGATGCGAAAGTAAATTTGAAGTAATAAACTCATATAGTGGGAAAACGCATCCTATAGTCTATCTTCAAGAGATCGCTTCAGTAATGTATTAACGCAAATTTTAAGATATTTTTCTGGTAATGAAATTGTAGGTTATTTTCGAATTATCTTATTTACATTTGGAATAAAAAAATCATTTTTCTCTGTATCGTTTATAACATAGAGATAAATTTGCGACTGTCTTAAAAATGTTTTAAAAAATTTACTTCAATTAAAGAAATTCAGAATTTTTAATTGCTTGTTACCTTTGGTGTCTTCGCTCCTGAATTTTCTTCTAAAATTAGCCAAAATTATTCCCAAATATATGGACTAGAATTTCATTACAAATTTGTGATTTAGAATTATTAGATATTTCTTGTTTTAGAATATTACCCATGTCACAGTCCTTAAAAGATTACAGACATTTGAATTACAAACTTTTGTTTTAACATACCAACTGTTACACAAATTTCATCGCAGCTCTCTGAAATCTGTTTAATCATTGGCATTTTAAACTAGATGGTTAAACTATGAGAAACAAAATAATTTATTTCATGCAACTAAAATTTAATAAAACTGTTTCACTTAACCAGCATTACGGAATTTAAGCTAACCCGTATTTACTAAAATAAGCATTAATTAAAAATCTGTAAATAATATAACCTAAATTCGCAATTAAACTTCGCATTAAATCCGATAAGCAATTTTAGTAATTTCAGGTTATTAAACAGGATCTCAAATTAGACAAAACTGTTTTTAACTGTAACTGGAATTTGCATTATGTACATCTTTATCTCTTATATCACTCGATGAATTGTATTACAAAGGCAGGTCTGAAATACTAATGAGTAATGCAAATGAAAGAGGCTTAAATTGTTGCACGTTTAATTTGGAAGTTACTATTATTGTTATTATTTTATCAAATATTAGATGCTAATAGTGAAACTTTGTTATTTAGCTTTAATTATTTAATTTTTGCTGGTTACTGTGATCAGTAATTTTACGTTTTATGTTGTAAACTTTAAAACATTGCTTTTGAAACAGCTACTGTTATTTTGAGTCAATAAACAATCGGTTTTATTGGAAAATGCATTTGTACTAGAGATAATGTCAGACATTTTTTTTCTAAAGAATTAATATCAATTAGCTTTAAACTCTAATTAAGCTGGACCCTCTACGTTGTAAGATTTATTATTTAAATTAATCACTTATTTATAACTTCAGTCTTTACTATAATTTCTCCTTTCTGTTTTCTCACCAGACTGTAAATCGAGTCAGAGAGTATTTAAGCTGGGGTTTTTGGATTGTAAGACGAAGCGTATTTCCGCTCCTCGTGGCATGTTATGTAGTTTGTGCCAGCTCTGATAAGTTTGTAATTATTGAACTTTACCTTATTGCTGGCGATATTTTAATCTCATACTCCGGTTATATTTTTTGAGCCAGCTTACATTTAAACTTAAGTATGCACTCTTTGATTATTAGTCTACGTTTTAAATTTAAATTTGACTAGTTTCTTTAGTGACATTGCCACAATTGGTGGTTGATTCTTTTAGCGCAAGTAGTGCATTTATGTTCAAGGTTTCTTTTTGTTAAAAATTTTTTAAAGCTCTCCAAGATTTTGTAGTTAATTTCAGAAACAGCGATTATTCGTTTTATTTCTATTAGGAGTTTGGAACTAGTTTATGACCCCAAACCAAGCGAAACTCTATAATGTTTTAGGAATTAGTATATAACTAGTATGCCCTTGTAATATATCTTAATTAATCATTTAATTTATTTAGAATTTTGACATTTTATGTTGCCTTTAATACATAGTATCGAGGATCAACTTGTCTTGTGTTCAAGTTTTCACCTCTTTTTCAACGCAATAATATTTTTTTTTTTTTTGCTTTTCATATAAATCTGTAATGTTTGCTTTAAACTGCACTTCTGCTGTTTTATCTTCTCTATCAGAAAATGGACATGAAGTGAGTTTTAAATAAAGAGCGAGTATAATCTCAGTCCGTCATGCTAAAAGTTTTTTGCTTTTGTCTCTCTTGCTGGATCATGATTTGGTGAATTCATCTTTGATTTAAATCGCGGTAGAAATCCAGGGATGGCTTAGTAAGGTTTTTAAGCTTTAAATTTAAACTTTGACCTTTAAAATACTTGAATTATAGTTGTCTGTCCAACCCACGAGAAGCAAAAGTAAATTTTATTAATGGTTTAGTTTTCTGTAACTTCAAACTGATGTGAAAATAAAGCTTCTAGTTGTTTTCATTCTTGTAATTACTTATTATTACTGTACTAATTATTATTAATGTTGTATTGCTGTAATAATTACTTAATTACTCTGGAGTGAAAAACAAAGGAGAAATGAAAATTTACTTAAGAAAGTTAAGCTACGATTTAAATTATGCCAGACTGAGTTTAACATTATAAGCCAAGTTTATTGAAACTTCGCGAAGTTATTTCTGCCTTTTCGCCTACGTACCGGTCAGCGTATTAAAGCAATAATATATATGGCTTTTTCTGCCGTTACTATTCGAAATGCAAAGAATCAATAACAGTAAATGAATGTTCGGAAACTGAAATAAATCGTGAGACTTATGAAGAGAATGCAGAGTAAAGAGCAAAAATAGCAAGTTTTAGAGAATAAGGTAAAAGCATATCGTAGCGAAAGTACCTTCATCGCATGCTAGGTTGGTTTGGTTTGATTTAATTGATTATGGAAAATCATACTACGACTCCCTGCCTAAGGGAGGGATAACTTCGTGAAGAAATTCCTAAGGAAAAACGGCTTGTATACACGTGACGCATGGGAAAAACACGAAAATGTCTATCCAACAAGCCTGTTCGCTTAGAATCGAACCCAGAACGAATCTACCACTGTTCAGCAATTTTACCGCTCTGCCGCTGGTGATTCTCAATTCTTGCTAGTAATCCCAGACTGTATCTGGAATGATAAACAAACAGGTTTTTCTTGAATCATGGCAATAAATCATATGTTCAAGTTGACGATTTATTTAATCTGCCAGTCGAAATGTGGGGCAATTTAACACATGGATAAATGCAAGTGGTTCTAAAATTTCATTCAATAATTCCTTCACCTCCTTTTACACATGTTAGAATGTTATTTGCGCTCTTTGTAAGTTTTTTGACTCAAATATTGCAAAAATGTTTAAATATTTTATTTTTGTCTATTGAAGTTACACATAAATGTATTTCAATGAAATATAAAAAGTATTAATTATTATTTATTGTATTAAAAGTTTAATCAAACTTAATTTGAAACAATTTAATTAACAGATGTTTAAACTTAATATATATAGAATAGCGATACTTTGAATTTCATGTAATTTTGACAAATGTCGACAGTAGACGGAAAAACTGCGGTTTTTTCTACACGAAATCTGAAGCATAATCGAGCATTTAAAAGTGTGTACTGTACACCATTTTCATCCAACTTAGGCTACTTTGCTACTTCATTTTCATTCATAGCGGAAGTGAAAAGATGATTCACAAGGACATAGAGAAACGAAAGTGATGCCCAGATAACTCTTTCTATCACATGAGTTGTAAGGTTTTAGTTTAAACTAACAAAGTTTTATGTTAATTATCTCTTTCCTGTAAGTTCTTATTTCAACTTCCCGTTAGAATGAGCGCGCACTTCAGCTTTATGTTAATTTGAAGTGGAGCCAAGTTTGTATTTAAAGGTTACAGAGGAACTTCTCAGTGTAAGAGAGCTTTTAGCCACAGATCACTGCGGCTCTGTTCGACGTCCACCTGACTAGCTAGTATTTAAATTCTAAGCCTTAGCGCTGTTACGCTATTACTTATTGAAATAATATAAGTGCGTTAGTATTAGCTACATGTTGCTAAGCACCATTGATCGTTTAGCATAGAGGCCAACCTCGCGTTCATAGCTCTGTGAGCAACGACTACTTAATTTCTATTTAACTTTATTTTAAATTATTTGATTGTTCAAGTTAGACCCAAGTGCGGTCATTATTTTCTGTTATCCCTCCCGAGTTGGGAAGTGGCTGTAAATAATTGTGGTTTAATAAAAGAGGATTTTAAATCCTTCTTACGTGCAGTTATTCTACTACTTAACCACAGTATTCTACCACAGAACATAGCTGCATTCAGCTCCCTGTTCAAGATCAGGACTTTAAATACTTCACGAATATGTTCGCCAAAAGTATGCACATGTGAATATATTTCTCTGTAAAACTACGTCTTTACCATTGAGTTCGAAATTATACTGAATAAATTTAATCTCTAATACTTTCAAAGGCTACAGTTTAGAACGAAATTAAGTTTTGAAAAATTAAATTTCGTTCTAAACTGTAGAAACACATGCTCTTTTCTGTCGTAATTAGGAATTTGTAACAGTTCCTCAAGCACTGAAATATTTTAATGTTGGTTTCATCTTCGACCTTTCCAGCCTGTTTAGGAAAGCTGGCATTGACTTGATTGTTGTACGTGGATGTAATTAATGACCGAGTTTTCTTCTCTCTATGACCTACGAAATGAAGAAATCTCGATGAAATTTCAACCAGCAATAATAAGTTTGTTGTGGGACGTTTTTCTGTCTTGTATCAGACAATTACTTTTTCATTGATCATGAATTTTTATCCATTTAATTTTATTCTTAGAATACTTAGAAGCGACATTTTATTCTTATTGTATGGTAATTTTGGCATGTGTCACGCATTTCATTTTTTCAAAACTGTATTTTTATGCTTTTACTTAATAAAATATGCACGTTTTGTATAGGTTGTCAAACATTCTTTTAACAAGAAGACAGTAAACGTTTGAAGAATTCTTTTTTTCTCCTCTGAAACTTATGTTGTCAGTGTGTTAATAATATAGAAATAAATACCAAAAATAGCTTAAGTTGGTAAAGTAAGAAATAAATACCAAAAATAGCTAAAATGTTTTACGACTATTTTAATGAGATTTCATATAGATACACTGTTTAAAATTTTTATTGAAATATGTATGTAAATTCCAACAAGTCAAATATATAACATAACAAAAGCAGATTCTTATCGAAAATCTTCAATCTTAAGATATAAATTATAGTTTTCAAACAAAACGCTCGAAGTAAATTTTATCTTTAAACCAACATTATGGCTTAAAATTTATTGAAAATTTACAAACAGAAACACTCGTATTTCCTTTTGGATTGCTTTAAAATTTCCTTCCCTTCTCGGAAATTTGTTTCATTCCCTCTGAAACAATTAATTAAAGCAATATATTCAGAGAAATGAATTATTATACTATAACATATTTCTTTATTAGAATTATTATTTAACTGAGTTTTTAGCATTATTGTTTTCCATTGTATATAGCTTAGCTTATTTTAATGTCTATAAGGAGAAACATTTAAAAGAATAGCGTAACGATACACAAAAGTATTTTTAAATATTTTATTCATTTACTGCTACAGCAGGATTTTATGATTTATATGATTAAACAAAATGCGTTAGGAAATATATTTGAACTAAGATATTCTATTTTTATGCATGATATATTTATTATCTCACCTCTCCTTCACCTTTTTTTCTTCATACAGTTGTTCAGTGAATACAGGAATTTAAAGC
>KK115624.1:336999-353536 GCA_000611955.2 Stegodyphus mimosarum | reverse complement strand
GAATTTAAAGTTTTGTATGGGAAGGAAGAAAAAGGTTGTACAATGTTAATATTTGAGATGTTTAAGGATGTTTAAAAATACAGAAAATGATGCCTTATAGAGAAAATTATATTTTAAAGCTGCTGAATAATTTAGTGCAAGTCTAAATTGAAGCAGTAATTTCCACGGAGGAAATGAGTGGGCAGATGGTTTGGTTGAGAGCACTTGATGACATTTCAAAAACTTATTCTGTATTAATACTATAAATGAACGATTAAAACAGAATCTACTTCTTTATAGAACACATATGGTTTAACATAGGATCATAAGCATTTGATACTAGCTTAGGCTAAATTCAATCCAATTAAATAATTTCATTTAGTGTCATTTTATAGTGTTAATAAAGAAATTTGAATAAAAAATAAGGCGGGATAGCTAGAATGCTCAGGTTTCAAAACATAGAATTACAAATTCATTACAGTCCTGAGTAATCTTTTATGAATTTAGGGCTTAAAGGAGAAATTATAGTTCAACTAGAAAAAATCATTTTATGTAGGTTTAATATCTTTTCGTCTTAGCGAAGACTGCAGTAATATTTTTTCTTCTTGCAGAAGATTATTCGTTTTACAGTATTGTAAATCAATTGTTTATCTTCTAAATATGTTCTGAGCAGCTTTTAGCTTGGTACGCTCAAGGAACGCTCACGTAAATTTCCTTTATACAACCGCGAGATGTTTCCCATTAACTACACAGAGATGTTCTTTCTCACAGAAAATCGTACAGTTTTACTTCCATTTATTGGAAATGAATTTCGCAAACGTGAACTGGAAATGTGTCAAAATAACCTCATCCTTTCTTCATTAAAAATCTAACTTTTATGAAAATGATTATAGCAATATATTCAGAGTAGTTATTCAAGTGTACATTCAAGTATTCAGAGTAGTACATTCAAGTACTATATGCACAAATTTCAATAATGATCATCGCATAATGGAAGTTTAATTAGGCGTCATTGCGCTGAAGAGCACAATAGGAGGAAAACAATTTTCTTGTTTACAAATTGTGTAAATCTTGTGATGTGCATACAACCCGAAATGTCGACAGTACGTACATAATGGAGATTATAGCACTACACTGTAGAAGCTTATCTGAAAGGATCGCTCTGGGTATTCTGTAATCTTTATATGGTAAAACTAACAGCCAAAAGCACATTTTAGTACTCAGAGACTACTTCAGTAAGTGACTGGAGGAATACGGCCTCCCTACTTTAATTGTTATAGAAGTTGTAGTTGTGATTAAACATTTCGTGTTGCCTCATCAAATTGACAGCATGGAGCTTTAAGTTTTTAAGAAAGTGGATGGAATTCCAACTTCGAGTGTGTTACTACGAGAGTGTTTTTGTGAAGTACAGTAACACAGACGTATTTGTTGAATTGCTTTTCTATAGCCAGGTGGGGCATCTTTAAGGAAGAATGAATAAAATGAGCTTCAGCCAATGCCATGAACCTGTGATTATATGCTAGTTTTTAGGCATCAACAATTTGCATTTCTCAAGAGAAACGGATCAACTATCTCTTTCCTAGTTATTGCCGGTTTTTATTTTAGAATTCTGCTATGCATCATTTTTTGATGCAGTGTTATATATTCAAACGTAAATATAATTTTACCACATATGGCTGGTCTCATACAAAAACTACATATATTTCGAAGGAGAAAGACATGGGGTCCCTTTTCCTCTAGAATAAAAAATAACCTAATTATTCTGCCATTTTTAGAAAACTTCAACATAATCTTGAATTTTGCCTTAATTTGAATTTGAAATTCCGTTCTTTTTCATATATGTTGTGTGCGTCTGTTTCCTTCTTAGAGCTCAATTTCGTAAGACTTTCATGATGCATATGTAATGCGACAATTACGTTAAGTATCATAAAATGTGCAACGAAAGCTCATGAAAAGCGTCCGCTAGCAATTCTTGATATCTTTAAAGGAAATTTACATTTGAAAGTACTTTTAATTGATACTGAGCTTGTGCTCTTAACAAGAGAATATGTAGCACAAAAATTTGCTGACATTTGAAGTGATAAAACACGCACTTTAACAAAAGAAACGAAACAGCTTTACATTCACACTGCTTAAAATATTCCTCAAGAAGTAGATACTAATAATGGACTTAATTGAAACAGTAAGTAAAAAACACATTTGGTAGGAAATGATACCCTTTAGTGGACGAACGAAAAGATATTAACTTTACTTGCACCATGGCATTCACTTCACCTGCTCGATGGAAATATCAAGATGACAATAGCTTTATATGACAACTTAAATTATCAAGAAATCGAAACACTACAGCTTTGGCAGAGCTTTACAATAGCTTCACTGGAGGTCATTTTGCTATAACGAAGACACTCCATTAAGTTCGTGAACGTTTCATCTGGGCAAGGACCGTTCAAACGTAGACAAATCGTGTAAATCTTGTGATGTGCGTGCAACCCGAAAATATCGACAGTACGTACATAATGGAGATTATAGCACTACACTGTAGAAGCTTATCTGAAAGGATCGCTCTGGGTATTCTGTAATCTTTATATGGTAAAACTAACAGCCAAAAGCTTATTTTAGTACTCAGGGACTACTTCAGTAAGTGACTGGAGGAATACGGCCTCCCTACTTTAATTGTTGTAGAAGTTGTAGTTGTCATTAAACATTTTCGTGTTGCCTCATCAAACTTACACTCCATATTTAAATAACTATGTTTAATGCTTGGTATGGAAAAAGGCCGTTAATATTCCTTCACATCCGATTTCGAAGATAATGGTCAAAATATTTGATTGAACAATAATGACCATCTCTTACTGTTCTTATAATGCAATCAGCAAAACTGGGACTAGGATTTGCGTTTATTGTTGCTAGATTATGAAAGTATAGTTACTGAGAATACGGAAATTTCTCAAGCACAAATTAATTGTGGCAGTGACCTTTGTTTCTTGAATGACCTGCTCTTCGGAAAACCACCAAGCACGCTTTCTTTGTCTGAGTAGTTCCTGGGAAGCCTCCAATGCGCTTAGATGAGCTTCGTCTGTTCGTCAGGAAAATAACTGACATCATGACTAAGAGGACGAGGACAAGATACTTCATGGAGTCGACGGACAGGTAATCAAATAAAGAGATCAAATATGATTGTTGAAGTCGATGCATCGTCATGGAATCTAATCTATACTACAAGCATCCCGGAAGGTTCCCATCTGTGTCCAAGAAACTAAGCGTGGCATGTAACCATCTGAAGTAATTTATAAAAGGCGACAGGAATGGGCCTTGAGCGAAAAAGACTTCTTCCTAAAAGTCAGCCATCATAAACAAGAAACCACAGAATGAGCAACTGTTTCGTCAGAAAGACTTTCAGCATTTTCTGCAGATTTAGAGGCTTTTATTTTTTAAAAAAGAAAATTCTTTGAATACAAAATTGTGACATAGTTGTAATAAAGTTATATAGTTCATATGCCCTTAAGAATAGGATTGAAAGTCTATAAATCCCAGTGGCGAAAATATGTAGATCCCAAAATATGTAGAAATCCTAAAAATTTAAAATGTAAAGGAACAGAAATGTTCAAGGTCCTTCAATGAGTTTTCCATGGTCATTGTTGAATATTGTTCCATGGAGATGACGATCTTGTAGGAGAAATTCCATCGTAGAGAAAGAAAGGTACATCCATAAGGATTTGTAGGAAAGAGAAGATCTATTCATAAGAAGGCATTCCATAAGGATTGATTGAAAATAACCAAGACATGTTTAAGTCGCAGTAAAATTTTCATATTTATTAGAATTTACCTGGTAGCTTGTAGTTTGTCCTTTCTGTGGAAGCTGATCGTTCTTTAGAATAAATGTTTCTCAGGAGTAAGGCCTTTCTTTAGAATTTATGAAAGAGAAATCATGAAGACATATTAAGAAGAAATAAAATTTTCACAGTTGATTGATAGTTTATAAGTTATTGCAGTTTATATCGTAAAATATTACTTTTAAGTAGTTGTTTTATCCAAAGAATGGAAACGGTCTTGTATGAAATTCTTTTGTAATTTGACAGTAATATAAGTAATGGTCAATTATGCCTATTGTTCGCAAATAGAAACATTTGAATGGTGAAGCCTAGATCTATGGAGGTAGTCTGGGAAAGATCCATGTCCTGTCAAAATGTAAGTAAGTCCTTTTGAGTGGTGTAGCACCAGGGTGCCTGGGCAAAACAGCCCTACCCCTTGTAGAATTGGTAGGTTGTTTCGAATTATAATATACTCATTAACCTGGAAAAGACATATACAAGCAAAACAAAAACAATAAAGAGAAAAGGAAGTGCAGACTTATGGAACGATACGAAATAAAGAGAAAAGGAAGTGCAGACTTATGGAACGATACGAGAGACACATATGCAAGACTGAAACATGATAAATACTAAATACAAAACATACAAAAACATACAGTACGATAAAATTGACAAGTACACTAGTCGTTAACATTTAAGATGGCCATGGGCCTTTTACAATTACTGTCATTAAAATTATAGTCATAAGTACGAATTACTGGATTTTCAATATTGGGCAGATTTGCATAGAATTTGCGGGCAAGCCGGCAGTAAAATTTACAAATTTCCTCGACTTTAAGCTCCTCATGTATCTTGCTGTTACGAATATACCAAGGAGCATTGGTTATCTGTCTGAGTATAAGATTCTGCACTCTTTGCAGTCTTTTTCTGGAGCTTTTGCATGAGTAAGCCCACACAGGGCAAGCATAACATAAGATGGGACGCAACACGGTTTTGTAAATGAGCAACTTGTTGTCTATGGAAAGTACACTGTTTCGAGCAATTAAGGGGTGTAGTGTGATTTTAGCAACTCGAAACTTTTGAATAATAGATGTGATGTGTGGGGTCCATGTCAGAGTATTACAGAGGATCACCCCTAAGTAAGGGACTTGCTTGGCCCATGGGATTTCTTGTCCATAAAGAGATAGCTTCCCTTTAATTTTCTTTCTTCTGGTGAACAGTATCGCTTGAGTTTTGTCAACATTAACTTTTATTTTCCATTTAACAAGCCAAGTCTCGAGTATGTTTATGTAAGCTTGTAACCGTTGGATTGCTAGACTGGGAAATGCACTTTGAGTGAGGATCGCAGTGTCGTCAGCATACATTGCGAGTGTTGTGTTGTCTGTAACAGGAATGTCGTTCACATATATGTTGAAAAGTGTAGGGCCAAGCAGGGACCCCTGGGGGACGCCTGCAAGGATTTTCCTACGTGTCGAAAGTGTGTTTGCAAGTTGAACGACAAAGTGTCTACCTGTTAGGTAGGAATTAACTGTGTTTATGATGTAACCTGGGAAGCCCAGGTTGTGGAGTTTGTATATAAGTGCTTCCAACCACACCCGGTCAAAGGCCTTAGCTATGTCAAGGAAAAGCCCTCCAGTGACTTTTTTCTGCTGTGCTCCTTCAGTGATGAATTCAACAACTCTGTACAGTTGATTAACAGTCGAATGATGTCGCCGGAACCCAAACTGATATGGTATAATAATCCCGTTATGTTCCAGGTAGTCATTTATTCTTCTAAGCAGCACCGCCTCCAGAATCTTGCTAAGTGATGATAGCAGGCTTATGGGCCTGTAGGAGTCTGGACTCGAAGCAGGCTTTTTGGCTTTCAGGATTGGTGTGATCTTGGCAGTTTTCCATATCTCAGGAAAATGCTGCCACTGAAGAATAACATTCAGGATCTTGGTCAGATAGAACATGATTTTAACAGGGAACCTCTTGATCATCCGGTTGTTGATGGTATCCAGTCCTGGACTTTTGCTGTTCTTGAGCTTTTTGACATAAGCATAGACCTCTGAGGGCATGACTGAAATAGTGTGGTTTGTGTGTGGGCTTGTCATGTATGTGTGGTGAAAGTTCGTAATTAATCGTTCAGTGTTGGAATCTTGGATGTTGTTTATGCGAAACTGAGATTCCAATTGATCTGCTAAACATTCAGCCTTCTCAGTTTCAGTGTAGTAGATCCTGCTAGGGCCGTTAAGGGGCGGAATGTTGTTGTGGCATTTCTTGTGCCTTTTAACTGCTTTCCAGATAGAGTTGTCCTCCCTGGAAAGTGTTTCAAGATATCCAGTCCAGCGGAGTTGTGCATAATAATTAGTGCGAGACTTGACTGCGTCACAGAGACGATTGAAGATAGTTTTATCAGCACGGTTTCGGGATCTCTGAAACTGCCTCCTGGCAGCGTTCCTCTTTTGAATAAGGTCTCGGAGCTCCCTGCTCCTAACAATCTTGTGCTCTTTTATTTCCTCTTGAGCAGTTTTGTGGGCACGTTGAATATTGTCAGTGAAGGCCTTGACTAAGCTGTCAATGTCATTCCTCGATTGTACCGTTGGCATAGTGTACTGAATGTTGTTCAGAGCTTTGGCAAAGGCTTGCCAGTTGGTTCTGAAGGCTCTATTGACTGGTGTGGTATAGCTACTAATGTCCAGGATCAGTCTGACCGGATTGTGGTCAGACGAAAGCTCATCCAGCACAGAAATAGCCAGTGGAACACTGGTATTTCTGAGCAGGAAGAAGTCTAAGATACCAGTGGAATTAGTTGCATACCGTGTTGGGGTACTGGGAGCTGCTATTTGGAATGGGACCCTACGGGCCAAATTGAATATTACATTGCCTATGACATTGGAATTATAGCAGTTCCACGCGCGGTGTCGTGCATTTAGGTCACCACCTATAATAACATGTGTACCAAGTGAGAGTAAGCTGTTAAGATCTGACTCAACAGTAGCATGTAGTTTCCGTGGTGGAATATAGGTGGAGACAAAAGTGTATGTTATGTTAGTGTTTGTTGTGATTGAAATAGCTGTGGCTTCAATGGCTGAAAGCTGTGGAATTGTTACTTGATAATGAGGAATACAGCGCTTAACAAGGAGAGCAGTACCACCTCCACGTTGTCGATTGGCTCCAATTGCTCTGTTAGATCTGTACACACAGTAATTGGGAATTGAAATTGGGCTGGAAGGACCAAGCTTGTGTTCTTGTAGGAATAGTAGTTCGGGGCTGTGCTCACTCACAAAATCCCTAAGTTCATTAATTTTACGAGATAAACCGTTTGCGTTCCATGTAATAATGTTTACAGTACTATTGGTGTTACTATACATTAAACATTTTGCGAACCAAAAACACTTTCAAATATTTCAAACAATATAAATAACTTATCTACAGCATTTTCAGTTGCTTGAAGCTCAGGCATCCGATTAGTAATCTTGCGTATACAGTTAGTTAGGGAGAAACCTTTAAAAATTCCAAATAATTCCTTAACAAATTTAACAATATCGGTACAGTTTTTAATTATTTCTTTATGGAAATTATTATTTTGCCTGACATGTGGCATAGTATTTTTATCAGCATTAACATCTACATTATCAGCAGTTTTTACAGGGGGAGATGTAACAGTGGCCTGTTCACTGATCTTATTAGTACCTTTTACTGCACTAGCATAGCTAATGCCTGGTTTTATATTAGCAGTATTTTCACTCTTGGTATTAACAATATTGGCATTTTTACCACTATTTTTAGTAAGTTTTGGAAACCTCGGGCAACCACGATAATTCGCGGTATGCCCAGGCTGTTTGCAGTTGCAACAATATACATTTTCTAGACGTTTCTCTGAACAATTTTCGGTTTTGTGAGGCCCCGCGCATTTGACACAACGAGGCTTTAAATTGCAATTTTCAGCAGAATGATGGAAGTGCTGGCAGTTGTGACACTGCACAACACTTCCAGATGCATTATAAGTGGATACAGTAACATAAAAACACATGAAATAAGTGATATCATAGATTTTGTCAACCCCAGGTCTATTATCAAGCTGAACTTGGAAAAGTGGCATGGGGGCCTTGGTCTTAATTTTATGCATTTGGGCCACCTTCCTGACCTTAAAGCCTAATGCCTCCAATTCTTCGTGAATTTCCTCCTTCGGACAGTCTATCGGGAGGCCCCGAAAAACTACCTTAATAGGCTTGTCCTCTTTCTTAATAATCAGGTAATAATCAATGCCCTTTTCCGTAAGATATCTAGTAATATCTCTATGATCTGACTCAGACTTGGGGAAGATTTTTAAAAATTCCCCGTTAATTTTGGCAGCAAATTCCAGCTTAGTATCAGTTTTAAGCTGTTTAGTAAAATCAGAAAATTTAATGTTTGGCTTAACCATAATAGGTTTTACTTTGGGCGGTAGGATTTCAACAACTTCCTGCTCACCCTGTATGTCCATGTTATCAGCATTGTCTAACATTTCAAATTTATTTTTTACATTAATATCAACATTACATTTTACAATTTTGGATGGTCTGGCCGGATTTTTCGGCTGTATGAAACCATCATTATCCACAAGCTCAGTAGCTGAGCGTTTATTTTTTTAGAGAGCCTTTTGGCCTTAGGAGCAACATCACACACATTAGCCTCATTAACAGTATTAATACCATTATCAATTATTTTAGTACTATCTTTAGACACATTTTTCATAGCAATTAAATCATTTTTAATATTCTTAAGCTGATTTTCAGTAATCTTATTTGAAATTTCAGAAGCAGACATATTAATTACATCAGGATTTAACGTTCCATAAGTCTCGCACTTACCTTTTAATAACTGCAAGAGTCCTTCAATAATTCCGGCTCTCAGCTGATGCTTGGACGATAAATCCCTTTTTTCTTTTTCCGAATTAGCGCTATCGTAACTGTCCTGGAAACCTATATCGAAGGCAACAGAACTACATTTCAATCTGTCGATTAGTTGCAGCACATTCAAGTAATCCCTTAGCGATAACGTATCTGCATTGATAAGTTCGCACCATCCTTGTCCTAGCAGTCGATCTCCAAATGAAATAATTTCATCTGGTATGTTGGAAACCTTTGATTTAATTAAATTCACCACATCGGCAGCAGAGATCGGCAATGAATCACTTTCATCCATCACCACGTGATTCCGAAGCGAAAATGGCACACACTAGTGAGATATATGTAATCCAGAGCAATCCGGCAGACTAATAAATCCTCGGTAAAAATAAAGCACAGAAACACTCATAAAGCACATCACAAATAACGATATCAAGAAATTTTTTCAAAAAATCAAGAATTGACGACTCAGGTACGAAAAATATACGGAGCTTGCACAACGCACGTCACACCCTCCTATAAGCATACATTCTGACAGGACTGGCTCTAGTCAGTGTTGATTGTGAAAAAGTAAGTAATCGACCTGTTATTTGAAATTAGGTTTCTAGATGGAGCTGGAGAAAAACGTATGTTCTGCGTCCAGCTGTATCAATAGTCCATTGCTGCTTCCACATTTTAAGATTTTCTTCTAAAATATTTTTAAGGTTAGAGAATGGGAAAGGTAATTGGCATTGACATATAATAAAGAGTTACTAGCAGCTTCTTCGGCTAAAAGATCTGCTACCTAATTTTCATAGATACCTGAGTAAATTTTAGTCCATTTCAGTTTTGTAATTAATTTCTGAGGAAATTGTAATAACATATAGTGTATTTTGTTGACTACTGGACATTTACTATGTCCAATATTGGCTAGAATACTTGAATTGCTGTCTGAAATATGATGCTAGATAATGAAGTTTCTTTGATGTATAATACGGCAGTTTGCATGGCGTGGAGTTCTGCTTGAAAGATTGAATTTGAACTATTTAAACGTTGTTTCCATTGATGTATGACAATATTTTTATGGAGAGCACATAAGACACTGCTAACGCCAATGATAGTCTTCGATCCATCTGTATAGATCTGTATTTCATAATTTTTTATCGAGGAATTAGCCAATAATGAATTCGAGTAATAATTTACAGGATTAAGAATGAGATTATGTTGGAGATATTCATAGTTGTAAGGAGAAAGTCTAATAATATTGTATGAGGTGGAGATACGTATAGGAGCTATGCCAGATATTACTCGGAGAGCACTAGATGGTGAGGTTGTGTAAGCTTTAGTTAAGGACGAGAGAAATGGTCTTTGTATTGATATAAGACGTTTTTGCATGAGAATTTAGATTCTTAATCTGAGGCTCCATAAAATATAATTTACTCTGTAACAGTGTGATACCAGATTTTTTGGAAAGATGGGTTAATACTCGAAGTATTTGTACTAGTACAACTTAAGGAATTATGCAATATAAGAGTTTTGCTTTTAATATATTGAATGTGCTATGCCATGACTGTCGAACGTCAATCATTAATTTATATGTTTTTCAAATTTAATATTATTATTTGAAATATTGATAATCGGATTTCTAATGTACTTTAATGAAGAATTATTTTTTGGTATGTATAATGCCTTGCATTTTAGAGTAGAAATTTTTAAATGATACACTCTTGTACATTGTTGAAAGATGTTTAGAGACTCATTTGCATTTTGTTCAATTGAATTTCTATTTTTTTTGCTTTAACAAGAAGTATAAAGTCATTAGCATAGGCTTGTACATGGGTATGAGAGATATTATCATAAAGTAAAAGAGAATAATTAGCATAATAATAAGCCAGTTTGCACTGGTGTCGGGCTCACTCGCACTGGAATGGCACTGACTGGAGTAGAATAGTCTTCAATGATGAGTCCCGCTTTGAACTGAGCCCCGATGACCAGCGAAAGCGAATCTGGAACGAGAGATGTGATACCAACCTGACTGTCTTCCGGCAGACAGGCCGACAACAGCAGTGATGGTGTGGGGTGCCATTTCATTTCATAGTAGGACGCCTTTGGTTGTCATCCGTCGCAAACTTACAGCACAGCGGTACGTCGACGAAGTTCTAAGGCCCGTTGTATTGCCCTTCATATCACGCCACCCAAGGCTCACGCAACCATTTCAGCAAGGTAATGCCCGCCCCCACGCTGCACATATTTCTACTGCTTGCCTTAGTGCTTGCCAAACATTATTTTCGCCAGCAAGGTAGCCGGATCTCTCTCCCATTGAGCACGTTTGGAGCCTTATGGTCAGGGCCCTCCAACCAGCTCGGGATGTTGACGATCTAACGCGCCAGTTGGATAGAATTTGGCACGATATCCCTCAGGAGGACATCCGCAACCTCTATCAATCGATGCCAAGCCGAATAACTGCTTGCATAAGGGCCAGAGGTGGACAAACGCGTTACTGACTTTTTCACTTTGTGAAGCTCTGTCACTTCAATAAATCATCCAATTTTTCTCAAACTGTAATCATTTGTTTTTCTGTACATGCACATCACTTCTACCGATTTTCGTCGCATTCGGGTAACTCCTTCTTGGTGCGTCTTTTTTTTTTTTTTCTTGTCTAAGAGTGTATATGTGTGTGATATTTGCAGTCGAGGGTCCAGATGTTTTCGTTTCGAGTGGAAAGGCTGCAGAACGAACCAGACAAACGAATATCAATTTAGAAACTCCGCATCTTTATTCTATTAAAATAAGGGCTCATATTTTTTTACACCAAGATCACATATTCGATAATAATTTAAATAGTAATATTAGTAAATTTAGAACTCGACGTCGTAAATATTTTTAACAAAGGAAAATCGAAGAAACAGAGCAAAACATTTGTATAGCACGAAATAGCAGAAAGCAATCTGACGAAAAATGGCTCGTAGAACTATTTATAGTACCGGTTACATAATACGCGAGAGAATTCTCGAAAGTGCTGGTCTAGGGGGAAGATCTTGAAATCGCGGAAAGTTAATTAGAGGTTGCTTTTCGCATAGAGCAAAGCCATAGTATGTTTAATATTTTACATATATATATATATATATATATATATATAAACATACACAGTTATATATATATATATATATATAAACATACACAGTTATATATATATAAACTGTGTATGTAGTTTATATATAAAAAACTGTACGCCTCCCGAAAGAAGCACATAGTGTTTTCCAATTTTTACATTATGCACACACATGTATATATATACATATTTATATAATGTGTCACCAAGTTTGTAAACATATACTGCCAAGTTTGTAATGATGTTAATTTCTAGTTCAATGTACATTTTTAATAGCCTAGTATTTCCGTTTATCTGACCACCGTTCACTTTTATGACTGTTGACAGGAACACTGGTGTACATGTAAATTCAGATTTCGTTTACGATTAAATATGTATAAACAATACAAAAACCTGTTAATAATTGAAAAAGCGCCCAACAACGAGGAAATAAGTATTTGGTTTTAAGTTGAAGAGGTAATTGTGATAATGTTTTTCGTCCTCTTTCGGATCTGAATGACAGAATTAATTTGTGGTGTTCCTCCCTTTTATCTAATAACTAAATGTGGAGGAACTTAGTGAACTGCTAAGCGAATAATCGCTTAAGTTCAGAAACAGAAACGTAGCAATCAAAAAGGATTAATTACCCTTTATTGCTCAAAATAAAGATACCGAGTCGGCCCCTTTCTCAGGGCGTATAGCAAAGTCTCCACTTTAGCTTAAAAGTGTAAGAAAAAAAGAACTTAACTAATGACTAACTAAAGAGATTTAGTCAAAGCTAACACAAATCTAACTAGTTAAGCCCCTAAATATCGAATTAGCCAGTGGAGCTATATACGGCTGAGCGTAGTAACAGCTTAGGGAGACGTGGCTAAAAGGCAAACGCGCGCTAGTCAGAAACTCTGATGCTCTCTGCCGAAGTCAGTGGAACTTCGACTTAAATGCTATCTACTACTCATTTGCATTTAACGATTCCAAAAACACTTTCTGGTAAGAAATTTGTAAGCTGAAATTAGAATAGGCAGGAAAGGATCTTTAACTTAGAAATAACTGTTATAAACTTAGGATAAACCTTACAAATTGTTTCAGTATATGTTACTCCTGTTACATCAAAATCAGTTTCTCAAGGTAATAAATAGGAAACGAAAATATCCACATAATCTTAAATTGAATTAACATGCGATTTTGAAAATGAATGTGACAAAAATCGACTTAATCGAAAGCAAATAAAACCTGAATTATTTTATTAAATTAAAAAATAAGTCTTAAAATATTATAATAGTATTTTCCCCTTTTCAAAAAAATCATTCCCTGTTTCTTTTAACTTTTGAGCAGGATATTTGAAACAAACACGTGTATAAAATTTATGACATTCCAATGAATGTTTTTTCCTACCAAATAAGGTGAATAGATCTGTTCATATATTAAGAATAAAAATTAAATATACCTTAAATTTTGGATGGTATCAGTAACAAATGATGGGAGAAAACATACAGGTTGAAAAAAATACAAGAACGTATAGAATAAATATCATTCTTGTTTTATTTTGGAAATAATCCCTCAGAATTTCAACTGTTAAAACTGCAAAATAATTGAAACACATTTTCTGTTACACATTAAACATCTGCTTTGTCAACACGAACTTCTTTTTAATCATTTTAAAGCTTTTGATGTCCTGAGCTGATTTCATTCCTCCAGACAAATTCTTTCACTACAAACTCTGCATTTCGTATCCGCGTACCCGTAAAGATAAAGTATGCGAAGAACAATAAAATCAAATGGAAAAAGTAAATAAGTCAATAAGTAAATTTTCTTCTTAAGTTAAAACTGGGATTATAAAGTGAATGTGTGTGACGCAACTTTTCTTTATTTGCCTATCCTTGAAGATTTGTGTAAAAGTGAAAGAAAAGAAGTAGCTCCTTCAACATAAATCTGCGGAATTCTGAATAAGCGTAATTGAAGTACAATGTCATTTAATTACAAGGAAGATTAGGGGATTTATTGTAACAGAATTTTAAAAAGTAAAGGAAATGTGTGTACGGGATTACTTTGGTATTACCTAGGTTAAAACGATACCAGCATAAATCTAACTGAATACTTATTGGAAATAAATCTAAACGTCTAAGCTTAGTAATTTTTGAAGGAAAATGCGCTTTGATTTGATTCTTTTGGAACAATAAAGAAAAAACTTAACTGGCAACCGATCATGATGCTTGATTTTAATAATATTTTAGCGTACGATATGATTAATTAATATCTTAGGCATATTTTGGGCGAGACTATAGTAATAATTAATAATTAGTCATATTAATGATATAATAATAGTTCGAAAAACACACATTCGTTCTCTTTTGGTTTTGTGATTCCTTATTACGACAAGAATATTTTCTTTCAATTATCTAAAGCTTCAGGAAGAAACATAATCAAGCATGAGCCGCTATATAAAGAATTTCTGCTTTCCGAAATCCTTATAATATAAGTTACATGTTAATTTAATTTTATTCAGTGTATAAAATTTATGAAAAGATTTGATTATTATACAAATATCAGATTCTAATCCTAAGAAACGATAAATAAGTAAATAAAACATATATGCCCAATTACATTAGCAAAATCTCAACCTATCTAAAAAAAATTTGTTCTTTTCAATTTTATGTAAAATTTGAAATATCATCGATTGTTTGCAAGGAAAGAACTGCATGGACAAGAACGCGAGAAATAACAAGAAATAAGGAAACTGATGTTACTCATTTCCTAGCTTAATAATGAAAAAAATCGCAGCCAGAAAATCAAAAGTACCTGTGAGAGCTCTAAAATGACAGAATAAGTTCCTTATCAAGAAAGCGTATAAGAATATTTAGAACATCCTCCTTATGTATATATATATAAAGAAAAACGGTGTTTCTTACATATATGAGACAAAGTGATGATATGAGATAAAGTTATAAATTCATTAAAATCGAATTCAAAAAACATTTCTTTATTATTATTTCTTTACTTACAGCGTTTCAAGCTCCTCCACCTCAGCTAAAAATGTCCATATTCCTTAAATATATTGCAAAGATCGATTGAATAGTTTCATTTATGTTAAATATAAGCTTCATTTATGTATTTTACATGTTTATTTTTCTAAACGATAACATTATGAAACGCTTAAAAATAAGACAGTAACATTCAAGATTTAAGTTTTTTAACTAATGCTCAGCATTATGTTAATTTCTTTACTTTATACCTTGTTTCGTCACCTACTCACTCAGTAGAGGGACGGCAAACGGCGTAGGCTAAACCTAGCTGTGCGTAACTTAACCAGAATTCTGAGTAGATCACTCTCCACTGAGTTACTGTTTTACTAAGTGATAAAGTTTCCATCACCAGCAGTAGAGTGGTAAAGTCGTCGAACAGTGGTAGTTTAACCAGGGTTCAATTCTAGGCAAACGAGCTGGCTGAATGAGCGTTTTCGTAGTTTCCTTCCTGTGCAGTATGGATACGAGCTAGTTCCTCCTAAAAAGTCTTCTATGGAAGCATCCATCCCCTCAGGCAGATAGCCCTCGTATGCTTTACTGTAATCAAATAAACCAATATAAAGAGCCACTCAGATGTTTGAAAGCCTGACGTTAGTTACGTTCGTCAAGTTTAAAATGTTAGTTGTACATTTTCATCCGATGAATGAAACCTCAGTCACCGCACGTAAGCACAACGCAGTAAAAAGGCAAATAAAACAGGAACTGTCTTTCATAACAAGTAACAGGTGCATGAGCTGTGAGAACATCAATGTAAAAACATAATCGATTCTTAATTGATCCGATAAACACCTCTCCGAGCTGTTAAGATATCTAGTGGAAGTCCCTGCTATGTCAAACGCTGTAATTGCAGTGCTCTGTAAGTAGCGCTGGATGGTCCTCTTATGGAGTTTAGTTTTCTAAGTACTGCAAACGGGCAATGTCCACGTTGTCGATAGTTAAACAATGTGTGACCACCACTCTTCACAATGTCCATGCCCATCTGTTGTATCTTGTCGTAGTATTTTGCTGGAATTTAAGACATCCCTATCCTGTAGACTAGCAACGCGCTTAAATATTTTACAGACATATTTACACACTGACAATAAATATGTCCATATTTTCACCTTGACATATTTTACAGATGCTACCTTGATTTCACTATTTCATTTTCGAAGAATGTAACATTAAAAATTTTTCGAACGTTAGCAGTGAGTGTAGTTTCAAATCAACACTCGCAATACGTAATTTTATGGTCAAGAATATACGTGACTCAAGAAAGATTAATTAATCTAGAACAATTGAATATAAATGATGAATTATGCGAAAAATTAAATTTGTTAGATGTTTTTCATCACATGATAAAGAATATGAAAAGTTCAACATGATTTTAATGCGTATATTTTCATTGTTCTTCGCGTATCTTTTTTTTCTGCGTTGTTAAGTTTTTTGATGTCTTGCGCATTTACCTGAAGTAAATGTAAGTATTTTTACAGAACTTTTTTACTCTTCCCAGTTATGTGGAGCTGTCGTAAAAAGTACTATTGTAAAGTTAAGCTAAGTTGAATCTCTCATAAACCTCAGTCACAGAATTGCCATATATACACTCTTAGACAAAAAAAAACGACGCACCGAGAAGATATAAAACAAATTGGACACAAATCGATATGCGTACAGGTTTCGACGGAAAATGCAAAATTTTTCATTTTGGCTGCCAATGAATGAACGGTTGTCGCTACAGCGCATCTGATCCGCGCAACTGGCAGAATATTTAAGAGGATACATTACGACTTCAGGTCATAA
>KK115624.1:322980-336838 GCA_000611955.2 Stegodyphus mimosarum | reverse complement strand
AGCGATGCCACTATTAGACGATGTTGTCGGGAATGGGTGAAACATGGCCGCATACAGCGTCAAGAGCAATCGTCAGAGCGGTACTCACAGCCCCAGATGCATCATTATCATCGATTGTACGTGCAACTAGTGCTTCAGTGATCGCAAGGACCATTCGTAGACGGCTCACAGAAACGGGGATGAGGTCACGGCGCTCCTTGCGCCGGCTACCATTGACTTCTGTACGACGTCAAGCCCGTTTGCAGTGGTGTCGGGCTCATTCGCACTGAAATGTCACTGAGTGGAGTAGAATAGTCTTCAGTGATGAGTCCCGCTTTGGACTCAGCCCCGATGACCAGCGAAGGCGAGTCTGGAGACGCCCCGGACAGCGGTGTGACACCAACCTGACTGTCTTCCGGCTGATAGGCTGACAACCAGGAGTGATGGTCTGGGGTGCCATTTTATTTCATAGTAGGACCCCTTTGGTTGTCATCTGTCGCAGCCTTACAACACAGCGGTACGTCGACTAAGTTCTAAAGCACATTGTGTTGCCCTTCATGTCACGACACCCTGGGCTTACATTTCAGAAAGATAATGCCTGCTTCACACTTCACACGTTTCTACTGCTTGCCTTAGTGCTTCCGAGCATTACCTTGGCCAGCAAGGTCGGCAGATCTCTCTCCTATTGAGCACGCTTGGAGCATTATGGGCAGGACCCTCCAACCAGCTCGGGATGTTGACGATCTAATGCGCCAGTTGGACAAAATTTGGCACGATATCCCTCAGGAGGATATCCGCAACCTCTATCAATCGATGCCAAGCGGAATAACTGCTTGCATAAGGGCCAGAGGTGGACAAACGCGTTACTGACTTTTTCACTTTGTGTAGCTCTATCACTTCAATAAATCACCCAATTTTTTTCAAACTGTAGTCATTTGTTTTTCTGTACATGTACATCACTTCTACCGATTTTCGTCCCATTCGGGTAACTCCTGCTTTGTGCATCGTTTTGTTTTTGTCTAAGAGTGCATTTAGACCTCAGACGTTTGACTCCTGAAAATCAGCTTCGTGTGGAAGCGTCAAGTGCTGATAGTTCGCCCGTTGATGAAGACAAAATTACCATTCGTAATTTTCTTCAAGTGTATTTCTCGTAACCCATGCTATTAGATGAGTTACGATTTTCTTTCCATGATATTCGACTAATTTGACGAAATAATGATTAAGTACACTATCGTAATGGATTGAAAATGAGTCCGTTAGATAAGAAAACGAACGTACATTTTTGTCTGCAGCATTTTCAGACACTTTGAGTTTATTATCTATTTTTAGAAATAATTCTACATGTCGCATTTAAGTAGGAAATTCATATGCTAGGGGAAGTTTTCAAAATAGATTCATAATCGTTTTTACTTCCTTGTACGAATTAAAGAAGTATTGTAATCGCGAAAATTTTCGGGGATCATATTTCAACGAAAATATCCATTTTGACCACTATCGAATACAATTTAATGATGTTTTTGCTTGACATCTCTACGTAAGGACAGAATAAAGGACTCTTTTTCCCAAAACGAGTTATAAAACTGTTTTAAAATGGATTCAGAAGAGATTTTTTCGTACGTACGTATGTATCTCGCATAACTCAAAAACGAGTAGTCTCAGAACATTGAATTTTTTATATAAGACTGCTATAACATGTACTTTTATGCACCTGGCATTTTGGTTGCAATCGGCTGCACCAAAAATAAATATGTATATATATATATACGTAATATTTGTTGTACTTTTGGCGGAAGATGAAAACAGTTCACGTTTAGTCATGGCGAAAACATCTGGATACATGTCTGGACATAGAAGCGTAATGGATAATCAGATGGAATTTTAGAAGCAGGACCAGCTTGATAGTTAAACACCATTTATTCTTGAATGAGGAATTTCTTAATACATAACTGTAGAATACTACGGGTGTTAAACGCGCCCCATAGTTTTAAATATGCAATTACATTCTAATTAACAGCGAATAGCTAGCACAGGCTGAGGGACAAGCTGTCAGCACGCAGACGAAGAGGCGAAAAAGAACGCAGTAGCTCAAAGGAAGACGGGAGGAAGTAATGGTTTTAGTTTGAATTAGCGAAAGTTTTGGTTTACAATTATTTGATTGGGCAGGAGGTATCTGCATTAAAACGTTACGTAATTTTGAATGATCTCGAATTTGGGAGAAAGCATGAATTTAGGAGGAGAGATTCAAATTTAGAATGTTAATTTTGAGGTTGCCAATTATTTTTTAAAGCAGCTATCATATTTTGTTATATCTTACACACACACACATATATATATATATATATCCACTAGTTACTCGGTTCCGTGAACTCCTTTTCTTTTATTCTTATATGTTAGTAAATTGTACATTTTTTGCTTTAAAAATGATTGAATTATGTTGTTCTTATATCCCGGTTAAGGTTTTTATGCCTTTAGTTAATCTGCATGCAATATCTGTAGAAGTATGAAGAATTTACAAGTTGGTTAAGTGCGGATAAGCCTAACATTCTTTTTTACCGTAGCAGTCATTTTGTTAGAAATTTAGCAGAATAGGGAATTAATTCTTCCTGCACCTTCAGTGTCTTGTTGCCGAGTGAGACCAAAAGAAATTTTTAGTTTTGTGACAGAAAAATCTGCCTTCTTTCCCTCTGGCTCAATTGCTTATTTTTGCATAGAAACTGTAATTTTAATTATAAAGAAAAATTATTTTAATTGTCTTAACTGTATTTGGTGTTTTATGCTTTTCTGTATCTTTCAATTTTTAATAAAAATACTTTTTATGCATTTCTCCCTTGTCGTGAAGTAAGAACTGAATTAATTGAATGAGAAATATATCTCAAATGAAATACGAGGAAATAAGTTTAAATGAAATGGAGAAAAAATTCCATATAATTTAATATTCCGTACAAGGAATTCATGTAGTGTACTCATTAGGATTTTTACACCTTGCGTTTAAGCAGATAATTAATACAACAGGCTAATATTATAAAATATGCCTCATAATCGTTTTTTAATAAACGTTTATTTTTTTTCTTTTATTATAACTCTCTTACGTAAATTAAATACAACACTCATTTTGTACAAAATAAGAAATTTTATCAGAAATAATTTTTGTCCGAGAAGGAAATGCAAATTTAGTCGGTCTTTAAAATTACTGAAATTTTTATCAATTTAGAAGTTTTGAATATCTCACTGAAAATGAAAATAGCTCAGCCACCAAGAAAATAATGACAATTTTTAAGTCTCTAGACACATTTTGTTTAACAATTTAGGCTGTAGTTCGATATTTTATTTCTTCAGCTACCACGCTCGCTACGAAGGGGAAAAGAAATGTAAGATAAGAAAGAGAAAAAGCTAGCTATGCAAGTTTTCTTTTCATTTTAATGTCAGCGGTCAGTTAGATATAGAGATAGTGAAGAAAGTTTTGCTCTGGAGTTCATGGTTATGTCTTAGAAGTGTTTAAGGAATTTACAATAAAGGACTTGTTGAAAAATAATGCAGTGAAATCGAGTATGCGTTAGACATTAAACTGGTAACATTTTCTTATAATGGAAACGGTAGAACGAGATGAGAATTTAGATAAGGTAGTTATTTAGTTGAAGATTCCAATATATCTTCCGAATCCAAAACGAATATGCATGTTTTTGTGATACTTTCACGGACAACATAAAAGATTTCACAATTTTTCCAAAGAAAAGAATCATTTTACATTTTTTTCAGACAAAAAGCGAAGCAAATAAAACAAAGAACAAAATTATCAACGGTAGCTAAAAAGGTGTGCTTCATCACAGAACTCAAAAGGTGTATTAATTAATCCATTATTTGAAATTTTATAACCGTATCCTATGTCATCATCATTTTTATACTACTATGTAACAATACTAAAACTCATATTGCGTTATATTTCAACTACATTATACATTCATATCTTATTATATATGCAATTAGTATATTATAAAAAGATCAGGAAACTTTTGGATGAAAATGGTTGAACGGAAATGATTGGCACAAAGTCTATATTTTTATGATTTGATTCGGCTTTTTAAAAATTTTAATCATTTGTTATTTTAATTATTAATTAATTTTATTATTATTAATTGTATTAATTAGAATTAATAAATTAATTAATGTTAATATATTTTAATTACAATTTAATTTAATTATTATTATTTATTTAAATTAAATTTCAATTACTAAATCATTATTTTTATTTTTATTACTATTTTTTATTTTAATTTCGTTATTTAAGTACTCAAGGGCTATCTGCCTAAGGGAAGGGATTCCTTCGTGGAGGAATTCCTAAGGGAAACTGTTTCGTATCTATGTTACTCATGCAACCAGCCCGTTCGCGGGATTCGGAACTCGGACTAAACTGCCAGTGTAAAATTAATGAGTAAGTAGATGACTATCTATAAACCTACGTTAAAGATAAGAAAGGCGTTCTTCACAAGTCGCTTCTTTCAGGTAATTATTAGTGCAATTTCACTCCTCAAACTACGGTTCACTCCTCAAACTACGGAAAACTACGGTTTCCTGCCTTACACACTGAAAACCGTCGTCTCAGGAAGATAAATTTCAAATGCTTAGTTATAATTAATTATCGAACCATATATCATCTTTAAACAGGTGCGCGGTTTTAGTCGACTGCATGACAGTCAGTCTACGAAATTTATTTGTCAAATCTAGATATGTTCGTTAATTAGGCAATTTATTGTATTGCAGTTTAATTAGGAAATTTATAATTTGTATCTGCTTTATTTTATAGAAACGGCTGGTATTGTTTGCTAGTGGCTAAGTGTAAATAATTGTGATATTGCCTGATATTCGAAGATATCTGTCTATGATATCTGTCTGATATTCGAAGGAAAAGATAATAAACAAACAGTAATTTCAACTGCATGTTTGTTGACGGAGAATTAACTTAACAAAAATTCTGGAAATTTAGAGAATATAAAAATTTATAAATTCGAGTCATTAAGACTTATACCTTACAACAATTGTTCTGAAAATTGTGTTTATTTGTCAATTATTATTATGTAAGCATTATTTTGTTACTGATAGTTGAATTTTAAGATAAACCCCTTTTTGTCCATACGTTTCAAGGTAAATACACACTGTTCATGAAATTGATTTGAATTACTCTTTCAAGACCTTTTCGGAAGACCTTTGGACTCTTGAAATTAAATTTTAAAATATAACTGTATTAAAAATATAGAATAAAAGCTACATTTACACCTGCTGCCAATAAGAAATCGTTTTCGACTGTCATGCAATCTTCTCGTATATATATTTAGTATGTGCTAACAAGTAATTGGAAACATAGAATAAAACAACATAAAAAATTAAAATACATTTTTCATTCAATAAGGAAAAACATTCCCTTACAAGCAAGTATATTACAAAAATTCGCTTTATTTTAAATTAAAGAAATATGACAAATGAGGAATAAATTTGGCGATTATTACTGTACAGACTACTAACCAAATGGGAAATTAAGAATTGAATATTTAAATAGAATGAAGAAGCAAAGTATATTAAATTGGAATTCATTTTATATTTTACTCAGATTATTCCAATCTATCTCCTTACATTCCCTCTGTTTTCTAAAAGCAGGGTAATTGAATTAGAACTCTTATTGCAGCTGATGTCAAGTGAGATTTTTAATTTCTGCCTGACATTTATTAAATTTTGGGAATAAAATTAAAATGATATAAGCAAGGAAATATTTAATAAAAGTATCTGTTGCTTTTAATATGAGCTCGCCTTTATTAAAATCTGCAAATGTTTTCGTATGGAACGTTATTGGCGTTCACGAAGCCTTGTAAGAAGATCATGAATAGCTACTGAAAAGTAATAAAAATGAAACTGCATTTGTAAATATATTGTTGCAAAATACCAATTTCATTCTCATTCGATAAAGGCAGTATTTATGTTTCAGGAAACATAAAATATATAACCTTACCTGAATATTTTGGAAGTAAATATGATTTTTTTTTCAAACCGATTCTTATTGAACTGAGGATATATGATTCTCGGATATATTGAAAATAATTTTCTTAAATTTCATATACTAGAGTAAAACCAAACAAAAAAATTTGCAAAGTTCTTTATTTTTGGTTAACAAAGTTAATACAAATTCAATGAATGTATGTAATTTTAACAAAATAAATTATATTCTTATGTGACGTCTACGTTAAATGTTATACTTCCCCCAGGCATAGTTTAAATATTCACGTTTACAACTGTTTTCACGAAAATCTGAGATTTCTTTTATTATGCGTTTTCTTTCTTATGTGAGGTGTTTAATCTTTTACATTTTACTCTTTTTAGTGTTTAATACAACATTTACCTAAACACTTTTGTTGGAATTTGATGTAAACCATTTTAATGTTATTAAACTAGAAGACAAAATTGCGGACACCTTTTAGAAAAACTGCATCTCTGAAGTTTGATAGCTAATAATGCTCTAAAATTGTGCATCAATAGAAAGATAGTTTAACCATAATTATACAGCCTCATAGTGTATTTAACTACATGCAGTTTATCAAACAGTAAACCCAAATAATCAGAAAAGAGAAAATGCAAATTCCTTAGGTTCCTATGAAGCAGATATTTTTATTACAGTGTAAGAGATGAGCATGTTTAGAGAAACAAGCGTTATCTTATTTTGTCGATAAGCCAGTGAGGTCACAATAGGGTTCAACCAACACTGTCATACATTGGAGCTCAACAGAAGCCACTTGTTAGTATGCTATGCCATTGCTAATAAGATGGTTGATTTTTAGATTTTTTGAAATATTTCAAAGATCTAAAATGTACTAAAATTATGGAAATGACATGACAGTTAAATGATCATTTAGAAAACCATGTAAAATCATGCCATTCAGTGAACAAATGCTACAGATGTTAAGATATTAGAAGGAAAATCGATGGAAAAGTACCCACAGCTGGTATTTCTAAATCTTTGGAGAGTTATAAAAAACAGTCACTCACACTAAAACCAGATTGGCATTATAAACTAGGAAACGTTGCACAAAATCAAGTGGTAATTAAAGAATTAAGACACTGCATCTAGGTTGCCTAGGTAACTGCCTAGGTAACAAGTACTCAACTGGGTGAGTACAAAGAAAAAATTCCGCAGTTCAATGTACAGTTGAGTGCAAGGACTTTTCAGTGCAAACTGCAGTAGTACGGTTTTTGATGCTAAAATTCTACGACAAAAGTAATTTTTGTTTCTTAAACAAAAGACTGAAAGATTAAAATGGAGTAAAACTTACGCTGATTGGCCAGCGAAACAAAGGGAAGTGTTATTTGCAGGTACGCCCCCCCCCAAATCTCAGTGTTTAGTAGGGTTATGTTAGGTTATGCGAATATGGCAAAGCGCTCGAAGACTATCTGCCTAGTAGACAGAAAATGCCTTAGTATAAGACTTTCTGAAGAAAATTGGCTAGTGTTAACGTTATGTATGGTGGGGGGATCAACCATGCAACCGGCATCGTCGAAGTACGAAGCGAAGTCGAGCTTAAACATTCAACGATCTTAATGACTCGGCCACTGGTGGGGCAGGATTTGTTTAATTGTGATGGCATAAAACAGGTAAGGAGAAGAATAGGAGAATATTTGCATCATTATTATCATACACCTTGCGTGAAACATTGAGTTAGTTTCATGATCTGATAACCTCAATAGATGTGGCGGAATTTGTGTGATTAATGAAGAGCAATTGCCCTCAAATATGTGAATGGAATACTTGAGCCCAAACTGAAATTTTCCGTGCATGAACGTTTCAACAGTAATATATTCAGTTTTTTTTATATTCAGTCTGTTTCAACAGTTTTTATATCTGAAATGAATTTAGCTTCATATCATATTACTTATGTGTGTACGCAAAATGTGGTTTAGAGATAATCATATTCTATCCCTGGAACGATCGGTAGATAATCCATAGCTTAATCTATTATGCACACTAAACTAAGACTAAAGAAGCAGAGTAGACTACAGAAACGTGTTAGACATAAAACTTCATCAATAAAACACAATTAATAGAAGTAATGATTAAATTTTTGTCTCATATTATAATAGCCGCAGAACTAAAATTCTTAATTAGCTCCATTTGAAAGCGCCACAAAGCCGTGATTAATGCTGAAGGTTACTCAAATCAATATTAATTGACATAAAAGAATTTTTGTATATTTCATTTAAGTGCTTTAATTAACTTATTTATAACTACTGGTCTCTTAAAATTCAGCCGTAAATATTATTGCATTACATTCTGGATGAAATCTTCCCTCCGACTCATATACACGTTTTCATCATAAACTCCTAGAAAGGTAGTGTTATGATTGATCAAGCTTCAAAAATATCCGTTTCCCGAAATATTTCTCCAAATTTCAGTCACCTAAACTCCAAAACATATTTAAAAAATTTTATAACTTCGAAGTATTTCCGTTCTATATCCTTTTTCCCTTTTATTAGATATTGACATGTACTTTTAACATCCACATTATATTCAAATCAGAATTTTAAGCTGGATACGGAATACAAATTTTTTTAGAAAATAAACCTTGGGCTGCTCCTTTGGCTAACCGATGAGCCACCTCATTGCCTTTGTGTCCAATATGAGCTTTTATCCATATTATGTAAAAATGTTGACCTTTGGCTTTGTATGGCTTATCTATAATTTCTTGAATAAGTGACGTTTATTGCTTGTATAGTGATGGGGAGCATTTCAGATAAGCAGCTCCAGTCAGTACAGTGGTTAGGGAAGCCTTCTGTGGTGCCGAAGTGCTTGGATTCACCCGGAGAAGGTATAACTGTCTGACCTTTCATAGCTGGAACGACGGTCCCAATTAGGTGCGTCACTATGCACAGTTAAATGGTCACCACTGCTGTCCAATGCTCAACAGTAAGTTTCTTCAGTTACGAATGCTGAATAGGCAAGTGCCCGCTATTGGATTTAAAAGAAAATCCTGATTGAAGAACTATTATTCCTTCGTCAAGTTGATATTTAAGTCTTGTGATTCTAGATCCTTCACCGTACACCCCGCAAAATATATATATATATATATCTCCAGTTCTATTGGGCCTATTGACGAAATTTAAATCGCATTTTTCATGTCTAGAAAGCGCGATTTGTGATATGTATTAGATTTATATATAGCATTGTTCTAATATAGGAATTTTGACACAAAATCGGACTTTTTCTCGAATGGCATTCCAGTTGTCTTCCATATTTCGATTCTACGACTCAAACCATGCCTACATATTAAATTTTGTAAAATTTGGTGCGAAATTTACAGAGAAATTCAAAAATGTATCTTAGGTAACTTTTCCAGTTTGCGCCAAGAATAATTCTCTTGGCGAACTTCTTAATTTATAGCAACCTATTTTCTGTGAAAAACGCACGAGTATTTTTTATAGTTTAGCTCTCAATATTTTAGCTCCTCAATGTTGATTGAATTTGATATATATTTATTAATATATATTTTTATTAAACTTACTTGATTCTTCCTTTCACATTTGGAAATTTAGGTTCATTCTAATTTTATGATTTGTTTTTCCCCCTTAAATCCTGTTAGTGGTCTCATCATGGCAAGGAGGTGTTCCTGGAAGGAGTGGGCTAAGTACGGCGGAAGTATTTACTCCTGGTAGGGTCACTCAAAGCGTGAAGACCATTCCATATTTCCCAGCTAACACTAACAGGCATGAAGCTAAGACAATCTTCTTCCTCACGGTGCTCCAGTCTTCGTACTACAGAAGCTGCACTTTTTCTCCCTATGGATCTGTCGACAAATGATATCGATCCTACATCGTCCGTCGCGCAGGTCAATCAGAGACGCGCCAGAGGTTTAGGCAAAGGATCTCGTGCGAAAGTCAACTACAGTCTCCTTTTACTTTAAAAACTCTCAAGATCCTACAGTGCAACATCAATGGATTGTCTACTTTAGCTACCAGGGTCAAATTGCATCAGCTATTGAAAATTGCAGAAACTAACGATGTCCAGATTATTGCCATTCAGAAAACTAAGTTAAAGATGGATTCAACTGTTAAGTACAATTGTTACCACATTTACAGGAAAGATAGACCTAATGCCAGAGGTGGAGGCTTGGCCTTCTTTATTCGAAACATCAAATCCCAAAGCATCAACATACCCTCTTTTGAAGGCTCTGACCTTGAAATCCAGGGTCTAAGAAGTACATGGAGAGGGAAACCCTTAAGCATTTTCAACGTTTGTTATCCGCCTAACCAAAACCAGCTACCCGATAGTCTCTCTAACATCATGGACAAAGATTCGATCATTATCGGCGACGTGAATGCTAAACATACCATCTGGGGTTGCTCCAGAATTAATAATAAGAAGCCTGAACTTTCTCCAGTTGACTGATGATAATATTTTTATGATCCTCAATGATGGAACGCCCACCCATAGTTCTTTTAGTTATACACTTCCGAGGCTTTAGATATAGCCATGACTAGCACAGAGTTATTTCCACAATTTTGTGGTCAACACTGGATAACATTAGAAGTGATCATCTGCCTATCATTATAGAACTCAATAAGAGACAAAAAGTCTTCGACTCTAACGAAAAATTTTGGAACTTCAAGAGGGCCAACTGGACCTCTTTTAGAAACTCAGTTGATAGTGACCTGGCTTCTCTGCCACTCGATGACTGATGACTCTTTAAATATTTCTTGGCAGAACTTCAGGGAAATTATTCTTAAGCATGCCAAGGCTTACATCCTTAGAGGTAATGTGAAACGTTATATCCCTCATTTCACCCAGGATTCTACTACTTTAGAACCTCTTCTTAAGAAAAGAAAACATGTTATTGAAACTGCCTGTCGCGTGGGGAATGGTTCAAGATATGAGCTTAATAAAATTAAGCCAGAAATCAAATTAGCATATACCCATTTAAAAAGATCTAGATGGAAAGAAATTTGTAATCAAATCGGTGTCAGAACTCCCAATACAAAACTTTGGAAAATAGTTAAGGGCATCAGCAATGTGCAACACCAATTAGAGAAGTGCAACTTAGTTAGAAAAAATTATGGACAAGTTTTTAAGAACGACCAATCGCTGACCATTACAAACAAATAAACAAGTTCAACGTCACCAATGAGGACAAACCTATGTTGCGCAAAGCAAGGAATATTGTACATGGCTGTCGTAGCTCTGACTTCGGTGATCTATCTGTGGCAACTCACTCATCTATGTATGAACTTCTTTTGGCATTGCCTTTCCTCGATCTCAGTAAAGTTCCTGGCCCAGACGGCATCCATGGTTACATGCTAGGAAACCTGAGATGCCTAGGAAAACTAAAACTCCTTGATATCTTTAATTCTTCGTGTACCAAAGGTAGACTACCTCTTGAATGGAAAAGGGCCATCATTATTCCAAAGAAAATATCAAACAAAAATTCTCACTCCCCTGGGGACTTCAGACCGATACCTCTAACTTGCACCACTAGTAAAATCATAGAGAAAATGATTTTGATCAGATTTCGTTTCTTTCTGGATGAAAATGACTTTCTCCCTAATGAACAGTATGGGTTTCGAAAGGGCCACAGCACCATTCACCAAGTTTTGTTATTTGCTCAAACCATCAGGGATTCCCAGAAACTTAAACCTACAAATCACAGCGTTGCAGCTCTGTTGGACCTCTCAAAGGCTTTCGACAGAGTTTGGAAGCATAAACTGATTATTAAACTGCATAATACATCTAATATCCGAGGTAATACATTGGCTTGGATTTCAGACTATCTCCTACAAAGATATATAAAGGTTAAATTTAACAAATCCTTCTGAAAATCTTTTCAAATTAGCCAAGGTGTTCTCCACGGAACAGTTCTCAGCCCAACCCTTTTTTCCTTATATCTGACTGGTATCGAGAAGGTTGAATTCTAAAACTTTTCGGGGTTTCTATTAATTTTTAGATTTAGCCGCATACTCAACCTCTCCTGGTGTAGGTCCAGTTAAAATAAAATAAAACTACTAAAATGAATTAGTTAGAAAGGAGGTAGAAACTGGTTGATTCAACTAACTCAAAACAATATTAAATATAACCTTTTCTTAAATCACTTAACTGAAACAAAACAAATCAAATTCATCTTAATAAATCTTAATGCATCTTAATGCTTAATTAATCTAAATGCATAAACATTGTACAATACCCCAAGCAAAATCTCCATGTTTCTTAAAAGCCTTACGGCTCAAACAAATAAAGTAACTGAACAAACCAACTGCGTAACACAAAAAAAGTACAAATGCACGTAATAACATAAAATCAAACTCATTTATTAATATCTAGGATAAATTTATAGGAGAGCTGGCCAGACTACCCTTACATACAATAGCAATTAATATTCTACATTAATTTCCCTCACGAGTCATTCATCAAGATAAAATTTTGTAGTTTAACATAATAACGATTACTTAGAATAACTAGAACATTAAATGAATTATTCAAACTGGATCTCACTTAAACTAATACAGAAAATTACAATTAACATAAATTTCATACTTTTGACAATAATTTTAAATTCTTCTAATAGACATAATTTTATCTATTATGAAATTATTTTCTTACCCATTACGCAAGATTAAATTAAGACCAATATATAAAGATACCAAGGAAAATATAATATAACTCACAGTTGAACTACCGGAATCCATCATCATAAGAAGCTACAGGTGACGTCGGCAGAAGAAATCCCTTCATTAAATTCGTTATATAAGTAATCAGCTCAAAAATGAAGTTCAAGAAAAATGACATCCGATAGGACCATAATGAATTCGTCTTTTAAGTAATCGGCTCCAGAATAAAGTTCAAGAAAAATGACATCCTGTAGAACCATAACGAAGAAGCCCGGCAACCAAAAATTCTAAAATCTGGATGCACAATTATAGGAGAAACCAAGAGGATGAACCAGGTGACACACAGGTGCTTCAGCTGTCAACGACAACGGAAATGGTGACAGCGACGACAGAATGTTGAAATTTTCTCTTCTCACGAAAGCACCCGATTTTCAACCAGAACCGGCAGGAAAAACCCCTCGGAGAGGGCTCGGAAAAGATCGCTCTAAGAGCTCTACATCTCGCATCAATTTCCGGAAAATTCTCAGTTCATCACATCTTCAAAACTTCAATCGGTCTTTCCGGCGCAGGATAGCAAGCGCGAGCCACCCGCAAGGGTAAAGCTCGGCCGCAGGGCCAAAAGCCCCCTCTGCTAATTCTCTTCTCTGTCTCAAAACTCTAAACTTCAAAATAAACTCAAAACTGACTTCTAAACTCCCGCAAGAACCGAGGAAAACTCGGTTTCTCCTCCCATTAAATATTACTGATCCAAAAGTTACACATAAAATTAAATTCTTGCCAATCCGGGATTTTCAATATAATTTAACCAGACAAATTGAAACCCCTCGAACGAATCAAAATAAAGTCATCGTCTACAACTGACGGTTGAAAAATCTAACACCTGCGAAAACTGGAAACTAAAAATTCGACCCGCTTGCCAACAAGCGAAAAATCTAAGGAGAAACAACAAAAAATCCATCCTTTCAAGATCGAATTTACAACCTTTCCCTTTCTTTTTAAGTTATAACCAAGGCAACATTCACAAAGCTAAAGTGTAAGTGAATAGCGGAAAGCCAATTAACGATATTCATTTTACTGCTTCGTAACAAAGACAAGGAAAACAACGATATACTGCCGGTTGCAACTGTCAACTTAAAAGCTATTTCCACAGATGTTATTTCCGTTAAAAGACGCTCCCCTTTCTCGTTAGAAAATTGTACCGTTGAAGGAAAAATAATTGATTAAAGCTTTTAAATACACTCTTTACAAA
>KK115624.1:306526-322882 GCA_000611955.2 Stegodyphus mimosarum | reverse complement strand
ATATGTATATATATATATATATTCATTATGTTCCTCAAAATTTCAAATTTAAAAATCAAATGCAAATACAAATAAATACTTAAATAGTTGATTACTTAAATGATTAAAACCACTTAAATATTGCGACACAGAATTCGCGACACAACATTCGATTCGATTTCATTTTCATACGAGTTCTGATCTTCTAACAAAATAGTCTCTGCGGAAATTTTGTGGAAAATCCTTGAAGCGTATGAATCGTTTATGTGGAATTTTGATTTTAATGGCTTTGTTACCAGTATTATCAAATGCAAATTCTAAGTATTAAAGGATAACTGCTAGCTGAATTCGAATTAACTGTTTCGATTTTTGTCCCATAATATTAATTGCAAAGTCTGGGACTTACACTGTATGTCCTTAACGCTGCTTAGACTACCGTCTAAGCTGTAATGGTTAGTTATGCTAAGTGTCGTACCAATGGGTTCGGATCGAATCTCGAAAAAGGCATTGAACGTTCATAAGTGCAGAGAGTCTGTGTCGCAAGGAGGCGCTTAAATACACGACGAGCCGAGTCTCAAGGGGTTGCTGGTATGAGAAGACGTGTAAGATTCTATCGAACGGCCTTCTGAGGTGTTCTCCATCAATCTTGAGGCGGAGTTTAATAGTTGACAAGGACAGGAAATACTCAAAATACCTTCGAGAATTCATAAGTTCCGGTCTTGTTTCAACATGTAACTGCATTCATTTTGCTGCATATCGGTGAAAAATAACACCAGCAAATGACTACGGGAAAATTATAAAAAATAGACATAAGAAGGTTTAGTCTCTTTTTTAAAAAAATATTGTTAAAAGCCTGCTTGGAAAAATATTTTTGGCTTTAAGAAGTTCCTTCGCATTTGTACATAAAAATCACTATAATTAGTCAGCTAGCTCTACCTTTCACAGCAAAAGGGTAGAATAGCACTTGCTACTCCGGGAATAAAGGAGAGTTCTACCTCCGTATAAAGAAGATCTCCTTTCCCCCTCTCCTTTTCAATTTTGTTTCCTATTTGCGTATGTAAAAACTTCTCAAGTATTCAAAAGCAATTATCTTCAATCACTAAAACTGCTTCATCAAAAGTACATTATTTAATCGTGGAATTTCAAAGATTTTACGAATAATTAGGAACGGAACTTACTGATTTATCATACAGAAGTTCTTTGATAGTTTTTAAAAGAATAGTCGTCTTGTTTCAATTGAAACAAAATATTTCCTTATCCTTCCAAAGAAAAGTGAAGTATTTATGAAGTGTTCACAAAATGAAGCATTATTTTAATTTCTGACCTCTTTAAAAAACATGTATTCATCTCAAGTAAATAATCTCTCTACTCAAAGGAAAGTTCGAACTTGTGAACTGTTAAATATTTGAATGCTGAATAATGGTTTAAAATGATGATGTTATTTTACTAGCGGTGAAGAAGATATTTAATGATAACTTGGAGAAATACCTTTGAGGTGTCTGTGCAAATGTTTTTACGTTGATACATTCTGTAAGAAGCATGCATGCATGATATTACCCTTGTACAGTTTATTGTATTGATGTGTATTAACAAATAAATATGTGCTCGAGGGCACCATAGTAAACGAAATGAGTTCGAATTCATTTTCGTTAAAATAATGTTAAAATTTTATCAACTTTTCGGTATTAAAATTTCAGATCAATAAATAGATAAGGGAAAAATCACTTACCTTCTAAACGGCTGCCCTGGAACTGCTTGTTTTTCTTTCTATTTCCGTTAGTCTAAGCTGAAATTCTAATCACTGCGTAACACTACTAGGAATTTATTCAGAAATTTTAATTGACATGTGAAAGATATTTACATAATATTTACAGGTTACAATCATTATAAGCATTATGTTTCAAATATATACGGAGACGGTCTATCGATTCAACTTACATTAGACGCGTCACATGTTCAACTAACTACGTTTTGTCTTTTTCCGCCAGAGGGCGCTCATGGGAGATGAGTTATTTGTAAATAAATGTGACAAGTAAGAACAGAAATCGGTTATGCAAGTTATTTTATTGATGACCATACAGTTAATCAATACAGTAATGAATTTTTTATAGTAATAAACGCTTTAAAATTAATAATGCTTTTAAAGATGAGTGTATGTTTCCATTTAAAAATATAAATTTTAAAACTTGTAATTTATTTCTTTTGGATATTTTAGTACTCCTATCTTTAAGAATTTAAGACATATTTATTTTTAAGTGGAACTTCAATACTTTCATTTATAAGGTCAGTTTCCGTTAATTATAATCACATCATGAACTTACTAATTATTTCGTAAAACAGTTTCATTTTGAAGCGTGAAAATTGTCCCTTGGGAGCACTTAATAATAACAGGTGGTTGTGGAACAATGATAGCCAAATCTATACATTTGTTTTTAAGCAACAACGGCGTTCCCAGGGTGCTTCAAAGTATTTATTGAGAAAAGAAAAATTGAGAAAGACTGTCTAATTTATAGGAAGATATTCTATGCATATTTAAGCCGGAGAAAGCTATCGTCCTTAGATATGACTGTCTCTGTGAGCTGCTGTTTAAATAATTTGGAAAAATTATGTTTGAATTAGATGCATGAAAAATGTTAAATGAAAACACATATAAAATTTTATATCATTGCCGATACTGAACATTAATATCATAAGAGAGAAATGTTACCTCTTCTCATCTACATTATGAAATCTCTCATAGCCGTTCACTGATTCCAAAAATTTGTGGACATCTTTCAAGTACCCGAGACGCTTAGACAAAATATTTCCTTTCATTCATGACTAAAAAACCTTGTTCTAATAGTTTTCCTTTATGGAGAAAGTAAAGTGATTAAAGTTACGTCCTTTAAATATTTTCATTATGAAGCTTAGTTTTCAAATGCTATTTTTTTCCCAAACAGAAAAAAAAAATTCGGGTACCTAGAGAATGAAAAAATCAGTACTTTCTAATAATAAATCTCTAATAATAATAATCTAATAATAATCTTAATAAATTTAGACAATTACACACTTGCGACCACTCCACTAATTTACCTTTTGTTTTAAATACAATAAAATATCCCAAATATGAGTAAAACATCCAATTTCAATTAAAGTTGCGAAATATTTACTTTAAACACAAGATTAAACTGAAAGGTAGAATTTTAAGAAAAGACTACAATGAAAACAAAGTAATTACACACAGATTAACTATTTAGATAACAAAGAAGAGTTTTCGTCTTAAATTTATTTGAATTGTTCCCTGATGAGCTCTTGCTTCTACGTTACATAATTTCCAAACTGAAATTGGACGTTTGAAATACTTCTTTGTGTTAAGCTCTTATATGCAAATTGATTTCCATTGTTGGCAAAGGAATTTCGTATTATGAGTCCGCAGAGACTAATTTCAGCAATTCTCGGATTTTAATTCCAGGTAAAGTTATAGTTGACTAACTACCGCTATAACGATTCGCATTTGATTTTGCATTTGAGGAATTTAGTATCCCATTTGAATTTCCGCGGCATAACGCAATATACGTGTGAAATGGCTTCCGTTTGTTATTCAAATGACAAATCATATGATAAGTAATATTATTCTAAACCATTGCTTTGAAGCCATGAAATATATATCATTACACCACACATGTCAGATCCTATTTCACTGTGTTTGATTAAAATGATATTTTATACTTCCTTTCTATAAGACAGGTTTGAATTATTCTGACAGACACCTATATAATTGACAATGCCGATTACAAGTAATTGATTCAATAGAAAATGAACCGCTTTCCACTATAATTGTTAAAAGCTTCAGGATAACTCTCTTCACTGTAATTAAATACATTTCGTATCCTTAATACGGAGGCTGTATGAATATGGAAAATTCAAATAAATATACCTTTTATACTTTATTATAATACTTCGGCTAAATTTAACGTATAATACACGTGAATTTAATAAAAAGTAACAGAATGAGAGTGTTGATGCAATCACTGCAGAACTATTCTTATGCAATATTAAAGCTTCAATATTTAACTAATGTTCTCGAATAATTTATATTTAATTAACTTCATCATTATTCAGTCACTAATGAGAAAAATTCAGAAAACTTCACACACAATTGTGTATCGGCTTTTTAATCGTTGAACGAAGGATGTCGTTAGGTCATTAGGACAGAATGCCTTATGCATTGATTAAAAATGAAATCTCCACAACAGGAAGCAATCAGTATTGAGGAATGATATGCAGGCAAAGAATTTATCTAGGTAACTAGTTTATTTGATTAATGTTTCAAGGTTACAAGTACGCAGGAGAAAAATTGTTTCAAATGCGAAATGGTGGTACATTAATACCCGCAGTATTCGCCTCGATGTTCAATGCAAGCATGCAAATGCTCATGCATTGTGTCATACAGGTGCTATATGTCATTTTGTGGAATTCGTGCTTTTGCCCATAGTCGATCACGTCAGCAACGATTCTTGCTGCTTGTGGATGACGCTGGATTTGTCGTCTAGTCATGTCCAGTACGTGCTGCGGGTGAAAAGATCGAGTAGTCTGGCTGGCTAAGGAAACTCACTGTAGAACACGTTGGTGATAGCAATGGTACAAGGACGAGCGTTATCCTGTTGGAAAATGCCTGCTGGAATATTGCTCAAGAACGCAGCACAAGCGGTGCAGTCCCCAATCTGACTTAGGCATTTACTGTCAAGGTAAGTGGGTTAACGACGACAGTGCTAATGCTGTCATAGGAAATTGCTGTCCAGCCCGTAACTCCTGTTATAAATGCAATGGGCTTATGCTGCAGAAAGCTTGGTTCCAAGCTCTCAAATGACCGTCTTCTAACCAACATACGGCCATCACTGACACCAAGACAGAAACGGCACTCATGTGAGAACTCAACAGATCTCCATTCTGTACCCCAATAAATTCTAGCTTGGCACCACCGAAAGTCACAGATGACGATGATTTAGATTAGTGTAATGGCCGCTTCTGAAATTCTGGTGAAGAGCTATCCGTCAAGTAAAGAGCATAAAGTTTGCATTGCGTAATAAAGAAAACGTAGTTTGCATGTTCACAGTGCTGCTACTAGTACCACACGTATTCCTCTAATGCCGAAATTTGAATTGAAGTCATATCTCAAGTGTACAATCATACCTCTTAAATTTCGTTTCTCTAGCACTTTGTGTTGAGACTAGTGTTACTCCTTCTTGGTGTTAAGATTTTATTTTCCATCAGAGTAGATCGAATAACTAATATTTTTTATAAATGATGAACACCATACGCAGCTTCCCATCCTGCTGCTTGAGTCTCGCTGGGTCGGGATTATTAATATATAAGCTCAACGAAAACATTTTTGATTTCTTCTTAAAGTTAATCTATTTGACGGAACTGCGAAAAGTGCCCATGAATTACGCATGGGTTGATATATGTAGCTGGACCTTTATTAGTTACATTATTTGCAACTCAGAATGGATAGGCAGTAGCGTTATCGATATTAAACTCTCGAGAAAAGATATCTAAACATAATTCAAGTAGGAAGATAGCAGTTTCATATTACAAGAAGGAAATGATGATGCTCAGGATGCTTTAAGAATAGAACATCTCGAACGCACTATTATTTGTACCTGTGCATCTTTACAACATTGTTTATATTCTGGTTTCACGGTTATACTTAATTGCGATTTATTGCATGGAGGAGATTAGTAGCCTTAGGAAAGAGTAAAATGGAGAATCAGTATTTCGACTTACTGTTAATCGGCATCCAAATGGAAATATAGCATCATGTGATAATATTGACTATGCAATTATATCAAAGAAATCGAATGATAGAATTTATATTCCCATTTACATTCTTCCATTTCAGAAGTTCAGCCACTTTCCATGTCGCGTGTAAGCTAAGGTCTTGCATAGAACATCCAATTAGGACGTGATCAGGGCAACACTGCAAATGCTTACAAGATTTATTTATATAAATGAAAAATGTCCATGCTTTGTCTTTCATAAAATCCACAGATTTATTCCCATTTTGATGAAATTCTGCACAGTGGACCTTCAAAAAAAAAAAAAAGAAGGTTAATGTTAAGAATAAGAATTCTATAAAACCAAACACATGTTATAATCACATATTTTATGCTGATGTTAGGAACTTTTGGTTAAAAACGGCAAATTAAAAGCAAAGCTTCGTGTTGAAGCTCCGCGAAGCGTAAGATAATTTCGTTTCATACTTAAACAAAACAAAATCGGCAATATGAAAGAAGATTTTTTGCCACTCTACAAAACGAATTTAGCAGTAGTTCGAATTTAATAAATAAACTAAGCTATTTAAAAGAAATGTGTTTCCGCTGCCAAAATTAAAATATTTTTAAGTGTGTACAACAAAACGTAAATCATTTCATTTTTCTTTAAAATTTATTAACCTATTAAAACAAAGTAAGCGATTTAAAATCAATAAACGCTGATTTACATAAATATATATTATTCATTGGTATTTTATAAATTCATTCGTATTACATATATATATTACGCAGATATTATCGTTTAAAATGGAAAAAAGGAACGAATAAAATATAAATTAAAAATAAATTTAAAAAGGCAATACGCCTATATTAGGAAAATTTGTAATAAAACCGAATCCTTTAATTG
Organism: Stegodyphus mimosarum; assembly: GCA_000611955.2. Lineage (NCBI taxonomy): Eukaryota > Metazoa > Arthropoda > Arachnida > Araneae > Eresidae > Stegodyphus > Stegodyphus mimosarum. Next base: position 316,243 of record KK115624.1, on the reverse strand, counting down.
AAACAAACTAATTCAAAAGAAAAATTAAAAAGAAATTAAAATTTGAATGAAGTGTTACTTCTCCATGGTGATATGTGTAACTGCTAAGAATCCTGTTTAGAAAAATATCGAATTGAGTGGCACGTGATAGTCCGACAAAATGAAAGTTATAATAAGTAGCTATAACTGAGTTGAGATGTAAGGAGGGTTGTAAACTTAGTGTAAATTTCAATAGGAATAAAGTCCTTTTTATTAAATTAAACCCAATAATAAATTAATAACTTTACAAAATTTATAAAATTAACTAATTAAAAATTAGCGGAAAAAAAATTTTCCTTAATTTTTAAAAATTATTTGGGTTAATAGAATCAAATTGGGTGGGAGAATGTTAACATTTAAAAAAAAGTGTTTTTAAAATAAAAAAAAAATGTACACAAAATAAATAATGTGTGGGTAATGGGGGGATATAAAATATGTTGTGAAAAGAAAAAAGGTGATTTAAGTATAAAACGTCTTGGCGTATAATCGGATTGGAATAAAAATCACCATTTGTTAGTAAAAGAGAGAGAGGGCTTATTTATAAATTTAACATTAATTCAATTTAACATTAGGGGAATAAAAATCGTTACGCATTCAGTAATCAGCCCCAAACTTTTAAATAAATCCTATCATAAGTAAAAATAAATTAAAACTTAAACTATCTAATGTGAAATTTTTGAAGAAGTAAATTGTTAAAAAAAATTAATTAAATTTGATTACCTGTCACTGTAAATTTTCGACACTGAATTTCTTGATTAATAGTAATTAATAATTAACTTCCATTCAGATATTTCTAAGACTTAGATTCTAGTTTTTAATAGTGTAAGCAATTGCAATTTAGTAATTATTAGAATTTCAGTATATGAGTTTAGTGATAGGGAAGTTAAAACCTTTTCTCCTCAAAAATTTTGATTTCACTGCAATTGAGACAGGCGTATTTAAATAGTTTTGTTAATATGGAATCACGGAAATGCCGTTAATTTGTAAGAAAATGTTATCTTTAAATTTGATAGAAGTAGGGGTAAATGAGCGCTTAAAGTAGGCAAACCATTTTTCTAACAATCAGCCATTTCTTCCAGGCCGATTATACGCTAAATAGATAATGACTTTTTACTCTTAACTCCACCTTTTCTTTTCACAACATATTCTAATTTCCTTAACCTCACATTACTCCTTTTTTACAAACATTTTTTTTTATTTTTAATTTCCTCACCACAAAGAAACAATTTTCAGGCGCATTGTCTACAATACCTATATTGCACATTCCGACACTGTAAGTTTTAGGCACATAGCCTTTTTTTTTTAACATTTTCACACAAAATTTATATACAATAGACGTTCGTTTTTACGAACCTCTTTTTTACGAACACTCTCGATTTGACGAACTAGCGAATGGTCCCGAATACACTCCCATAGACGTAATGTAATTTTGCGCTCTTATTTACGAACTACAAATCAGGAAAATCTCTTTCTTGCGAACTCAGTTTTCATACTTCTGCGTGTTTCATTGGGACGAAGTGTGAAGGTCAAATAAAATATCCAACTATTTTGAGGCAGCAAGTGCGAAACATTTGAAGAAGTACAGTAAGGAAGGAGGGGGCGAAGGAAGGAGGGGGCGGAGAAAAGGGGGAATTAGGAAGAGGGGAAATTGTTGTGGGAGGCTCTCAGAAGAGCATCGGCCTGATGTTGTTGGGTGGGGGTGAGACCATTTGTGTTAAAGGGGTTTGGGTTGCTTCTGAAACAGAGTTGTTGCTTTTTGTAATGTCATTAGTCATTTGATCTGGACAACTCAATCAGTGAAGTCTCGTTAGTCTAGAGGGAGATTGGGCTAGTTTTTGTTAAGTAAGATTCTTAGAGCTATGTCGCAAATGAAGAAACGAATTTGTTTAGCGGTTGAAATAAAGAAGAAGTTTTTAAAAGAAGTTGACGAAAAAATATTAAGCAAGACACAAATTGCTCAGAAATATGGAATTCCAAAAATAGTTTATCGACGATTTTAAAGGCAAGAGAGAAGATCTTTGGAGCTAAAAACGGAAACGATGAATGTGGACCCTCCTCTCGAAAATATTTTCGAGAATCAAAACACCCAAATTTGGAAAGGGCTTTGCTTGTTTGGTTTCGAAAGATGAGAAGCTTAAACATTCCAATTGATGGAAATGTACTTAAAGAACAAGCACACTTTTTTGCTTCCAAATTAAACATCAAAGATTTTAAAGCATCGGATGGTTGGTTACAGAAATTTAAATTTCGGAATGGTTTGAGTTTCCGGAAAGTGTGTGGTGAAAGTGCAGCAGTAGACACGTCATCAGCAAATGAATGGAAAGAAGAAAAGTTGAAATTGCTTCTTTCTGAATACGCTGCAGATGACGTTTTTAATGCGGACGAAACGGCTTTGTTTTTTAAGATTTTGCCAGAAAGAACATTAGCTTACAAAGGAGGTAAATGTGTTGGAGGTAATAAAGCTAAAGAAAGACTTACAGTTTTGATTGCAGCCAACATGACTGGGTCACAAAAATTGCCTCTGCTCTTTATTGGAAAATATCTGAAACCAACGTGTTTCAAAAATGTTCAGAAGATTTCTGCTGCATATTATGCTAATAATAAGGCCTGGATGACTGGCAACATCTACGAAAAATGGTTGAGATATTTAGATAACCGTTTTTCAGCAGAGAAGCGCAAAGTTCTCCTAATCGTGAACAATTGTACTGCACACATGGAAGTCACTGGGCTTCAGGCAATCCGTCTGGAATATCTCCCACCAAATGCAACTGCAGTTTTACAGCCAATGGATCAGGGTATAATCAATAGTTTCAAGCGAAAATATAAGAAAGTGCTCTTGCAAAGAGTAATCCTTGCTTGGAAAGGGAACAACCTTATCAGATTGATATTCTTGGTGCAATGCATTTATCAATCAGTGCATGGAATGATGTTTTAGATGAAACAATTTCTAAAGCCTTTCGACTTGCAAGTTTTATTAAAGAAACAGACGTAACTGAAGAAATCCATGGCAATAGATCTCACGACGAAGATGAGGTTCTCATGCATGAACTTCGCCGTAGAAATCCACAGTTGCCAGAACTTTCATTCGAGGATTTTTTAAATGTGGATTCTAATGTCATCTTCACGGAGGAAATATCGGATCACGATATTATTAGCAGCATAATCAACGAGAATGAGAGACTTTCAGATCCAGAAGAAGAAGAAGAATAAGAAAATGAAGTAACACCAAGACCGAATTTAAAACAAGCTGCTGAATACTTGCCAGAACTTAGAAGACGATTTTTTGAGGCAAGTGATAATTGTGAAATGCTAACAAATATAGAGAAGATGGAGTCTTGCATTGTACAATCTGTTGTTTTAAAACAGACAAAAATAAGTGATTATTTTGTTGCTCAATGACTTAATAAAGGTACGTTTTACAAATATTTTATATTTCTTGTTTGTTTAATAGAATGGATATCATTTCTTAAGTAGTAATACTATTAAAAATAATTCCTAATACATAAATAAAAGCATGGAATATTATCACTAACCTGTCTCGAAAACGTTAAAATGTGAAATACTAACAATTTCCGATGCCTTTCTAAATTACGAACTCTCGATTTAACGAACTATTTTCGTAGTCCCTACGAGTTCGTAAAAACGAGCGTCTACTGTATATTAATGTAAATATTTAAAAACTTAGAAATTAAATTTTTTTTCGTTCCGGTAATGTTTAGGTATCTAATTTTATAAATATTATTAATTTATGAATTTTAGGGTTCAATTTAATAAAAAATTATTCTATTTTACACTTCTTTACACTTCAACTTATTTTACACTTTGCAACTTCTGTACACTTCAATTGAGTCCTAGCTTTAATTTTAACCTCTCTTTTGTCAGGCTACCACATACCACTGACATATGCATATTGGCATTTTAATAAACACTTAATTCTCAGCAATTACAAAGATGAACACTTGGACATAACTCTTCATTCAGATTTTAATTTCGCTTCAATTTTCCCTTCAAGTAAATTTAATTGAACTATTTGGTTTGGTTTTATTATAAAGTTTTTCAATTTTTAGGCATACTGCCTCTTTAAATTTATATTTAAATTATATTGATTTTATTCCTTTTTCCATTTTAGCCTTCCAGTTTTATATGATTTTTCCTCAATTTGATTTTTTTTTTTTTGCATTTTTATTAAAAACTTATTAATTTTAATAAATTAGTTTCTTAAAAATTTTCGTTAAAGGCATTTTGCGTTTTGGTTTACCATGTTGCATTTGTTTTGCACAATTTTTTAGAAATTATGTTTATTCTTTAGTTTGTAATTTTTAGCACATTGGTTTCAGTTACCCAATCCTTTTTTTGTTTTTTTACTCGAGAACTCATATTTTACAATTTATTAACCCAAACGGACATTAGTCCCGAATGGGATATTAGCCTCGAAACGGCATTTTACATTGAATCATTATAAAAGTCTGACTCACATTACAAATTATTGCCGCGAAATATTATCGCCCTATTTTATATTTAAAGAAATTAGATAATGAAAAATCTACATGAATGTATGCATGTTTCTGTCACTGTGAAAAACCAACGATACCAATAGCCGTCACATTATGTAGTCCTCCACCTGAACACGGGCACTTAGAAGACTGAATTCTGAATTTCGAATTTGTTTTATTATCTATTTTATATTTTGTAAAACGTTAAAGAACTTTTTATTAACAAGCTTAACGATTTCAAAGCGAGCAGTCACAACACTGTATGGGAAAGAAAAAAAACTTTATCTCCAGCGCGCGAGACTATCTAATGGATATTTTAAAAGATATGCTGTTTTTAAATATTTTGTGATTTTGCTGTTGAATCGAATTTTATGTAGCGTTAGCGCCAGGAACGAGATATTTAATAAATAAAGTAACACATAAAACGGAACAAAAAGATTCAAAAGTTTCGTAAGGCGATCTTATTAAGGTAATTGAACAGTGATATGATGAACTGAGAAAAGACGGAAAAAAAAAACTAGAAAAATGCATGGCAACACTCTACGCCTGAATTCTAAACCCATACTGCTATCCTGCTTAAAAATCGTGTTAGCACGAGTGAGTGTGACAGCAGACTAGTAGACTGCGAGCTTAGCAAGAGCACAAAAAAACCTTAACAAGCACTTTTGAGTGACCGAAACCTTTAGATTTTTAAAAAATATTTTTCGGGTCACGTTGAAGCAGAATATATCTTGATGATAAAATAAATTAAAATGCTTCCTTTGTCGCACTTTTAGAGAACTTTGATTATTTTTATTGAATAATATTGAAAATAATTTTGAAATGCTTCAAGAATTCACAATCATATAAATATAATCAATCAAAATTGCTGAAACAACCTTGTAATTGGCGTCCAATTACTATAACCTTCAATCGATTTCGAGGGTAGCTACAGGTCCCTCTTCATCAGGAGAACAAAATTTCTGGAAAAAGAAAACAACCTCAGTAACGGCTTTTTTATACCCTTGGGTAGAACAACGCGCGAGGAGGCACCGCCGTCTATCGGCAAAAATAATAACCAAGAATTAAGTTAATAGAATTTTAAAAGCGTTAGGAAGGACTGGATTGGACTTAAAATCATTCACTAAACATACTAAATCTTTGTGAATATGAAAAACCTCAAGAAAATCAAATTCAGCAACGGAAGAAGCTTTTTGGATAAGTTTCGCAGACCCAAAGTCAAAATTATGATTGAATTTCCAACTATGGTACGCTATTGAAGACTTGTTAATTTCGCCCTTTCGGACATAAGATTCATGTTCCTTGATACGATATCCTTTGATAGGGGAGAAACTGATCTGAAAATTGAATTTCTGGAGAATCCGTGCAACTTTATAACTAACAAAAGGATAAAATGAAAGCACGACAAGGTCATTAATAGTATTTCTGACAGTGAAATGTCTTCTATGATGGGAATCTGAAAATTTTTTAACGGCTTTATCAATGATCACGGGATAAAATCATCGGTCAATAGCAACTGCTTTTAAATAATTAAGTTCATTGATAAGCAAAGATTCTGAGGAGCAAACTTTGAGCACGCGAAATACATAATAGTAAAAAGAAGCCATTTTTTTGCTTAACAGGATAGCATGACTTAGCATGGAGGGGTAAACAAACTGAAAGGGTTTACGGTACACAGTAGTGCTAAAATCAATTTCATTGCGGATTATAAGAATATCAAGGAAGGGGATTGAATTGTTAATTCAATTTCAAGAGGGAATTGGATGGCTGGATCAATTGAATTTATAATAGATAAAATCTCGGATAAATCTTCTTTATTACCATTAAAAAGTGCGAAAGTGTCATCTACATAACGAATCCAGAGACGAAAAGATAGTTTATCAAATAAGTTTACCTTAAAATAGTGCATATAAATGTCAGCAAGTACAGGACTGAGAGGATTACCCATAGCTAATCTTTCAATTTGATGATAATATTCATTTTGGAAAACAAAGTGGGCTTGACTGAGAGAGACAAATAAAGAGTATCAGAGCGACATCTAAATATAATTCAGAAACGTGGCTTTGCTGAAAAAAAACGAGAAAAGAAAACGGAAGCGTGGCTCTGCTGTCCGCCACTTGAAAATTTTTTGTTTTCAAACATTAATTTTATTACTTTCTATTACATTTATTGAATTATTTTTATTTCAGTCATCAATTGTTTTGGCTTTATTACTGATATGCATATTTCCTGTTAGAATGCTACCATCTTTTATGACTTAATTATTATCATTTGGTTATTTAATTAATTCCACAGCATACTACATGACTTTAATAATGTATTATCTTAATCTGAAATTTCTCACCTTTTGTTTTTCTCACCTCTTTTATATAATACTGACTCAAATTTATTCCAATAATTCATCGTATTAATTAAATTTACGTTCCTTGAAGATGATACATAAAAAACTTTCCTAATAATTTATTATATATACATATATATATACACATTATATATACATACATATACATACATATATATATATATATGTATTATATATACATACATATATATAATATATATATATATATAAATACATAACTACACACAACAAAATTTTGAAATGTTTGGGTAGTTCCCTTCTATTTAAGAATCATATGAGAATTAAGTTCACTGTTTAAGCTATATTAAAATGTTGAATTTGGAATAAAATCAACAAGATCTGGACATTATTTTATGTCTGTATATAATTATATCGTTCAAAATTTTAGCTATAGAATTTATTTAATTTAATTAAGTTCAAGTATTTCTTCCGTTAAACATTGTTTAACAGATTTTCAAATTTGCTGCGTCTGCTTTCTTTGCCGAAACATTGTCTATTAGAATCTTCGTTACATGAAATATAAATTCGAAATCAGTTTTATTAATGAGATGTAAACTTTTGTTTCTAATGAATAAACTGCATAATTTTTAAGTATGTAATTCTAAACTAACTATCGTCAACTTTGATTTAAATTTTGAAATGAATTAATCACAGCGATGCAAATTATGGAACATACTCCTAGCTTTTTTTGCAAAGGTTTAAATATACGCAAATTATGCACGATCTTCTTCCTGTTGTTCAAAGGCTTGAAAGATTTCCGAAATAAGATAGCACAATGCAATTATAAGCGGTGTGGATTTTCTCTTTCAACAGAATCAACGTAATTTATTAAATTAGAAGCTAATTATGTAAAGGAATTAGTTCGAAGAATATACTTAAAATATATCTTTAAATAAAAAAAGGAACTCTAATTGCTGCTCGTATGTTTGTGTAAATGTAAATATATATATTCAGAAACTTGCGTATTTAGATCTGTACGTAATGTTATTACGTTACTTATCTCAACCATAACTAATATACGTTTATATATATAATCTAATATACGTTTATTAATCTGTTTTCATTTTAATTTCTGACAGTGGTTTGCTGTTATTACGTCATGAGTTTAAAAATATTCATTTCTCCATTTTCTTGAATAAAATGTAGCTCAAATTTTCATAATGTTTTACCCTAACGAATTACGCTAAAGCTATAAGTAATTTAGAAGTATATTACAACAGCGAGCGTGTATTAACTCGGTTAATCTGATACTATTGGGTATCAGAGGTGACTCAAAGATACTGCTTGTATCTAAGCAAACTGTCATGATCTTATACCTATGAATAATGTAGTAATTGTAACACGAGGAAAAGCAAAGTTCACAGGGAGGAAAAGGGGCATATCGTAAAGTTTTGCTAAAAATATCTTGATTTAGAATTCCCAGCAAAATTTTGGGACTGGGTGAAATTTTGGAATTGTTTTGTATGTATTAAGTTGAAGGGTTAAGGAAGAATAGTTTGCCAAAAGAAATAAGTATGGCTTTTCTTGTAGGAAAGAATTTTCCTTAATGTTTCGGAATTCAGAAAATTAAATAAAATTAAATGTATCTTATGAGTAAACCTTTACACATGTTAAAGGTTTTTCGCGTTAGCTGACATCAAATGGATATTGTTAGTGTTTCTTTGAGGGAAAAATGTAGAAATTCAGCGTGCTCATTGAATCAGATAGTTCCACATTTAAGGTTCTATGTGACCATGAAAGTGGAACGTTATTAAATTTCGTGTGAGTGATACTAGCGTAAACCTGTACGATTACTGGAAATATGATGTTTCATAGCTTTATTGACTCGCGTAAGCCAAGGGATATTTGATAGAATATTTTACGGATATTAATATTTTTCAGTAAAAATCCACTGTTTATCGGAGGTTCTCCCACGCATAGTCTAAATTTCATAAAAATTAGCGTTTGAAGGCTCCGATTAACCAGTGAGAAACTGCGGAAGCACTACAAGTTTAGTTCACAAGATTCGTCTCAGATTTCTCTATAGCGATATATATTTTCTGAAATAATAGCACCTGCAACTAACCTGTTTCATTTTCATGTCTTAATCCAAAAAAGCTAATTGAAGAATAAATCCATTCATTGCCTTTGAATGAAGATCTTATTATGTGAAGAACAATTCACAAAGTTCATTTCCAATTTAATGTATGACTTTATTTTATTCCAGTCATTCAGCTTGCATTTTTCCCTGACATTCACTTCAAAATAATAAAAAAAGTAAAAACCTGAAAGTTTTCAGATTTCATATTACGCCTAAACGAGCGTTTTTTAACGCTTTGTGGTTATCTTTATTTATTAAATATAATATTCTTCGCACTTAAACCATAAAATTCAGTTCAACAACAATATGACAAAATATTTAAAAGGGCTTATCTTTAGAAATTCCGATACACAGTCGCACTCGCTGGAAATAAAAATGTTTTTTTTTCCTACAGTGTTGCCATTGCTCGCTTTGAAAACGTTGAGTTTGTTAAACAATTAACCGCCGAACCTACAAGAGAATGATTTTTCCTTATAATAACAAGTATTAAATTAAGTATTTATAATATAAATTTACACTAAAAATACGAAACAAATGCTCTTTCCTGTCTGAAAATAAAGTGTTGAGTTCGCGCAACGTCAGCGGAATAAGAATATGGAAACTTAGTCAGTATGATTGTACTCGCGCGAAATTTTCCAGTGGAGCACTGGATTGTTGTGCCTCAAATTCTGTGTCGCAAAATTTAAGTCTGTTTAGTCATTTAATTAATCAATTATTTAAGTATTTTATTTGTATTTGTATCCGAATTTTAAATAACTTCGGAA
>KK115624.1:280594-295087 GCA_000611955.2 Stegodyphus mimosarum | reverse complement strand
GTTTTGACTATAAATTAGTATATTCAGCAATGAACAAAAATCTTAGGCAATGAAGTTATATTTTTTTTAATAATAAAAAATTTTTCAGTGAGTTCTACTGGGTTCAGATTTGTCATATGATTTAAATTGATGGCATTTTCATTAACTTACTAATCTATAATTATTAGTTATAGTTAATTAAAATTTAGTGTTTTCTTCTGAAGCAAAATTCTAGGACATTTTGTACATTTTTCATTAACCTTTACTACTATTTACACACAGAGTTTGTTGTTTTTACATTAGTTTACATATAATGAATATCCAAATTAAGTTCAAGCTGAATATTGGTATCTAGCCAATTTAATATTTGTTGCATCCAAGTTACTATGAAATTGAGAAGTTTTTAGAATATTGGAATTGTTATTCATTCATATGTTTAAAATTCATGTAAATTTTAGACTAACTCTTTTAATACATGCTTGCTGTTTATCCATAAGATGCTTCACAATGTGAATGTATTTTTCAAATGTAGAAAAATATCGATATTTATTAATCAATAAAATATTTATTAAACAACAGGTATCAGTAATAAATTTTAATAAACCAACTAAATGGTGAGATTTATCTATACAGACATTTTTATTTCTCTCATAATATTTATTATTAAGTATTGCAAAAAATTTGAATTCTAGATTATTGCTAGGAATATACTATAACCATAAATCTAAAATGCAAGTTACTGGGTATTCAAACAAGTATTACGTATAAGCAAAACGTATGCACTACTAGCCTAGTGTACAGAACTTCGAACTGTTCTAGACTATTTGTCTGCGATGTCATCTAGACTGTTTTGCTGTGATGCTGGCCTCGTATCCCAATTATTAGTCAACTCTCCAGAATTCAGTAACCCGAAGACAGTGATTTGAAGTTCTTGCTTTGTGGGTTTACACAAATTTTTATGTGTGTTTTTTCTTTCTCCTTTTTTACAGAAAATAAACGTCTCCGGGACACCTCAATGTTTTTGTTTCTTTGTCGTACCTTGGGGTATAATATTTTTATTAGAAGGGCCAGCAGTTGGAATTTAATTTCAGAAAAGCTGACATCATGGGCACGCACTGCAACCAATGTTGGCTGCATTGCATCTAACAGTCTGTTTATTGAGTTATACTCAGCATCCTTTTTAGTCGAGCGTGCAACGAATAAAAACTTTTCGCTCATATTCTGAACTTTTCCCATCAAAATGAGAGTTTTAGAAGTGCTAGGTACATTTTTTCCTAATTCTGATGAAATGATATCTTGCTCATTAAGTTTGTCATCATCATGATCAATAGATAAATTACCTTCTGTATCATCATTATCATCAAATTCTTTGCTTTTTCTGTACTTACATACATAATAGATATGCTTGCACATATTCCACTTTATACTTGCATCTATACATGTACAAGTATACTTATGATTTCATGCACTGCAGGCAGTACAAGTAAGTTGGCAAGTACAATCATTACGTTCTTTTCAACTATGTAGATTTCAGAACAATCACTTGATAAAACCTGCCACCCTTTTTCATTTTCCGTAACAGAATATGATTCAGTTAACGCTAGTGAATGTCGTTTAAATAGATTTTGAAGCATTGTACACCGTTTACCTTTATGCAAAGTAATAAGTCTGTCCATCAGTTTGGCTCTAATAAAGTTCATTATTATTGTCATTGATTTATCCAAGTTTTTGACTATTTTACCATTTAGGTAAAGGTATTTGATTGTTTTATGCATCCGTTTCAAGTGCATACTTGTGTTAAGACCGCACTGCATTCGATAGCAATACGCCCGTCATGTAGTGTTCTTTGAGTAGTAGTTCACAAAATACTGGCCAAAATCAGTTGCCTCATCATCGCTCAATAGCGCTTCCGACATCTTTTCAAAGGATAAAATGTCTCTTTCTTCCAGTAGAGTTCGTAGAGTTTTGTACACCTCTACTTTCTTTTCTTTACTTTTTTATTTTTATTAATTGATTTCTCCGTGCTCTATCCACATGCCAACTGCAATAACGTCTTTTGGGGGGGATTGAGATTACTTGACACCACCCATTGTAAAAATGTGTTAGCCATATATGGCATAAATACATTTGATTGTATGTTTCCGCATGCTTTCTGAATGTATGAAAAAAATAGTGCCACCACAGTATGGTCATTTCTGCTAAATGTACAGAAAGCGCGGGGGAATCCTTCATGAAGATCATCAATCGCAAGAGTTGTGATCAGTTCAAACCCATAGTTATTTAAACCACGTGTTCCATCTATACATATACAATCCTTGCCAAATTTCTGAAGCATATACCTCCGAGCTTCGTTCATACGTATTAAGACAAAATCTTCAGGTTTGAACTCAGGGTGCATATCACACTGCTGTTTTGTGCTTTGTAAAACAGCATGCAAGAATTTTCTGATTGGTGCATGGCATTCGCCCAAGCTTCTACACTAATTGCAACGTTGGTATGTTTAACAGCAGAAAGATTAAATCGAAATTCAATATTATGTAAATCATGTCGAGTGACTGGATGCATGCGTGTTGGATCCCCTGCAACGTAATCACGAATTTCGCTTAAAATCTTTTCGAAAGGAATACCAGCAGCAATCTTTGAAGCTAAATACATTCGATCTTCCTTAGAAAGGAACATATGTCCAATTTCTTTTTTGTGTAGTGAACACAGCATTTTCCATCAGTTTCAATAACATTAATACTTGCTGGACAAAACCCATTTATTTTTTTCGACCCTTGTACTTTTAGATGTCTAATACCATTACCACGTAGCGTATAAACACCGGACCGATGACACACAAAAAAGTAGTGGGTATCCCAAATCGTTTTAGTGCACCACCTCTTAATACAAAACAGCATTTTCTTTCAGTTTCAATGTCTTTTTTCCATACACTAAATTCTTGAAAAGAAGGGAACTGCAGATCTTCAGTTACAATACATATATCATGAAAGTTTTTGAAATGGTTCAGTAATTCTACCTTTGTCGATACAAAATCACATAACGGGCATTTGCGCTTGCTCTGCTTGCATTTGTAACCTTTACTATCCTCTGCGAGTTCAGGTGCGTCATTTTTACCATGTTTTGTGCGTTCATGTGTACGAAACAGGTTTTGTTTTGACAAAACTTTCTCACAATCATCACATGCAAATTTGCGAGGAGTTCTTAATGTAGGAGCTAATTCCTCTAATTTTGAAGGATGGAGCTTAATGATATGCGCCCGTAGCTTTTGTCGGAACGAATAAGACTTCGAATATTCCAAACACAAAAAATTTTCTTCCATAGTAATCACACTAAATTAAGACAAGAGTAAAGTGGTAGGTTAGGGTGAACTCCTTAGGGTGACAATATTTAGCGGAACAACATGTCTTTAATCGCCAATCTTATGATACATCACCAACAGCGTGTAGCTGATGCCAGCCGATTACGCTAGCGAAGCATATCACTGCTCATGCGTGAAGCGTAAGCGCGTCAGAGGAGACGCTACTTTATTTTTTATCTCCAACAGGCGAGACTGTTGCCACTCGGAAAAAGAGTGCGAAAATTTGTGTTTTTAATTAATATTTCGACTAGTAGTACGAAGCTGCGAATAGTCGAAATGGCTTTCCACGAATTTTTGGAATCGAGAATAATGTATTTAATGTTCGGCAATGCTATTTTATTTCATTGTAAAACTTAGAAATTTTTTTATTAATAAACTCTACAATTTTAAAGCGAGCAGTGGCAACACTTCTCGAAATAAAACATATTTTTATCTCCAGCTTGCGTAACTGTTGCCACTCGGAAAAATGAGGCTAAAATTATCGTTTTTCCGAGTTTTTAATTAATATCTCTAGTGGAGATGGACCTTTTCCAGGGCCTAGAAAAGAATTGTAGAAAGTTTGGTGAGGATAATTGTAGTAGTGATTGAATTATTAGAGGACAAACAAGCAGATTTTCTTCTTTATATATATAGATGATTCACAAATCCGAAAACTTAGTTGCTAATTGATTACTCGCTGTTTTAAATATGTATCCAAGTGAAAAACTAAAGATATAGTATAATCTAAACGAAAAGTTGTAACTCAATGCAAATGTGTATTTACAAAATGTACGGAAATAAGAATATAATTATAAAGGAATTAAAGGAAAAATAAGACAATTAAACAGTTTATTTTTAAGCAGAAAACTCAAAATTTTCTATGAGTATTTGCAATTAGTTTATAATACCGACATTACGTTCACTTACTCTTTTTTCTCTGATATATTTATATATTTTACAACTCTTAGTGCACATGATAACGAAGCACTCGTCTCTGAAAAATAGATCTCCGTGTTCGTGATGCTATTAACACTCAGCTGGCATTGCCGAATGTTTTCCTCAAGAACCTTTTAAGTCTGCCTAAGATTCAGGAAAGAAACCCACAGGCTATATTTAGCGTATTTCAAGAACTTAAAATTTTAAATGGCCAGTCCATTGTTATGTAATCTACTATTTACGATTTATCAGTATATTTCAATGAAAATAAGTATTAATGCTACCAGGAAATAAGCCTTATAATGCACGTGCGTCAGAGCAAACATCGTAATTAAGAACCTAACTCCTATATCTTCTAGCCTTTATATTTCAGCTAGAATGAATGCATACATCTATATGTCCCACTAATGAATGGAATTTAAGGATCAACAAAATAAACTAAGCACTCCGTGCAATAAAAAGCTACATTATCATATCACCTCCCTTACATTTAAAAGCTAATTCATAATTTGGTTCAGAATATCGGTGCTTTATTATTCCTTTATCATAAATTAAGCTTTGTTTTCATTTTAAAATCTTTTCATATGTTAGTATCAACCACAACAGAGTCAAATAAAAATAGTTTTTTCATCGATTTTGTTTGCAATAAATGTTTTCAAAATATTCCTTTTATTTTATAGAAAAGAATTTATTACTTTCATTGAAATATACCTCCGTTTTCTTCCTATTATTTTAAGCCAAAAGATTTTTAATTTTATAAATTTGCTTTTTATTTAGTACGAATTTTTTTTAAACCAGATATCTTAACTACTGCATACTTGAATGAAGAATTAATTTCCTTCCTTCCCTTTTTATTTAGTTGAAGCAGCAATACACCATGTCCCTTCTGTAAAGAGAATGTCTGATACGAAAGGAATGCATATTTATGAAGCACTTCTCCATCATCTAAGAAACATAAAAGGATATTATTGATATTTCAGCAGACCTCTGTATCTTCTATGGATAAGGTTTCATTTGGTACCGCCTAAAGCTATTTCTTTCCGCAAATATAAGCCACAAAATGGACCTATATTACTTTTTCTGTTATGTCTTGAGAATGACTTTCAAGGGCGTTCCGTAAAAGGTAAAGTTATTACAAGAAGGAAAATGCAATTATTCACAAAATATGTTCCGTAGCCTAATGTACGTAAGTATGTTTAGCTGTGTATGTGAGTGTGCATTACATATATGTATATGTGTGTGTGTGTGTGTACTAGCGGGCTGCAGCCAAAGCAAAATTTATAAGCTTCTGTCTATCCTTGAAAAGTAAGTGTATAGAAACACTTCAGCATGAAAGAAATAAATTCATTCTTCCCAAAACAACAGCCAGTTTATAAACAATTTTTTATTGCCTAACCAGGAAACAAAATCTTTTGACACTTCAGGTTAATACGAATGACGCCAAGATTAAAATTTAATGTAATATTATATTAAATATTAAAATATTATATTACAGTATTATATTAAAAGAAATTTAATAATGAAGAATCTGCATAAATGTATGTATGTCTGTCGCGTTATGAAAAAACGACGGTACCTAGAGGCGTCCAATTTTGAATAACGTAAACCTCCACCTGAACATGGGCAATTGGAAGCCCGAATTTAGAATTTCCAATTTCATTTATTACCTATTTCGTATTTTTTGAAACTTTAACGAATTTTTGATAAACAAACTCAAAAATTTCAAAGAGAGAAATGGCAACACTGCAACAAAAAAAAAGAAACATTTTTATCCCCAGCGCGCGAGACTGTCTGTCGGAAATTCTGAAGATATGCTGTTTTAAAATATTTTGTGATATTGTTGTTGAATAAAATTCATGTGGTTTAAGTGCGAAGAACATCATATTTAATAAATAAAGCTAACACAAAAAACGTTAGGAAAAAGTCCCTTTGGACGTAATATAAAACCTGAAGGTTTTTAATTTTTTAAATTATTATTTTGTACTTTTCGAAACTTACAAACTACTGATTAACAAGCTCTGCGATTTGAAAGCGAAAAGTAGCAACACTTTTAGCAATAAAGAATTTTTTCGCAAACGCGCGAGACTGTTCCCACTTGGAAAAGTGTGTACGAAGATTAGTGTTTTCAGAGTTTTTAGTTGCCATCTCATGCAATTAAAGTCTTACGAAGATGAGAATAGTCGAAATGGCTTCACACGAATTAATGGAATCTGGATTAATATATTAAATGTTTGGCACTGGTATTTTTATTTCACCTTTTGTGGGAATTTAGTCAGCGTACGACTTTAGTCAGCTGTTATTATGTGAAGTTTCGAGTTTCTTCGTGGGAGCGGATAAAGGGCAATGATCCCTGCTTTAGCTTTCGTAATGCATTGATAGTTTGTTCTTTAAACAATAGTTGTTCGTCTAAAAATAGTTACGTTACACTTATTAGAGTTTAATTTAATTCTTCTCATCTTGAACCAATGATCAGTGATATTGACTGCTTTTTAGCTTGTCAATAGCGAGTTGCGGTTTTAAAGATTTCGTAAGAACGACAATATCATCAGCATATTTAGAAGTTTTAGCATTTAATGGTTGAGGCATGCCATTTATAAAGATGTTAAACATTATCGGCTTTAAAATGCTTCCTTGAGGGACGCCACTTTTAATTACCTTACTATTGGAAAGAAATTTTCCAATTACAACTTGAAATGTGCGATTTTTTAAATATGAGTATATTAATTTGATGAGATTAATAAGGAGAAGTGCTTTTTGCATTTTGAAGAGAAGGCCGGTGTGCCATATTCTGTCGAATACCTTTTTTATGTCTAAAAAGCATGCAGCAACAGTATTTTTCTTAACGAAAGCGTCAGCAATAAATTCAGTCACATTAATGAGCTAGTATGTGGTACTACGTCCTCGGCGAAATACCTATTGTTCGGATTCGATGTTATTATTCTTTTCTAGGTGATCAATCAGTCGAATTTGAATAATTTTTCCGAAAATTTTATAAATGCGGGAAAGCAGGCTGATTGGGCGGTAACTGCTGATTTCTTTTGGATTTTTACATGGCTTGAGGAAGTTTATGACTATGGCATGTTCCCATTGATGTAGAAAATTATTTAAACCAAGGCAGGCAGATTTATTAATAGTGCGATGTAACACCGGGTATATTCGCTGATAGATTTATTGGAGATGGAATCGTATCCTTGTGCTTTTCTAATTTTGAGATTCTCAATTATGTTCTGTTCTTCTCTAGGAGAGGTGGGTAATAAATAATTTTCGTCAGTCCGATGAATTAAATTCTTGCTGAATTCTTGGACTTCTTGCTTAGTTTTAGGATCCAAGCTAGGATTAAAGGGGTTTTCAAGGTGTTAAAACTTCTGTCATTTCCTGTTCAGAATAAACCAGTCCATTAGGGGTATTAAGAGGGCCGATGTGATCCACAAATGGCTTTTTAAGTCATCTGGTAATTTTCCAAATAAGAGTAGGTTCATATTCCATGTTATCTAGGAGTTCTTTCCATTTGTTTGATCTATAACCACTGAGTAATTTAGAAATTTATCGAACATTTTGATTAAGGAGTCTTTTTAATCTGGGATCTCAGTATTTCTCCATCGTTTTGCCAACCTATTCTTATCTTTGCTTTCTAGAAGTGAATTTGAGAGCGATCTTCTTTAATGGTAGTAGCTTCGCGTAGAGCACTTTGAATTCTGGAATTGATTTTATGGATTTCATTTTGGATATCAGAAATGCTAGTAAGATTAGGGTGAGCATTTGGGATTTCAATAATAGTATTAAATTTTCCAGATGAGATGACATTTCCTGTAGGACTTCAAGGTAAGAAGTTTGAATAATGTTTTTAGTGATAACAATGTCGAGAACTTTCGAAGAGCCTGTGTAGTGAAATCTTGTAGGAGTTTCCGGTCAGAGTACTTCCAAGATTATGGTGAAGAGCATAATTATCAAGGATGGGGCCATTATTGTTAGTTCTACGTGAATTACAAGACAGATGTTTAGAATTTAGACCTCCAGCAATAAGTAACGGAAGATTTGAGTTATTAAGCAGTCCAGGTCTCTGTCGATAACTTGGCTTCTTGGAGGATTATAAGCGGAGATAAATTAATAAGGATAACCAGTTCTGCTATAAATAATAACCGCGGTGTGTTCAATGCACTTATTTCTAGACGTCTCATATAAAGTTGATTTCAAATTATTTTTTAAGTATAATGAGGGTACCTCCACCTCTGTTATGTAGGCGGTCGTTGAGATATATTTTATATCCAGCAATTTTAAAATGATCACAGCGGTGTAATGAGTTTCATTAATAAGTATTATTAAATTAATTGCAGCGCTATAAATGATGTAATTCAGTCTCTTGATGTTTAAACAGATTTTTATCTCTAGCGTGCAAGATTGTTGATACTCTGAAAAATGGGGACTAAAATTAGCGTTTTCAGAATTTTAATTAATATCTCCGCTAATTAAAGTCATACGAGGATGAGAATGGGCGAAATGGCTTCTCACGAATTTTTGGAATCCCTGTATACCTTTCTCGAAATTCAACTACTCACCGTTCCAGAGGAAATAAATAAATATATATATATAAATCATATATATATGTATACACGCAAACCCACAAGTATAATTTTGATAGCGATGAAGATTTGTTTCTAACAGGTTATAGATATTTCAAACAATTCTTTATTTTAAGCACAGTCAGCTCTTGACTAGTGGGTTAAACCGGAGACGATCTCAACATTTAACTCAAAGTCATGGTTAATTAGAAGGCAGTTAAAACAAGCTCGGGAAAGGAAATAACCTATATTATAATTAAGACATTAATACTGCTTATAAAGTACTTAGTAAGTCTTACTTAGCAAGTCCTTAAAAACACAAGCAGTTAAGAAGTTACATGCATTTTTGCATACTTAAATTAGAAATAATTTCATTTAGACATGCAAATTAAAATATATTAATAATTTTTTCTCTATGTCTTGCTGTTTCTCTTTATCTTTCTTCCTCAGTTCACTGTGCAGATGCTGTTTGGTTTTGCTTATATTATACTTTTCGATAAGGATCAGTATTTAGCAGAAAATATTGGATTTATACATGATTTATATTTAAAATTTATTAATTTACTTTTAATAGACCATTTGATTTAACAATGTTTATATATTTCGAATTTACCTAGTATTGAATTAAGTGCAGTTATGGATCAAAACAACTTGAAAACTTATGACATCTTCTCCTGTTAGGCCGAGTATTTGTCTTTTTCCTTTCGTATTTTCAATAGACAGCTTTCGTTCACGCTGATGGTTTAAGGCAGAATTATTTCAGTTGTTCCTCAATATGCAAAATTAACTCTGTTAAACAAAGCCGGTTAACCGGGAGTTGCCTCTATAGCTAAACTATAACAGGACAACTTTATCATGCCTCTATAGAGGGGATAATGGTATCAGTAAGAGCTGCATGTTGGAATTCCGGAAAGCTCAAGAGCCGCAGCTATAATTTCCTAAAACCTGTAAGTCCATACCTACATCCTTTTAAACGTATTTAAACATTTTTCAAATGGCAAGAAACGTCTGATTCTAAAGAAGCCTAACAATTCAACTACGAATGCATCAGACCTTGCAGTTATCATATTGCAAGGTAAATTGATAGAACTAAAACAAAAAAAATTCAGTTTTGACATGCTTAGATTTAAAAAAATGCGATGACAGATTCATAATGTTTATTTTGCAATAAAAGTAGGCCAAATTTTCCAGTTTGCATTCTAGTCATTCTCATTTACTATGATTTACCATCGCCAGTAGACAGGAGTGTCTCATAAAAATGCTGCTGGAAATATGCCAACGCTTATCTCGAAGTAATCATCTTACTTCAGCAAATAATAGAAGGGATTCATGATAGTTTTCTAATTTTCACACATTAATTTGAAGAGCTTGATTTTAAGAGATCGCAACTTCATGTGGTATATTATTTTTATCGGTTTATGCAACAATATAAATTTAAAAAGCATTTTTGTCGAAACCAGCGCTATTCTATTGTACAGTCATCAGGTTTTTTGAGGCAAGAGATGTGAAAAATGTGTAGTGCCCTCGAAAGGATTGGAACCCTGACCTCTCGAATACGCGTCGAGTATGCTTACAATTACACCACGAAGGCTGGCGAAAGAAAGGGGAAAAATATCTTATACTGTGAAGAAAGTAATGGCTGCTGCTACGTTTCTTTGCCTTATCTTTAATTTTAGTAGAGATTCCATCATTATGACCCCTTAGTACTTTTGCAGCATCATTGTATATATATATATATATATGCAGAGTTCTCTCGCGAGTTTTCCTAAAAGAATTCATCCAAAGAATTAAATATTTTATTTTCTGAAAATGTTTGCTGGTAATCTGGAAAGTTATAGGTTTACCTTTCTTTGTAAATACATGTAAAGAACCCTTAAGGCTACTAATCCGGCGAAGCCAGTCGATTCATCCATTTGCAATACACATTCGCCGCACCTGATTAAATTGATACGTGTTTCTTTCAAATCCTTGATCATATTGCTGATTTATTAAGTAAGGGTGTTATTTTACAAACGCGGATACTCTGAGTAAACTATGGTAAAAAATACCTAGTCATATTATTAGAGCATTATTTGAATACGTCGATGTTAATTTTGTGATTGCTTTATATAAATATTACGTAGATTTTTAAATCAAATTAACGTTTCACGTTAGAATAAAAAAGAAAATATATTGTCATACTTTTTCTATCACCTCCCCTCATTTCTTGTTTTACGTCTCCTTCCTTTCCTTTTTACCGGAAACTAGTTGGTAGAGTTTTACTAGGTATTAGAAAAATTGTATCTATGCACGAAATTCTAAACTATTTTGATCTTTATTCCTCCGTTTAGCCCTCTGTCAATAGAACTTAATTACTTTTTCTGAGCCTCAAATGCAGAATTACTACATAGATAAACTGTCAGTGATAGAGTTACATATCTTATCATCAATTACAAAAAAAAATTAAACTATGTCTGACTGAAACCAATTTGCCGTTACATAAAACACTGCTAAATAAATGCTTGATTTCTTCACCTTGTATCTTTTATTCTTTCACAAAAAGTGTCAAAGAATTCTTTCAATAAAGGCCTGTAGTCTCTTATACTATTTTAGTTCAGAATTGCTGCTTTCAGTGTAAAAAAATAAATGAAGAGGTGTAATAGGTGTTATAAGCAAAACATCATTTGCTTCAGTTCCATGGAATGTTTATTTATAAAGACACTCCTTAACAGTCTTACGTCCTTAAGAGCCATCGAATCCTGACTTTGTAATTAAGGAATGTTTCCTTTTTTGGTGGGGGTTAAGCCCAAAGGGTACCTAGAGACATCCAATTTTGAATAATGTAATCTTCTACCGAATGTTGGCATCTGGAAGCCGTAATTTGGAATTTGAAATTTGTTTTATTACTGATTTCATATTTTGTAATAATTCAACGAATTTTTGATTAATAAACTCAATGATTTCAAAGCGAGTAATGGCAAAACTGTACGAAAAAAAAAACATTTTTATCTCCAGCGCGCGAGACTGTGTATCGAAAATTCTAAAGATACGCTCATTTTAAAATTATTTTGCGATATTGCTGTTGAATTTAATGTATGGTTTATGTTCAAAACACATTTAATAAATAAAGATAACACACAAAAGTTAAAAAAATTCCCTTTGGGCGTAATGTAAAATCTGAAAGCTTTCAGAATTATTTATTTATTTTTTGGCTAGATGAAGATACAATATTTTCCTACATGATAATAAAAAGTTTAGTAGTTCGATGAAAAAAACTAGAACTTCCGATTTCTATGACAAATAGTCATTCTTCTCATGTGATCAAAAATGCCTGGTATGACCTGAAAGCTAGGCTGAAAGATGTCAGTTTTTTTTTTTGTCTTTCTTACGCACGTCTTAAAATTTCAGATGTTGTTCATTATAGTTTAAACGTTTTATTATACTGGGTAAAAATCACTAAATATATACATTAAAACATACATCCTGTGTTGAACTATTACTCAAAATGGAATAACAAAAAGCAGATAATGCATCATTCTACGGGAGTATCGACTTACCTCTCGCGCAACTGCGAACAGTCACACAGCTGGCCATTTCTACGATTTATGGCATGAGGAACGAGAACCAGTAATGAGATGTAAAATATTTCTTTTCATGCGCTTCAGATTATAAACAACGAAATTTCAACGCCGTTCTTCTAGCAAATGATGCGTTTTCTATTAGAGAAGACGCGAAATTGAATTTGGCATATTCCAGTTTTGAATGCAATTTCTAGATTTTTTTGTTTTGATTCTACTTTCTTTCCTTATTCTTTAATTTTATGAATTTTTATTTAAATTGTTTTCCTGAATAGGCCACGGAGCCTCTATGGAGTGCAGGCGGAACCCTTCTAACTCCGGGGAACGCAGTTTGTTCTAAAGGAATGGAATTACTTTCGCGGCTGATGAAGCTTTTGTCCTAGCAAGAAAAACCAAAACTCATTTAAAAAGAAATACAAATACAACTATCAGTCTATTCATGTTCCAATGTACCTAACTAAAACTAACAATAAAGAAAAATCTAAGGCATTCTTTTCAAATCCATCACAAAACTCATCAAGACCTACTAATTTTGCAATAGAAGGATAAAAAAATCAAAACTGTAAACAGAATCTTCCTTCGATTAATAATCGATAAATAGCTCAATTAGATTGACTATCTTAAATTCATAAGCTCAAAAACTTCAAAACTGCTAACATGTGAAGAATTCAGGATATCAGTTGAGGTCATAATTCATACATTAATAAAATGCTATTCAATTCAGTAATAGAAAAAAATTTTACTACATGGAGCAGAAATATGAGTACGCCATATGACCATAAAGAAAAAAAAGCAACAGTAAAAACAAAAATCTGAAGGGTTTCAGATTTTAATGGTCGCCCAAAAGGGTTTGCTAAGGGTTTTCTACGCTCTCTTGAGCTCGCAGTCTACCAGTCTGTTGTTGTCTTCGCTCCTGCTAACCCATTTCTTTTGTTCCTTTAGGTTTGTTATGAAGCTTCATTTTATTCGCACTTATACCATATATTATTCAACAGAAAATTACAAAAATTTTTAAAGCAGAATAACAGCATATCTTTAAAATTCCAGATGCAGTGTTATGTGTTGTCATACATTTCTCTATTTCTTTCAGCCTTTCCTCAGTTTATTACACAGCTGTTCAGTTTTCTTAGTAGGATAGCTTGCAGAACAACTTTTTTTGCCTTTTTATTATTATTGTTATTATTATTTTTTTTTAAATTTACATTTTCTTCATTCTTACGCTATATAAAATTCAGTTGAACTGCAAAATCACAAACTATTTAAAAACAGCATAACTTTAGAATTTCCGATAGATAAAAATGTTTTAGTCAATACAGTGTCTCTTTAAGATCACTGAGCTTGTTAATCAAAGATTAATTAAAATTTTACGAAATATGATGTATAAAATTTGAAATCAAAAGTTCGGTCTCCAATGTGCACATGTTTGGGTGGAAGACTACGTTAACATTTGATGGCTCTAGGTACTATATTTATTTCACAGTGCGAGGGACATACATACATGTATGCAGATTCTTTGTTATTTAACTTCTTTGTAAATTAATATAGGATGATAATAGTTGGTGGCAACAATTCAAAAAGTGATACTGCCGTTTATAATGGGCGACGCAAAACCCCGTTTCGAGACTAATAGCCTATTTGGGATAACAAGCAATTCAGCGCCTATTTCTTCTTAGAATAACAAGATGCTACAGAACTACATCGAATTTAGAAACCTGTGGATAAGCGAAATAACCCCTTTGCCCATCCCAGTTCAGACATGCGAAAAGAATACTGGGGACGGTGGACTTTAAAAATTAGTTTTTTAAGTTTTGTGTTTTCAAGAAGAAATTTTATACATATACATATTATAACATCAGTTTATAAAATATATGTTCAAAATTTCAATTTATTTTAAATTAAAATTTTTTAAAACAAATAGTTAATTATTTTAATTAAAGATTGATTCGAAGTTATAGGTAGAAACAATTTATGCATTATATCCAATGAAACATTTAAATTTCAACCGCACTATATGTTTTACCTTCATTTGTTACATTTACATAATCTTTTAACGTTTTACAATATTTTTTACTATTCCTGTTTTTTTTTCAAGCAGCTAAATTTCTCTTTTTGCTTTGGTTCA
>KK115624.1:241011-279520 GCA_000611955.2 Stegodyphus mimosarum | reverse complement strand
GGAAAGAGTTTATTTTTGTAAAGAAAAACGGGAAAACAATGTGTCTTTTATGCCAAGTAACATTGCTACAATTCAAGAACCATAATCTTAAGCGACATTATGAATCAAATCTCTATTTTTCCAGATAAAACTTTCCCTCTGCGGTCTAAGACGAAATGATATATTTACCTTAAAAGCAAAATTAAATAACTGAACCAAGGTTATCTCAATGTTTAATAAAGGGGCAGATATAACAACAGAAGCAGGATTTATAATGGCCTTGAATATTGCTAGCGCAAAATGGCCTTACACTGAAAGTTCATAAAAAGAAATATTGAAGTAATTTCTGTTTTGGTTCTAAAAAAATATAAAAAGTACTCAAATTAATTGAAAATTACTTACCTCTAGTCATACTATGAAAAAGATAATTTCTGTTGACGTCACAAGTAACTTAAAAAAGTATTTAACGAAGTGCTCAGCACTTAGACAAATTAACGGACACTGAACATAAACACAAGTAGTTGTATTTGTTCGTTATGTAACATATAATCTGGAAGCAAAAGAAGAACTATTGGAATTTATTGCACTAAACGATACGACTCGAAGTCTAGATAACTGCCCTTGATTCTGTACCTAGGAAACACGAGCGTCGCAACTGATGGCGCTGTTGCTATGAGAAGTCCTATTATAGGGCTTTTGCCAGTTTTAAATAGCGACGCATTGTACCCCAATTTATCCTTGTTCATTGCATTGTTTATAGGGAATATAAGTGGCTAAGTATATTATCACATTACCATGGCAGTTTTAAAAATTGTTAATTACATACACCCAAACGCACAACTCATTCACAGCTGACAGGCTTCTTGCAAGAAATAGAAAATGATGAGCTTCCAGATGATGTATTGGGGCTTTAATAAGGTGGCTCTCAATAAGAATCGTGTTAATAAAATTCTTTACTTTATAGAACTAATCAAAATATTTATCACTAAAAAAGGATAATCTTTTCCAGAATTAGAAGATGCCAACTGGTTAATAGATCTGATGTTTTACCCAGATCTATCGAAACGCTTATAATCGCTAAACTTATCGCTGCAAGGACATGGCAAACTTATATCTGATTTAGTACACAGAGTCTTCAGCTTCCGTAATAAATTAAACTGTTTGGGAAAAACATGATTTCACTCACTTTCAGTGTCTAACTAAAATGTTGGAAACTTTAACCCGGCATGAAATTGTTACTATAGATTGAAAATGTATGTTGTACAGACTGACAGAAGCTATTATTGATAGATTTAGTCGTTTCAGGGTACAGAAACCATCATTTGGAAACCTCTTTGGTTTTGACATTTTGGAGAATACATGTCCCGTCTCAACGCCAATCGCTAGAGATATTGCGACAGTAAAGTTGGAGCTATTAGAGCTTAAGAAAGGTTAAAACACTGAAATAGGTTTTAGAAAAAAGTAGTTCAACTACTGAGTTTTGGAACAGGTGTGGAACAAAAACATGTTAAAATCAAAACTTATGCGCTGAGACTAATTTCAGTTTTCGGTACTTCGCATTGTTATAAGTCTTCACATTCAGCAAAATATTTTTAACATACGCTGTTTTAAGTAATCAACATTTAACTGAGCTTGTTCGAAGTGCCCTAACAGCTCATCAACCAAATTTTCGGCAGCTAACTACTGGGATGGACAGTATTTGTAAAGCATCAAAAGCACATCTAAAGTTTGGAAAATCTAAGTTTAATCTTTAAGGAAATATAACTTTTAAAGATCTTCTTTACAATATTGTTTAATACATTTGGTTCGATGTTTTTATTTTAATTTATTTCTTATGTTATCAATAACGTTTTAAGTTTTTTAATTTTCAAGAAACGAAATAAATGAATTGCTTCCTTCTGGACATTGAGTACTTTAGTTTGCCATATTTCATACCTATATTTTATTTGCATAAGACCCGCACTACGGGCACCTCTGTTCTATAGCATAATTAAAACGAGGAAATATTGGCACATGTCAAGGAAACGTTTTATGTTTCAGTATATCAGGGGCACCTAATCCTTAATCGCCCTTTAAAAAGGGGCAGTATATAAGGTACTACACTTTGATCTTAGCCAAAAGGCCGAGAAGCGATGTAAGGTAGATAAGCGAGAGCAGTATATAAGGTATTTCTCCTGCCTTTTTCGCATGCCTTCCTGGTGTAGTGGTCAGCACGCTCGACGCTTAACCGAGAGGTCGTGATTCTATTTCCGGCGAAGGCATTGCTAATTTTTCATCTTTCCTGCATCGAAATAACCTAATGTCTCTACAAGGTATTATAATTATTAATAATTCAAATATTCTTTATGAATACTCTTAAAGAAAATTCATGCCGGAAGTAATTTTAGAAGTTAAATGATCTGTATTATGCATAGACATCCACGATTTCTATGTGCTCAGCTTATGTTGCAGTAACACACAAGTCTTCACATGGAATTTTAGATAACAGTGACCTTACTGAAGTTCGGATTGTATCATGTATTAGAGCGTTATCTTATCTGATTCATAATCTAAATCAAAACATTTCTCATTTTTATATAAAGTTGATTACAATTATTATTTTTAAATTGTACTAACAGTCAGTTAGATTTCATTTAAACATTATAAAATCTTTTTTGGCTCTTGTCCCATTGCGCACTGGTACTGAAATTTAAACAGATTTAATGCCCAGCGACATAGCGTAAACGCAGAATGTTAATATTAATAGTACGACCATAAGAATCTTCACCTCGTCGTATGAGCATTAATTTTCAGCTGTGTTTGTGAAATGTAAGTTAATCGCTGCGCTATTCTGTCTCACGAAACTGACAAGTAGGCTCATATTATACTTTTGTGTAGAAAAAAGTCAATCGTTTTAGTTGGTGTTAGCATTTAAGTTTATAACTAAACAGAAGTGAATCAATACATATTTAGTTTATTTGAATTTGGCTTGTGTTTGCGTTGACAGCTAAGAAATTGTAAGGGAGATAATTACTCAGCAAGGCAAATAATTCTGCAGTTAGCTGTTAATTTGAGTATTTAGTTATAATTTAAATTTCATGCCATAGAAGATATATAGTGAGAAAATGCATGAGTTATAGTAAATGATATAACAATTCTCTCATAACAGACAAGCCTTAAAGATAAATCGGTAAACGTCGTAATATTAATTTATTTTATGTAACTATAAAAAGGATTGGAAAAATTTAAAAGAATATAATTTTTACAAATTAACAGTTTAGCCTCTGCAAAACTGTAGAATCTTTCTCATGCATTACAAATAAATGCTATGCATCGAAAGAACGGTTGCAAGGAATCAAGGCACTCTTCTCGAGTATAGTCTTAAAACTTAATGATCAGAATATCTTGCCAGCATTTGAAAATTCATCGATTCAAGTGATTTCATTGATTTAAGTGCTTTGATCCAGGATACAATTTGATATTTTTCATGTCATTCTGTAAGGCTTATTAGTTTCTACAATTTCATTTTTATTTATTCTATTTTATTGAATAATATAGATTATCTTTTTATTAATTATAATTAATAGTAGTTTAGAAATTTTAAATAAATAAGTTCACAATCTTTTATGTTTATAGATTGTAGGTTATATGTGATTTCAGATACCGTTTTTATGGTTAAACGCTTCACTGCTAATGAATTTTAATTAGAAAGTTTAAGTAAATTTAGAAGATTTTTATTAGAACACTATAATATTTTGATTTTAAACAGGAAAATAAGATTTTAGAAGAGTTCAACACAAAATTCTAAAGTTGCAAGCCATTGTTAAACACAAAACTGTGTAGTTACGATGTCCGGTTCTTCACCGTTTCTCATTGTCGTGTGCTCTGAAAAGCAGATTATTTTCTTCTCCTCTTAAGATTAACTTAATTTGCTTTAAGTGAGATAATTAACCGGAAAAGGTTGTTAAATGTATGAATATATAAAGTAGAAACTGGATATTTCTTTAATGTTAATTCAATAGACGAAACTAAAATAATTAATTTTAAAATTCTAGTACCTCATTGCTAATTAAAAGGCTCTCAATTTGTTTGCTGAAGAATTATATTTCTTGTATTTAACTCGCTAGCGAAACTTGAGATGTAATTTTATGCGCATATTCTTTCAAAATTTCGTTCTTTTTTTCCTGAGTGCATTAATTAAATACCTAATTGGCTTTTTTGTTCGGAAATGAATTGTGTAGTTATGAAGTACACTTTGCTTTCAACGAAATGTTATTGTTTTTATAAAAAAAATAGCAACCTCAGCGTAAAGCAGAAACGGAAGAAACAACACTAAAATTCTAACGAAAAAATAAATAATAAAAAATCAAGAAGTACAACTTGTTTTTAGCGTTTAATTTTTTTCAGAGTTTCAATTCTTGCTATACTTAACAAGATTTTAGAAAATAGCTGAGGAAACATTTCAAGAGTAATAAGAAAATTGCCATTTTGTTTTAAATTTCTAAAATCCTGAGTTTAGTCATAGAAAATAACTTTTGCCTTCTCTCCTCTCCGGGGGTCGAAGCCGGCAAACAGGTGAAACTACTGACTAAAATCTGTACTTAGGTAGTCTCGGTCAAGGGGCTATTTAATTACTCTTCACAAGACTAGAACCTCCGTTCATTCGGAGGATGGTTCAGGCTCGGCAAGGACCATATGATACTGTCTTGTCTGCCTTTTGGCTGTAGGAGCGTTACATAGTTTGATATCGAAGGTTGTCCTTGGAGGTTTGGCTCCCCTTGGTCAACATTGGAGGAGGTCAATGTCTAATTACGTTCTTGTTATGGTGGATGCACTGCCGTCCATCTTCGACTTTGCGTGCTTATCCCCAGACTATGTGAAACAGAAATCGTCCCCCTGGGTTAACCGAGGAGGTTTGCCTCTAGTGGTTTAACTGAGTCAAGGCAGGCTCGTGTTTGTCAGGTCTTGGTGCCTCTTTCTTCTAGTACACTGTCCGCACTCTCTTTTCATGATAAATATTTTGAAAATTTAACATCAATAAGGAAGAAAAATTAAAATTTAATTATTCGATGTAAAGAATTCTTTAAACTGTGCATCGTTTCTGTCTTGGTGTGGAACCTCAAAATTTCTCTAGCGCATTGCTTAGTCCTATACTTATATTAAATTTGCTATGTATAATAATAGGATATAATGTTATATATTGGTATCCTACTCTTCCACTTATTGTACATTTTTTGTTATAAAATAAAAGAAAGCTATAAAATTATTTAAAAATATCACCTCAGATACCAGGGAAAATACTTTCTGAAACTTCATACTGCAACTAAACATCTGGAAGCGTTTAAGGGCTTAGAAAATTAACCATATATTAAAAAAATTAAAAACTTAAATTTCTAACATTAGAAAGAAACTGCAGTTTAATCTTGGTGTGAAGACTTTAGTTTAACACCTGAAACATTTTACTCCAAGCAATTGCAATAAGCCGTTTTAGTCCCCTACATATAAGAGATACAAAATGTAAACCTCATATTTAAAAGACGCTGTTCAAAATGAATTTTGAGGAAAACATCGCAATGATATTATTTCATCGTAAAGTATGGATAAAGTTGTCCTGTATAGTAAAGACTTAATAATTAAGTGTAGCTATGCGTTTATATTACTGCCCAAGAATTGCGGCAAATATTGCCTTAGAGTAGCAATATCTTCTGTTTTGTGTAGACTTTACATCCGCTGACTGGAAACAATAAACAGTCCTTCGACGGGTTGAGTTCAAATGAGTACATAGGGCTGAATCAGCATGTAATTATTCTACAAATAATTATGACAAGCATCAAAATATTGCTAATAAATTAATCAATATATACAGAATAAATCATATAGCTTTTTTTTGAAACATTAAGCAAAATAGTTCGATTTAACGGATACTGTTTCTTAATTAACTACCTGAACATTGTTTTCTTGGTAAATTCGAATTTCTTTAAAAAATTTTACTCTTGAATGACAATGACAGTAGTCATCTTTAAACGAATTATACGTCTTTTTTCGCGTGCAAACAGAAACCATTAAAACACGATTGTAGACTGCCTGCTTTCCACCAATGCGTATGGACAAAACGCAGCTTAATGATAATAAATCGATGATTAATAATTTTAATTCAGATGAAGATACACAAGTAGTTCCAAAAACAAATATCGATACATAACTCAGTATTCTCAATATGATTATTTTTTCCGAGTTGCACAGATTTAAGTGGCATCAGAAAGGAAGGAAATAAAAGAATAAAGTGATAAAATATTTTAAATAACCTGTATCGAAATATTACGTAAAAGATGGAATAATTAACGTTTTTTAAAAATTTATAAATATTAGATATCAGGTATGGAAACTTTGGAATCATTCTATTTTTAATAATAATAATTTGTTGTGTTAAAAACAAATAAAAGTGAAAACACGAATTTGATTATCAGACTTCGAATGTCAAATATCTTCCGTTTATTTACTTTATTAAGGTCGTCATTTTGATGTGAGTATTAAAGTTTTAGTTTCCTTTTTTGTACATGTATGTAATTTCTTTAGTGTCTTTCAGTTTAACGAACGAAATGGATTTATTCAATTTCAATTAAGCTTCATTGGGAGACGTTGATTAAATTTGAATTCGACGGTAGTTGCTTTATTAGCTACAGCTTTTAACAGGTAAGAAAATTAGCAAATTCATAGTTGAATTTACAGATCTTAAAATATTTGTTTTACTGATGATGCCGTGAAAAACTTTGTCAACAAAGCTATATCATTCACGACAAAGATCGGCACAGAAATAAATGGAATACGTATACGTTTCTCATGGTGTTCAGACATCCACAGGTTTACAAATAATAATTTTTAAAACATTTTTAGCTATTTATGAAAAATGTAGAAATGTGACGTAATTTCTGAGGCGCTTTTGAAGTAGAAAGGAAGTAAATGAAAAATTAATTATTTTATTTTTCTTATTAGTTATATTTTAAAAATTACAATTTTGCACAATATTAAAATTCGTTTTCTATAATATCAGTTTTCTTTCTTTTTATTAAATCATTTTAATTTCACACTTTATTATTCTTCCATTTCTTAATGAGTGCAAGACAGAGCATATACTTTCTTGGTCTGCCTGTGTCATTGCCATTTTGCATATCTTAAACTTTTACCATTTTTTGCTTCTGTTATCAGATCTGCCTTTGAGATTATACAAGCAATAGCATTTTTAGAGTGCCTTTTAGAAGGTCATGTAAAAGGTAACAAATATAAGTCGATATGGGCTTGCTTATTGACGTGCGTATCGAAAGTACCGGCACCTGCTGAAATAATACAACTGAAAATAATAAAACTTTTCAGAAGGAGGAAATGATGAAAATGTGAATAAACATAATGGCAAATTAAAACAATTGACAACATTAGCTATATATTTAATAAAGAAAAGTAATTATTCGAAATTTGAATTTCTTTTCAGTTCACTCAATCAGGTTTTATCGGTTTTACCCCCTATATTCAAGAAGCGTTCAAAGATTTTCTTACACATATATCTGGCAGAAATATTTAATAATCCTCATTATTCGAACTAAACCTCTAACAATTAATGTACTTCGAAAGACATTTTGAACTTTTTTAATATTAAAAAAAAATAAAACCGAAGTTTAAGAGATTTTTTTAATGTTGTTATCATTATGAAAACTGCATATTACATATTCTTCATTGTAATATGCATTTGTAAATGATGTGATGTCTTTGATGGTAACAAAAGTAAAATTTGATTGGGATATATTAATGTAATCCATAGTTGAATTTTCAATTTTTGAGAAATATTATATTTATGAACATCAGATTATCCTACTGGCGGTCGACTGGTACAGGTACTTCACACTGAAAGCGGTAACCAAGGACAATGAAATACCACAGAATTCAACATGTTGCACTGAAACATCCAAGGTGGGTGATGAGTATTTTTTTTACTGTGGATTCTGTTTAAAGACTCTAGTGATCTCGTTTTTTTCTGCTTCGCTGCGAACTGAAAAGTCGAATTTCCAATAGCTGCTTTGAACAGCTCATTTTAAATAAATGACATTTCACGGCTATAAAACTGTTCGGGGTTTTAAACTGTAATCAGAAATCCGAGACTGAATTTTTCCTCCTCCCCTGATTTTCAATTTTCAGTGAAAAAAGAGACATGACTTAGACACTGAAACGAAAGTGACGCTTCCGATGTGTATACTAGACTCCTCTAATTAGACTCTGTTGTGGATAAATTTTCCATCCCATTATCATTGTCTAAACTATTGCTTTCCTCACAAATAAATGTAATTGGTTAAAGGGAGAATTTGCGTAATTAACATTGAGGATTTATGTAAGTGAAAAATGAAAGATTTCACTCTAACACCAATAATAACCACGTACAACCTTAAGCAAAATTCCAATAGATTTTGATAACAATGTTTCGTCCCATGCAGCATGAATTCTAGATTCGGATGCTCTTTAATATCTATTTATTTCGATTTGCATATCTATGAACTATCTGAATTCTTATTTGATTATCCGAGATTAAACTTGTTTCCCAGTCTTTCGAAAAGAGAGTATATTGTATATTGCTATTGTCAAGCAACACGATATCTGCACCTTTTCGTTTTCCCTTTCATACACCGAAAGTTATAGAATTTATATTCCAAATGTAAGTTATTTACTTTATATCCCGACTATACTGCATAAGCTATGAAATTATTTCATGTAAGATACTCGTTTATTCCCCCAGTTGAACATTTCAATGGCTTGAAATATTTCAATGGAAAGAATTCAATATCATGCTTTTATGAACTGTAAGTAAGTAATTTTTGATGGAATCACAATATCTGGCATAAAATATCCAAATATATATAATTTTCAAGACTTCTATGTAATAGCATAAATTCGCTTCAGTAACTATACCTTGCATGACACTCTACGTCTGGTAATAAAAAAGCTCTGTAACAAATATTATATTATTATCATTGTAACAAATATTAGAGTATTGTAATATAGTATTTTTATGCACGTTTAAAAAGATACATTTATAATAAAACAGCTAGCTAATTTACTAATGCCTTCCAGTATAGTAAGGTCAGAAAACGTACCTTCTAATTTTTACTACCCGTAGCGTAACTGACGAATTTTATTACGGTAAATATTTCAATAGTTTATATATTAATATAAAAGTATGTTTGAAAAAGGTTGATGTGATGGTAAAAAAAATTTAAGAATAACCTTTAATTGACCGAGGTTAGGTTATGTGAAACGAACAAAGCACACGAAGGCTACATCTCCAAGAGGAAAGATGCTTTCTTAGAAGGCTGTCTAAGGTAAAATGACTCGTATTCATCTCAGAGGAAGGGAAACTCATGAAGGCCAGCCGTCCGGCTAGCCCGTTTAAAGATAATCAGTTTTCAGACAACTTTCAGCCGCTT
Source organism: Stegodyphus mimosarum (assembly GCA_000611955.2). NCBI lineage: Eukaryota > Metazoa > Arthropoda > Arachnida > Araneae > Eresidae > Stegodyphus > Stegodyphus mimosarum. The sequence continues at coordinate 270,095 of KK115624.1, read as the reverse complement.
CACCACTGGTAGGCTCTTTTAATAACCAAAAAACTTTGGGCAGCGTTATTGGTTCTGGATTTAATGCCTGTTTGTGAAAAACGTTCCTAAAATTAAATATTTTAATAATATTTATGTTACGTATGGATCTAAATCATAAATTTTTAAACACTGTTGAAATGCGGATTATGAATAGAAATGTTTAATAGAACAGTACTCCCTCCTTGTCTCATCTGAACTTTAAATTTGTTACTTTAACTGATTTATACTGAATTATAGTATTGTGTGCCATAAAATGGATTATTATAATTTTTTTTAATTCATAAAATGAGAAAGAATTTCTTTCCGATCGAGACGAGCGTCGGGAATGGGAAAAAAGATCTGTGGATTTGGCTTAAGGCGTTTCCCTATTAAATTTTACATTTCCTTTGCTTTTTTTCCGTTTTTTGCAGAAATCGGAAGTCAAATGGTATCAAAACTTTTTTCATTCCTTCATCTTTTCTAGCGAGCAAAAACTGTGTAATAAGCGCCTTTTACTTTTATCTTTCCCTCCCTCTTTTATAAAAAAAATTAAACTGTGATGATGACAGAAAAGAATTATTTTCCTAAAAACTGCACAAAAAGATATTCGTAAAATGCTTCATGATTTATATTTAAAAGCCTTTTATATTTGCATAATTTCGTTCGATAATTATAGCAGTCTGTATTCTGAGGTATAAATTTAAGTATAATGATTCATTTTCAAAACCGAAAATATTTGCAAAGAATGGAAGAAAATTTCTGTAACTCACTTAGAACATAAAATTTTATCCCCATTAATGTTTCTCATCAGCTGAACAGAAGCGCATGTTTCGAGTTAAAGAAGAACGACACTGTTGTGGATCAGGGAATGCTTATACAGCGTATACATAGACGGTAATCACTTCTTACGCTATTCATTAATTTTTGTAAGTATGCATAGCAACAACAATAAATGTATCTCATTAAAGAAATCAAAAGCTATTATTTATCGCTTTAGGCAGGTCGAAGTTTACACATATGAGCCAATAAAAAGGTCCAAGATTACAATATTATTTTATTTTAGTATTTAATTTTTAGTTTTGACTTCGGTTTGAATTATTCACTTAAATATAAGCACATTTAGCTTAAGTTATCTCATCATCTGAAACAAAATATTTGCTTTTTATTTTGCTATTAACCCTATGCAGTCAAAATAAACTTAAACTTTCCTTAATCTTTAGATGGTCATCAACGAGATCAGCTCGCATTACAGATCCGCACCGCAGTGGAAATAGACGAGCACATCTCGCATTACAAATAACCCAGGAAATCGTCAGTTCCCATTTTCATAGGAAATATAAATGATTAGATACATTGTTTAATTTCTTTAATTCAAATTATGCTGTTTTAGAAACATTTGTAAAAGAAACTAACAAGAAAGTTCTGCCAGCCATGCGCTTTCAATACATGTGTTAAATAAATCACCTGAAAATTATTAATGATAAATAATTAGCTGCTAAATCCAGATAGATATGAAAATAAAAAAACTACGATATGATGATATTTGTTAATGCAGCAAAATAGGGAGATTTCTTTAATTTGCCTTGAATTATTCATGTATGACGTTTCATTCGTTTGTATTTCATTTATTAATATGGTTAGCATTTCCTTTTATGTTAGCATTTACTTACTCTTCTTGGTCAGTATTTGCTTGAATTTTTACGACAGTGATAAATGCAAGCTAAACTGATAAAATAAACGAAACGCAGAAATTTTATGCTTTCAATGTGCTGCCAAAATATACGAAGTTCTGAAAAAATGTTTTACTGTATAGTTGCTTTATGTTAGAAGCTCGTGGTGTGCAAAGGATATAGGTTTCATGATATTCACGGCTGTAGATTTAAATTTATAATTTAAATTAAAGAAATGATCACAACGTTAATAGATCACAGAACCAGTGGCAAAGTATTCGCATTAGCATTTCGGATATTTCCTCTATTTAAAAGCGAACATCTGTCACTGAACCTTAAAAAGAGACTATATCTCTCGGTCTTCCGACTCATAGTCCCGTATGCGTCCCCAGTTTGGGCAACAGTTAGTGATAGTGAAGTTAAGAAACTGCCAGATTTCAAAACCAGGTGTTACGCATCAGCGCTAGTGTGCCGTACTACGTAAGAAATAAAATTCTTCATTCTGACTCGAATATGGAAATAATTCCAGACTTCATTTCCAAAATGAACGAAAGTTTCTTTAATAAATCCATCTGCAATAATCATCCCAATTTTTCAGACATCCTAGCATAAGAGATCCTAGCAGAAGATAACAGATACCGCCATTTTGCCGCCCATCTCCTAAAATAAGATCACGGACCAATCAGGAGTAACTGCCTTAGCTAACATCCAGAAGCTAGGTGCTTCATTTTCTTTTACCTTTCTGATGTACCTATACGAAAGAAAATCACCCTACGGATTCACAACGTCAGGCCCAACTTAGAATGCACTAAGGAACTGGCAAGAGCAGGTCAATACATCGCCTGCTGAAAACCAGTATAACTCCAAAGTTCCAAGGTTCCAACTCTAACATATTTTAAAACTACTTGCAATCAATTGAATAAAAGTACCAATATGTAAATAGTAAAAAGCTATAGTTTATGGACCGAAATCATACCATATGTAATAACACATTACTTTTGTGCGAGCGAATAATAAATAACGAATAAGAAATAATTAAAACAGAAGTAAAGAGTAAACAACTTCATGATTTTATTGCACAATTCAAATCCAAAATTTGGTAAAACATTGAGGAAGCGATTTCGATGGGGTAGTTAGTCATTTGAAATATTATAACTGAATCAATATATAAATAATAAATCGCACATAAAGAGAAAATACTTACAAACTGTTCTTCTCATTTAAGTACACATAATGTTAGTATAATTAGATGCAAAATTGATGTGAACTGACGTTTGAAAATAAGTAAATATAATGGCTCAATCCTAGATGACGCTGCGCCAGTCGATACGTTGTTTACTTGTCTTAGGCTTGGACATGCCTTCTTAGGTCGAAATATTGGCTACGCCTCTTATTAAACACAAGTTATACATATTCTATAGTTTCATATTTAAAGAAAATTTAAATTATATTTTAACTGAGTTCAAATGTTAGTTTTGAACTCAGTTTGCGAAGAGTAAATTGAGCATGTGTGTAGTTTTGAGAGTTACCTATATGTGGTTGGGTAAGTGCGGAAATGGTTTTTTACAATTGGAATTACGTATTTATAAAAATACCATGACAGTTTGGAAAAGTTTTCGTAGGGAAGTGTGTATGGAGTTATGCTTGAAGAAGAATGTGATGTTGGGTGGGGAAGGCGTGATTGTGGAAACTGACGAATGTAAATTTGGCAAGCAAAAATATCATAGAGGGAAAAGAGTCGAAGGGAGATGGGTATTTGGTTTGCTTGAGAGAATGACGGATAAATGTGTAGTCATTGTTGGAAATCATTAAACAGAATGTTCTGCCAGCCTACAATTGTCTCGAGTCCGAAGGACATGCGCACCTAAAAGTCAACCATAGTTTGTGTTTTAAAGATCCGAATACAGGTGCGCATACCAACAATATTGAGGAACTTGGGCAGCAATTAAAAGAAGTTTCCGTGGCTCTCGTCAGGCAAAAGGACAATTTGATTCCTATCTCGCTGAGTACATGTGGAGGCGGAAGCAGAAGAAATTCGACACGCGCCAGTTAATGAATATAGTATTTCTCAGTGAGATGTTAGCAATATATTCTGCAAAAGGAGAGGACTGAGGGTAAATTTCATTTATTATTATTGACTTAAGTAAAATATCGGGTGCTTATAATATGGCAGTTTCCATTCTCGGTAGTTATTTTATTCTGGTAGCTTTATTTTCGTTTTGTGTCATTTTTCTGGAAACATTTTCTTTACAACTCGAATCAATGGCGTTGGTTATGCGCGAGATTTTGCAATTCTCTGAAATTTTTTAAGTAGATTTCTGAGTATATGAGCAGTGCAGAATTTATTCAATGTCTGACTTTTTAAGTGAAAACAGGTCGATATGTACATGGGCAAAGCCAACGTAGCGCGCAGTGCCGAGGTTGTGCAATTGTGTGATTTTTTTTTTAAGTGAAAATAGATTGATGTGTACATGGGAAAGCTAATGTAATGGTCAACAACATGACGTTATTACTGTAAAGTTTCAAATTTTTAGAAAATAATGAAGATTGTCTACTTGCTGGTATGTAAGGAAATATATTGTTACGTAGCAATAAGGTAATTTGTAAAAATGATAAAATTAAAATGTTCCACAACATGAATTTAAATTTGAGAAAATCGTTTTTTATTTGTATAAATGCCAAAGCTTAAAAATATTTGAAAATACTGAAGCTGTATGAAGTACAAGTATAAGAGACTGAGACGTTGTTTACCGTTTTAATAATGGGTAGAACTCGCTTACTGTATCATGGTAATTTTAAACATAAACAATTAATTATACTTATTTTCAGTAACGCCTAAGCTAAATGCTTAGAAATGTAAATTTAAAGTAAAGAAATTGATGTTAATTTACAATAATAAACAATTCATTATTGTTATTTTTAGAAGAAAATAGACGGCACGAGTAGCATAAATGCGAGAGTACACTGTGACGTCACAAGCTTAGTCCCATCCATTTATGGATGTCACACAGCTCCGCCTTCTTGACTTTGTTTATGCAGCGTATTCTGAGCTTTTACCTATAGAAATAAAAATTATTTGGCAATCCAGTGCTACTTTGGGGCCTTGCCAAACTTGGACAATGTTTAAAAAACAATGCTTGACATTTCTTTACGTTATGATATATGTTTGGAAATAGGTATTTAGTATTTAACTGATTTAGTATTTAAATTTAACTGATGTTGTTTTTTAAATGTAGAGAATAAGCTCTAATGTTTTCAAATCAATCTGGAGATCAAGATCGTCTGACCCTTCTCATAAGTTCATTACATAAAGAGGGAAAATGGATTAAGGGTTTTATTTGTTCGAATCCTATTTAATTCTGGAAGTTGCAGTAATATGAAATTATTAATTTGACAAATTTCGGTTACAGTTATATATTTTGAAATTAGAAACCCTGTCAAATTCTGTCATATTTTTTCTATAAAGAAATTTCGAAACTGCAGTTTATTTTTAAACCATGCATTTTCAAAATAGCAGATCATTTGTACTTTCAGAAAATTTTAATAGTTATATAAAACTGTTAATTCTTCCTTTCAGTTTATGTACATTAGGTATTAACCAGGTAAATAAAGGTAACGTTAGCTCTATTTTGCTTAGAACTTTCACATGTTTTGTCGCATATATCAGAAATCCCACTGTGCACGCACATTTTAAACATGATCAATGAAAATGCAAATAAACTGAATACCAGAATGCAGATTAAATACATAAAGTTCCTACTCGAGTTCAGCCTTACTTCAGTTAATTTTTATCGAATTCCTAGAAACTATGTATTAGTAATTCATCTATAATAATTATCTTCCAGGGAAGTTCTTCTAAAAGATTTTATTGCATACTGAAAATACATTGACGTTGTCTTCTTATTATGAGCAGCTTCATTATAAATTAAATTACACAGGAAAACCTTCCCTAACGCGACATGTTTAGCCACCAACTGATGTAGTACCTTACATTAAATCCCATTAAGCGAGTATAATAAATAATAATAATTATTATTATTATTCAGTCAGTTATTATAAACAAGATTACTGGCGGCATAAGGAGTTCAAAGCCATCAAAGTTAAAAGAATCCAACTGTTTAAATTGTTATTTAAACTTTTTATCCGAAGGCATCTTTTTACAAATACTTTTCCCCTACCCTAAACTTTATTAATCCTGAATTGTTATTTTTAAGTTTCTGTTAAATATATGACAATTTCGGATTGCTTTACTAAGATTATGGAAAACTTTGAAAATTCATTGCCTTTACAATCAGAGCAATTTCAAGCTTATTCGCGTCCCAGAACTCTCGAACTTTGTTCAGTTCCAGGGGGGGATATGGGCAATTTCGGGATTTTTTCCGTATGTAATGTGGATATATGCTCGTTTCCACGAAGGGATCCCTTTTCTCAGGAAGGTAACCCTAAAGTATTTTAACATAATCAAATAAACCAAACTCCACCGAACAAGCTACCTAATTTGGAGTTTTTTTTTTTTATTTTCGATGTTTAAGTGAATAACATGTAAGTGTGGATTTTTTCTTAATCTGCGATGAAGCTACTCCGGCAAATAACCTTTGCAAGTTGTTTCGTAATCAGTATACAATACCGGCCGCTTATCAAGCTCACTATAATTAAGCTTACTATTAAGCTCACTCACAATTTTTCTTGTAAATACAAAACTGTCGCCAATAGACTTTGGATGTGAAATGTTATTTTCACTGGTTAACAAATTCAGTCGCTTAATACGCTCAAATACATAGGAATCAAATTCGTAAGTATTTAGTACGATAGTCTATTATAGTCTAGTGTCATTTGAGGATTCGATATGCATACATTACATTAAAGAAAAATATTAAACTGACACTTGAGACACTCTGAGGAGCATTAATGAACTTCGCATGTGAGAACGCATCATGAACACATGCCTGACAAAGAATCTTTAGTAAACCAGAAAGAAGTAAAAAATTAAATGTAATTCATTTTGAATACTGTCACATTTGATGAAACTATAGAGAAAATCTTTGTTTAATACGGACTGTGTAATTTCAGAATTACAAATATCGGTAATAAAAGTTTTGTAGAGAATGTTAATTGCATATTGGTCTCCAATATTTGATAATTAATAACTATTATTCCTAATTTAAAATGAACACTAAATTAATCACTCGAATTTATGGTAATTATGCAGCACTGAAAATGTAACTTTTAACTAAAATTAAAAAGAATAGCATGTAAAGCGAGTTTTACTAAATAATACACAAATTTAGAATCATTTCCTTTCATGAAGAATAAATGTTTAATAAACCGATCTTCGCTAACTGATAGATTAAATTCTGCATTAAAATTACTTAATTTAATTAGTTTCGGAAAGAAATTTAAATAAGCAAGCATTAAAATTTAGCAAAATATATTACAATTTTCAGTTCATTAGAAATTTTCTGAATCATTACTTTGATTTTATTACATTTTCTACATAAATGTTTTACATTTATTTCCTGAAATTATGTAGTATCCTAATGGTTCTTAAGAGCCGTTCGTAGTTTATTTTGACATTCACAGGGCAGTTAAGTAACATTTCATGACTACAGTTACAATGAAAGTAAATCGAAAAAGAAATGAGTAAACGTTTTATCCCACAGGACCTCACAAAATGAATTAAACAAACACTCCAGTCATTTAAAAAACTTACATTAATTTGACAACTGCTTCTTTTGAAAATCATCCACAGCCAAATAAATTTCTTTGTCTATGATTCAGCTCTAAAATCACTTTATTATATATACTCTTCAAATGTAGTCTAATGTTGCCCAAACTTTACTTTCCGCTGAAACTATAGCGTGATTTTTAACGTATTAGATTACTATCTTGAAGTACAACTCTTTCATTAAATAGGATTAAGTTGTTCTAAAAATTCATGATAATGAAATACTTTAATTTAAATCTTTCATCCGTTAACTTAATGGAAAAGCCTTAAATACCTACTAAATTCAGCAATATTATTTAATGTTAATGGAACTCTTAGTAACCTTTCTTTTTACTCAGTTTTTATATTTCAGGCAGATACCCAGTTAATAAACTTAAATACTGCATACAGCTGCTTCCCTAGTTTTTAAATATATGTTAATGCGGAAAACATACATAAAGTTACAAAAACCAAAATACAAGAATCAAGGCTTCTGAAGATATTTTAAAATAAAATAGGTGAAGTTAAAAATTTTTATTATACAAAAAACATAAAATCTAATTTTTTCTAATGAAAATTAATGCATTATATCAGGCAAACTTACTTTTGAAAAAAAAAAACTAACCGGAAACTGAAAGTCTGATATTATTACAGTTTCATATTTATTTCTCACTTAGTATTCTTTCTACACATTCAATATATTTTTGACACGTCTGAAGTAAAAAACGAAAAATTATGAGCTTACTTCTTCACACGAGGGAGGGAAACTCTTCTTGATATAAGGCGTTCGGCATTGCCAAAGGACATAACCTCTTATCACACGTAAAAGAAGTTTCATATTCGCTATGGAAATCCTGCCGCTGTAACCAAGGAGAAAAAAACTCAAGGCTTTACTATGTATTTTTTTGGCAAAAAATACGATTCAGAATTTTCGTTGTGAATGCCAATGACAAATGCAGTTTTATTGTGTTCTCCTAAAAACCTTTCAAATAACTGGTGTACCTTTGGAATCTTCTTCAAAGTTTCCTATAATAAGTTGGAATTTATTCATAGACTATCTTTTTATCTTATATTTTTTGCTTTGATCATGCGATTCAAATGCGGATATTTCATACTTCAAAACTTACCTGAAATGGTAAAATAAGTTCTTTACTGAAAGAGAAATATAAATATATCTTTGAAAATACAAATTTACCTATTTTGCACGTGTAAAATACAATAAAAATTTATTAAAAATGTTTACAATAATATCAGGGATCAGCCGTTTCCAAACTTCGTGGAGCCTTTTCTAGAATCAATATCTATGCCGGAACCACTTAGGCCTTTTCTATATCCTATAAGTTAACAATGTTTAAAAGTCATGTAAGAGAAGAGGGTCTATATAGTACAGGAATGTAAAGCAAATCTATGTTAAACAACTGCTCAATATTCATGAGATAAAATTATTTTTTAAAAAACCTTCTTAATTAACATAACTTTTCAGTTTATTCTCAGTACCACCAATACCCATGATAGTTTCAAAAGTTAGCCATGCAAAACATTTTAGTTTGGAGTTCAATAAAACAAAACATTTGGGTTGCAAAAGATTATTGTTGAGAGCAAAATTAAACAGGCCCATACAATACAGGAAGCTGCTTTAATTTTACTATTACATTATAAGGTATTGCTCCCGCCTTCTTAGCATGCTTTCGTGGATGAGTGGTCAGCACGCTCAGCGCGTATTCGAGAGGTCCGTGGTTCAAATCCCGGCGAGAGTATTGCTCATTTGTTCCGGTTCCTGACATCAAAAATATTCTAAATGTCTCTACAGTGGCGCCCGAACTAAAAAGGTGGTGGATGATTATTGATTGGGTCCCCTAATTCCCAGTCGCCTTTTAAAAGGATGCGAGTATATAAGGCATTTCTTCCGCCTTTCTTAGCATGCCTTCGTACTGTAGTGGTCAACACGCTCGTCGCGTATTCGAGAGGTCCGTGGTTCGAGTCTCGGCGAGGGCAAGGTGCATTTTCCATCTCTCCTGCTTTAAAAAACATATACTCGAAACTTTAATCAGAGAATTACATATATATTTATCCGAGAACATTTTATTTTCTTCTAAGATTTACTCCTTACATAAATTAAACACAAAATTTAGACTGCAAGGTTATGATGTTAGTTAAGTAGTATTTCGAATGCGTTTTAGCCTAATCAGTCAAATATAAGAAGTCATCGTTTAATGTTTAGTAATTATATTAAATGATTTACTGCTTCAGAAGAATTTTATTGCATTTAGAGGAAAACGACATTGATCACTGAATTTATGCATTAATATACAGATATTCCTGGCACATAACAAAACAGAAAAACAAATTTATAAAACTCAAACCCTTTTTGGTGCATGAAAGAAAGATATAAGAAATTTTCAATTTAATTGTAAAAGTTAAAAATAATATTTGCAAATAAATGAATGATACATGAAACATTATCACGCCCAGGTTTTTGATTCGGTTAACTTTCTTCACCTGAAAACAGCGTTTTATAGTTACTGCTAATTAGGCAGAAGAAGCACACATAGTATATCGTATTCAGATATTATACTTTTCCTAAAGAATCCTACCAACTAACATCACAAATAAACTGTTTCAAGAATAAGGTGAGACGTTCTGGAAAATAAATGAAGTTCTGTAAAGAGCTGAGCAGCCACTTTTGAATACAAAGTGCAAAATTTCAAGGAAACTTCATCATCAAAGATGCGAAAGATGCAACGAAAAGTGCATTTAAGCGGCAGAGATGAAATGGGGTAGAGTCTCCAAAACTCAGATTCTGGTATTTAATACAACTGTGTAAGTATCTATATACGAGTACTTATGTCAGTAGAATGTGATGAACATTGCAAATTTAGGGAAATAAGATAAAAGGGTAAAAGTAACAAATGTTTGGAATGTGTCCAATTTGTTAGCATTTTTTTTTTGAAAAACAGAAGAATATCTTTGGAAGTAGAAAGAAAGAAAATAAGTAAATCTGCGAAGTATTATAATTTTATTATTAAGACGGTGATGTTAACAGTAATGTTAACATATTAAAATTTTAATTTTTATTTAATTTTATTTTAAAATTATTTTTAGTGATTTAGTTGTAAATGGTTATGGATTTTAACAGGAAATAATAACAATTAGCAAAGGCAACAGCAAAAATGCCACTTCCTGCAATTTCTGATTCGTTAATCGAAAATAATTGTTTTTCATTAGACGTTTAGCCATGAATCCGCATACTAACGCAATATCATTCTACGCCAGTTTAGAAAGAAATTCCCTTTTCTCAAGTAAATAACTATAAATATATGCGTATGAAAAATTGTTGGGCTATTTTTAAAATGAAGATTGTGAGTGGTCGTGAGTACTGAAAGCACTTCACATTCCTCCATTCCCCTGGAAGAAATCCCTTTCCATGATGAGTAGTCTCGGGCACTAACAGCATTCCAGTTTCTTCCCTGTCTCTGGAAGAAATACTCGTGATAGTGATTTAACGGTCTAAACTCTTATTCATTATATTACCAATCAAGAATTAATGAATTTAGTTGTCACAAACAGATGTAAAATTTATAAAAACTAAATGTTGCGCAATATAGAAGTTTAATAATCGATAATCCTAAACTAGCGTAAGTAGTCAACTTGTGGCAAATGAATCGTTTGTTCATTTTATGCTCCCATCATGCATATTTTAAGACATACAATCTCCCCGTGAACCACAAATATGCTACACGTGGCTTGCAAAAGTAAGTTAACTAAAACATTAAATATTACATGCATAAATAAAACGAACAAGAATAGAGAACAGCAGTCTAGAGTTCATAAAAAGAGATAAGTCACTCCAAGCTTTTTCAAATCGTTCTGAAAGCGTAACTTAGGGCCATCGAAGGTAGAGCAAGAACTGCTACACATCTTGAGGTTCGTTCTTGACCTCCCAGATAAGTTATTTGATCTTAGATTGAAACGAAACGGATAACTTGCAAATTTACCGTGACCAGGTAAAAACTGAGACACATTAAAATTAATAAAGAGGAAAGATTCGGAATGCAGTCTTTGATAAATAGAAGAAAAGAACTTTTTGGTGTCCTCAGCATTGCAAGACGAAATATATTCTTCATTCCACTTAGATAAAAGCTTTTTGTAATAAAAGATTTTCAGTAACTCTTTGGAATGCTAATTTCGATATCCAATGGGTAAATTTAAAGCATCTTTATCCAAGAAATCAGCTCTTTTATTTCCATTGAATCCATGAGACCAGGCACATAGATAAAACGGATATCATTTTCCCTATTTCTAAGCGAACTAACAGCTAACAGTGTTTCGATTACTAATTTGTCACTGCTGGTAATACTGTTCAAATGGTAAAGAGAATCAGAACATATAAGGTACCATGAAGACGCCGTCCCATTATCCCATCCACTTCAAGACAAGATAAATATAGAGATGTTCTGCTTTAAAAGTTTGCATTCATTTAGAATACGGTGTTTAAAATAGTGAACCTCAGATTGGTCTTCAAAGCAAAAAGAACAAATGCTAGACCAAACTTTATTGTTCACTTTATTGCCATCTGTAAAGTAAACCATTTGAAAACACATTTTTATTTGTTATTAGTGGTAGTAGCAATGGTATTGTTTGCGTACTTCCTGATTTAATAATATTTTCGTAAAATTTTCGAATAACGTACAGTATGCATTCTTTAACATACTTTCAAGGAGAAGATGGGCAATGACTTTAGGAAACAATACCAAACAATTCTGTAGTATTGAGCAATTTCATTAAGAGAACTGCCCCCATATTTGCCATCAATGAAAAATTGACAGCTTGATAACTTTTTAATACTTGCAATACACACCAACATTGAAAATTCAGTTTAGTAAACTTGTTTCATTTCACGAACGTCCTTAATCATTCAGCCTGCTGAATAATCATACAGGAATAATAATAATAATAATAACGCTAGTTACTAAACGACATCTTTCTTGCAAAAGACTTCATAACTATGTTTTTAACATAATTACCAATCTTAGACCGTTAAAAACATATGTTTTATTAAATACTTTTTAAATACTTTATTAAGCCCTTTCTTAATATATAAAGTTCTGTTTCAACGAAATTTCCTATTTTAAGTTTATTTAATGACCCAATAAATATATTAAAATTCCTTTTTGCGATAAACGTAAAAACGTTGACCTCATAATGATTGCTGATGAGCTGGAAGAACGTGTTAGCCCTCATTCTAATGTAGGCGGATTAAAATATAATTATAAACGCTGCTGACTGTGAAGAAGAGATCGTTACAAACATTTTAGAAGTTACTGAGAAAACAAGAAAAATGGCAGGTGAATGAAAGTTAGGGAATAAGAATAGAGAGATACAAATAAAAGAATGTGAGTTAAAAAAGGTTGAGGACTGAAGAGTAAATAAAATGATGAAATACCGAAATAGATGATCAAGAAAGGAATCTTGCAGGGAAGCGTTACCAGGACTTCTGTAGATTCTAGTTGATTTTGCAGACATAACTGTAGTCCTGACCAGGAACAGGGAGCTTCCCAAAAGCTATGTTCGTGCGTATGTAGAAGATACAACAAAGATAAGGAGAGTTCAAATTATCCCTTCATTTGCTTATCGATTTTACATACGTTCCCGAACTTCGGAATACAAAGACCAACCACTTGTGGTCTGAACGTAAAAGAATATAAGACTACTAACTAACTAAAATTTAAATAAGAGCTAATTTTTAATATCTTACACAGATGACTAGCACTGAGACTGGCCTTTTAAATTACGACGTCTGTAGTACGCAAACTGCGGAATACTACAATACGTTTTTAACTTTCAAGAGGGTTAAACTTCTGGCCTTAAAGGCGGACAGTAACTGATGGCAAGCTCGCGTGAAGACTCTTAGCAAGGGGGCTCTCTCTCCTTCCTTCCACTCTTTGCAAAATGCCACAAATTAAATACTTAAGTGCTAGTAAGTACAATTTGCATAAACATATTCACGCGTTAATTCTGGCCAGAAGTGGAAAATAAGAGATGATAGTAAATTTTTAAAATAAAATAAACGTTAGTTAAACTTAAGATGCTTACATACTTTCCGCCAGAGTTAATAAGCTTCAAACTAAGGTCTAAACGAACTTGTTGAAAACTTTTAATTCTAAATTGTTAGTCTAACGCGAGGCCAGTCTTTCACAAAACTTCCTCACTAAAACTATCTAACTTAGAAATTATGTAAAATGCAGTTTGACAATATTTTGTCCAGGGATATTTATTCTTCATCTGTTACATTACCTAAGAGAGGAATTTCTTGACTCTTATCGGTTCCTTCCAGAGATCTGGAAGGAAAATTAGTTTATCAATTTGTCAAGTAATTTACATGGCAAGTAACATGAACACGTATATTTTTTCTTTTAAAACTCTATTCTTATTTCATTCATACCATTATCTAATTATCTTCCCGTGCTCTCTGACCTGTGTTGGAAAGAGAGAAACACCAAACACCGGCGTGTCTATGTACAAGTGTTCAACACTACCGCCTACAATCAAAACACAAACGTGTTAAAATTTAACATAACAAGACCTCAGAACACACCTTACATTCATCTCTAAACCCTGAGGTACTATTCCAAAATACGTGGCTAACTCTACAGTGTAGCTTCAAAGAGCCTAACTACATTCATTCATTCCAAATTTAGCACAAATTCACCATGCGTTAAGTTGCATTTATGCAGTCAGATTCTCTTAACTCAGCGGTTTTAAACTTTTAAATTCATATAATACTTTCACTTTTAACACATCATTGTACTTCTTAAATTTTAACGGAACAGTTCACATGTGTATAAGAACTCATTAACATGCAATTAATTCTACACATTTGAAAACATACAGTTAACTTTCTCCTACTGAAAGCAAGTGCTGTTTCTTTTACATTTAACAAGTATATTTCCCAAGTCCTTCAGACTAAAATGTCTTTTCTTAGCAGAATCTTTTAAATTAAGCTTTATACAATATTTTTAGAACGTTCTTAAGGTACTTTTCTTATATAGTTACAAAATCTTTTACAATACTGAACTATTTACACTTTACTATTATACAATAATATTAGATTACTCGCGAGTAGTTGAGAAACATAGCAACAAATATGTAAAACTCATTTATCGCCTGTTTGGCGATAAAGGTAGACCTCACATGAGGTAAAACTTCTTAAATTCTTCCACTTGCAGTAAGAACGAAAATTAACTTAAAAATTCAAAGTAACATAAAGTTTTACTTATCCTTTTGATATTCAGACATCCGTTTAGCCGTCCACTCCTGGAAGGTAGCAAAGATCATGGTTTGATTGATCCTCCGCCTTGTCCGGGTCCGACCCTCAGTTCCTCCTCAGTCCGTTTCCTTTTTGGGAGTGCTTGATGCTTCCTGAAAAATTTCTTCCTCTCCGTTGGTTGATTTGTAGATCGCTTAATAGGTGCTGTCCTTGGGGGCGTCAGGACATTTCTCGTCGGTTGCTGTCGAGATCTGGCAGTTTGCTGTTCCATCTTTTGTTTCCTTGAGTCTGCAGCTGGCTTTCCATGATCAATTCTTCGACACTGTTCACTCTTTCGTTTCTCACAGCCTTGACTGCGGCCATTTCTTCTCGCCTTCTTGGTACTATTAGAATTTCCGTCTTCCTCCTATTGGAGAAGGTCGTAACACTTTTTTTTGGTCGAGGGACTATTTTCCTATTCTTGTTATCTCGGTGTTCCATTGAGGAGCTTTTCTTTTCTTGTTTGTATCTTTACATATGGCGGATTCTGGCGGTCGTTGTTGTTGTGCCATGTTGTGAGATGGTGCCTGCCGTGCCGGATCCTGCAAAAGCTCTTGAAATATTCTCATGTTATTTCAATTGTAATACGGTTTAATTTGATTGATATTTGCCGTAATTTTTTCGCCATTCTTGGCTCTTAAAACCACCACTGCCTGGGTTATTTTTTCAATAGAAAACGGTCCTTCAAACCGAGAACAGAACTTGGCCACTTTATCTTCTGGAGCTGAGGAAAGTAAATGTTTCAGCTTAAGTACTTCATCCCTAACATTATAAGTTACTTCCCGTCTATTCATATCATAATAAAGCTTCTGTTTCCTCTGTGATACTTGCGTGTTTTCTTTTGCCTCCTTAATTAACTTTTCATATGAGCCATTTCGAATTCAGGACCCCTTTTTTGAACATAAAACAATTTGTTTAGTGGGGTTATAATCTTCCTCCCTAAGAATAACTCATCAGGAGTTTTGCCCGTTGTGTCGTGTTTGGCGGTCCTAAAGGCAATTCAGGCTAATTCATTGACATAGTTATCCCAGCTTTTATGAAATTTTTAACATAATTACGAATACTTTTAACTATGTTATTATTGCCCCGCTCCGCTATATTTGATTGCGGCCGATACTGGACCATTTTTAAATGACGTATGCCCAGTTATTGACACATGTCTTCAAAAATACTTCTTATAAATTGAGGACTATTATCCGATATAACGTTTAGAGCCGCCCCGTATTTTAAAATAGAATCAGTAAGTAATTTCGCAGAGGCTCGTTTTAGGGGAAAAATTTCGGTCCATTTACTAAAACGGTCAACCATAAGAAGGAGATACCGGTTTTTATTTAACTGACTTTTCGGGAAAGGACTCAATAAAACGACGCCAATTATTTCATTTGGAAATTCTTATTAATGCTATTTAGAAACCCAGCCGGGGGGAAATTAACATAATTAGCTACCTGGCATGTTGGGCAAGACTAGACATACGCCCTTTTTAACTTTTGCAGTTCAGGTAAATAAACCGCTTCGCGTATGCGTTGGATGATTTTCCGAATACTACAATGAGCTGCCAGGGGCGAATCGTGCAATTCCTGTAATATATTTAAGCTAAGACTAGTTGGGATAACCGGTCTTATTTCATTGTTATTATTCGTAGTTTTCGTATAAAATAATAGACCATCTATCAGTTCGTAATAGGCCGCCCTAGTTCTTATCGCCACAATCGTCCACGGTGGTTGTCTATTATGTGCCCTCATAATAAAATGGCCACTAATTCTGGCCTTAGTAGAGACAAAAAACCTAAAATATATATGCAAGAAAGAAAAATAATTATTATTTGTGCTTGCGCAGCAGGAAAAGGAAAGGGAAATAGTGAAAAGTATAAATGTGCTTCAAGGTAAAGTTTAGAATTTATCCTTAAATTTCAGGCATTTTCAGGCATAATTTGAGTTGTAGAATCTAAATATAGGAAAAATCTAGCGTATGTGTTCAGAAAAAGTCAGATTTTGCTTCAAAATAATTTAGAACAATGCTGTGTATATATATAGCGCACAGTTCATAAGGTATTTCTCCCGCCTTCTTGGCATGCCTTCGTGGTGGCTCTTATTCGAGAGGTCCGTAGACAGAGACCCGGAGAGGGCATTGCTCCTTTTTCATTTCTCCCTCTTCAAAAAATTCCTAATGTCTCTACAAGTTGACGCTTCAAATTCAAGGGTTCTCAGCAAAGAGTTCGAATTATCCGATGCAAAGGAAAATATGACTTTAAAAGTGTATCGCTTAAGAAAAAAAAATCTCCTAGTATGTACAACTCCAGAAAATGTATAATACTAAGCACAGCAATCAACCTCAGTCATAAATGGAAGGACAAGATATGCAGTAGAAAGTAAGTTTATTTTAAAAAATGTAAATTACACTTTTGGTAAAAACTGTAAAATGGATGTTTGGTTTTGTTTGTTATGTCTGAAGTTTTCAGTCTGCTTCTCGATTTGAAATAAACGTTTCAATTCATTTTCGGAGGGAGATTCAATCGGAATAAATGCTTTCAGAGTTTTCTACAGAGTCCATTAAGGCATGATCATTGAAACGCTTAACAGCCCCTGAATTCTATTCTGAATCCGATATAAGTCTCTTCTTCTTCATATTCTGGGATAATTTTTATTACTATGTCATCGTCCGTCAATTTTTCACAGACTTCAAATCTTCATCTGCCCATACATAATCTGATAAACTAACGTTTTCCCATTTAAATCTTTTGAATTCAGGAAAATGTGCAACATCGTCACATTCTTCGATATCATTTTTCTCATCAGAGAGCATGATTTTAGCACGACGAAAGCAATTACTAATTGTGCTTTCTTTAACAGCACCCCGTGCAGCGTGTAGATCATTCATGGCTGTCAGCAGGGTAATGTCATTCTTTTCACAGCTATCTATGTATAGAACTTAGTTCTGGAAGGCTATTGTGGTAGGTTGTGTTATCCACAAATAAGAGAATCCCCTTGAAAACTGTTTATCTATTCTTTTTAACTAATTACTGAAGATGTTACGTCTCATCCACGCTTTTGTACTGGATACATAATCAATTGGATCAATTGGCAGTGTTCGAATTTCTTTAGAACATAGCGAATTCTTGGACTTTCAAATCGCTAATAATTTAAGCTTTTCGCTGCCATACATATTAGCACAAATTAAAGCTGCAATCCGCTGTTTACTGCGTTTACCTCATACACAAGCTTGCCCTTCATAATATAATTTTCTTCGGCAAGTCTTAATAAAAAAATGCAGTTTCGTGCGTACTAAAAATACCTTTCGGCAGGTAAGTAGGGAAAACTGGTAGTTTCCTACCGAAATTAGGACATACGTCCTAAATTACGTCGTAGCTTTTGCTACATACTGTTTGATAAAAAGTATTATGCCTTGATTTATACCGAGAAAGCCATCCATCTGCATTTAAAATCTTCAGTCCCATTCAACTTGCCTATTGATCTACATTCATCTTCAGTAGGAATCTATTTATTATAAAATTTCGAAATCTAGCTTCCTGAAGCCATAGCAGCAGAGCTGTGTCTAGATATGCTTGGAACGCATTTCCCATACGTTTTTTTCCTCTAGCAATTTAGATTTTTCCCATGAATCCAAAATTGATTTCCTTGTTTTCAAATAAGTTGCCAGAGTATTTTTTAATTCCATAGTCAGCTGCTAGCTTTGTTTTTACATTCGGCATTCTCTACTTTCTTTTAAAATTTCTAATTTTATCCCCAACGTTAGAGTTTTGCACTTTCCACGTGTAGACATCCTGAATTTTTTATGTTCCCACCACATACTGAAGAATAAAAACTAGTGTACATTAACTTGTCTACAGTCAGGCTTAACTGACGCAGCTCTCTAAAATCTGTAGTAAAGAATGGTTTTCCTGAAATTCTAAGAAAATTGATAACAAATAAACAAATGATTCTCTCTCTACCTTGACCAGTTCATAAAGGGTCCTGAATGAATCCAAGGAAACAGGTTAGGCCAGGATGCTTTCTCCGTTAAACATTGACAAGTGGTGGACAGTAGGACAACAACCACTAACGTTACGCGGATATGCAGTAGTCTAGGAGTGCAGCATGTGCCTGTTTCCTCAGACAAGAAATACGTATGATTTTGATACACAAACTGGTAAATACAACATGTATTTTCTTCGTTAGATGAGGAAAAAATGCTTTTATTGCTCAAAGTTTTAGTTCGAATTAATCGAAATGATAGAAACTTAGTTTCGAATTAATGAGATATTTTTAACATTAATTACAATACAAGATTTGGAGGGCCTTTGGATTAGTTCGAAGTAGCCGAATTCGAATTAAGGGGTATCCACTCTAAGTCGCGCTTTCAAGATATGAAAAGGCAATCTAAATTGCTGAGTTACTCATCAATGACCGAGTAATATGAGAGATAAAATACTGTTCCCCCCCTTTTGTTTTCATTTTCGAGGCAATGTGCAACTATTTAAATAAGTAAAAGACCTAAAATTAGGAAAAGAAATATATTTTATAAATTGCACTGAGGAATATTTTTGTCTGTTATTTGCACATAGATTTTGATTTACATTGAAACACAGTTGTTTGCTACTCTAAATATAAATAGCCTCTCCTTTATCCGAAAGGCCGAAATTCACTTATCTGAAGACACCTCTCTTCGGCTAACGAAAACATTCTGAGGAGAATTTTGGACTTTAAAAAAAGTGAAAAAAATCTGTTGTTCATTTTTTAAAAAAAATGCATCTAACTTCAAAAATGCTTTAAAAATGCAACTAACTTCACAGTATATAACTTAGACAGATTTTGCTGTATTCTGTTTATCTGCGAATGTCTATATGATAGAAAAGTGTGTCAGTTTAATAGTCAACTGTACTAACGGGAACAAATATTTCACGAGAGAAAGAGGTGAGCAGATTTCGAGTTTTATCATTTTTTCAGGTTGTAATCAAAATTATAATCATAATGATTTGATAGATGCGAATAACGATTATATATTAGTAATGGAATCTTGTATTTTTTTACCAACATCATAGACTTCAGTCTATTATCGTCAATGCCGTTATCTTTCGGATCTTTCAGAGTGCTCCCTCTCTTTTCCATTCTGGTGACTGAAACTACTCCATATATTTAGTTACGTTTATATGGCGTTTTGCGAAGCATATCATTATTTGTTTTAATGTTGCTTTAGGTTTTAAGAGGAGTTTGATATGATGTGATATATTTCTTTAAAGGCTTCGGATAGCGCAAGGATATTTTCCGTTAAAAATTAATGGCAATTTTCCTTTCGATTAATGCATCACAAATCAAAAGTTTCACAAAAACTCTGCAATTTCATAAAGAAGGGACAACTTGCTTTTATGAATATTTCTCATATCTGCACTTCGGGAACTAACTGAAGGTAACAGATATCTCAAACTGCTATATTTTAGAAATTTTAATGCTTACAAAAGTCAGTGTTTAGTTTATATTAGTTACTTTCTCCACGCTGAGAAAATTAGAGAGTCTTTAACTGTGGAAACAAAATAACGGATGCATTTTTGTTTTACAAATTCAAACATAAATACAAAGACCGAATTTTCGTCCTGTTGCTTGCTTTCTGCTTTCCTTGTGGAATTCGAATTAAGCAGAAATATCTTGACTTTCAAATCAATCAGCGTTAAGAGCGTAGAAAACAAAAACAAAGCCGTAGTTCCGAGAAAGGGGCATTAGGAAAGAAAAACTCCGCGTGACTTTAATTGGCTACTGCTTTATTTCGATCTTTTCCGCTCGAAATGTTAGAACGAGTTTCTAATACAATGAATTCAGCGTCATTTGTATCGAAACTATTCACTTTCTCATTTGTATTCGGAAACATTTTCTGCATGACTTATGCTAGCGAATAGGAAATAGCAATTTTGTGTATATGAGAGACATATATTTAATGGGCTATGCATAGGAAAATCTTTTTTTTTCTTATCCTGTGATATAAATATATACCCACAACGTTTTAATCAGAATCTGAAATGCGTTCAACTAAGATACACTTGCGTAAAATGGATTTGTGGAGATCTAAATAAACAACACCAGGTGAATAGGAAAAGTAAGAGGTTTCACTGAAACACACTAGCCTACAAAATTAAAGCAAGCTTCAAATATGCTCAGATTATGTCTTGAACCGATTAACAGATTTTAATGAAATTTGGCATGATCACAGACTAATAAAATTCAGGATCATGTAACATGCACTAGTCATGGCCAACATGCATGACCGTGAGATAAGCTCATCTGCGCAGAAAAATTTTAAACAGAGGTTGCAAGAAAAACGAGGCTGCAAAAAGAAAGCTAATAGAGGAGAGCATGGCTCCATCTAATAATCATACAGCTTTCTCAAGCTGAGGTAGAAGTAACAGTTTATAAGTACTAGTTCCTGTCCTGTAACAACACTGTTTTAAGATCCTAGAAGGCTCTGAGATATACTCTCCGAAGAGTTGATAGTTTTTGCCCGTATCTAGGCTTATATTTGAGCTATCGCTATAATTGTCACGTCAGTCTTTTCAGTGTTAAAAGACATATAATATAATACACAAAATGGGCACGAAATCGAATCAGCAAACTTTAAATTATTAAGTAAAAGACATTAAATAAATAAGTAAAAACAATATCTAACTTCAGAATTACATCTATTTTGAATTAGAACCCAAAAGCAAATACCACAAATATTCCCAAAAATTTGCATTTGCGACTTTGCATATTATAGGTTAAATGTAAACAGCCAAAAGTGTTTCGAACGGTATAACTAGTGGACCAATCATGAGTTTTCGTTTGATTTGCAGACATTTAGAGCACACCTCAGAAATCCAGGATACACTTTTATAATTTTTCATTTATTTTTCGTTCGTTCCCATTTTTTCCAACCTCATTTTCTTTTAAATGTGTAAGTAAATGAGAAAATTGAAAAGTATTGAGAACCTAGATCTTAATGCAGATTTAGTAGAAAAAGATACAGCAGGTTTTTTTTCCTCAGAAATAAAGCTTGCTCTCCCGTACATATAACTGCAAGAAGTGTCGAAACAAAAATCCTTAAATAACTGATAACCATTCTCTTTCTTCTCGACAGGAAGATTATACTTAATTTTCGAAACTACAGCCCTGCAAATCTGCTCGCATTACGCTAGTAAGCACAGTATATTAATAGTTTCCTTAAAGATGTATTCAATTCATTTTCTGTAAACTAACAGAGAAATTCCGAATGAGAAACACAAGCTCATTGATTTTATCAGCTTTGGAGCCTTCAACATTTAACTGAAGACAAAGCTTCGATCTGATTGAAAACTTTTAATAAATACTCTGCAAGTACCTATACATTCCAAAAAAGGAAGGGTTTTTCTGAAAGAGATATACTGAAACTGATGCAGAGTTAGAAAGAAATGAATTGGAAGTCTCGGTTCTTATAAAACTAAATAAATTGGGTACTTCATTATAATAGCGACTCCCAAGACTGAATCTCTAATCAACTGAGATGTATCACTGAAATCCCGCCGCGTGTTCTTATACCTCCCTGCATGCTACATTTTTGCTCTCATATTAGTATCGTGTTTCATTCCTGGTAAGGGTTTCGAATTTGCTTTAGTTTTATAAAACATTTCTTGCTTTTTTGTGAACACAAGGTTATAAAATCTTTAATTTACAGAACAAAGAGGTGGATTTCATGACATTTGTTTCAAGAAATAGGTCTTTTACCAGACAAGGGAGAATGTGAAATGGCCACAACACAAAGCTATATGTTAACTACAAAACCATTTGGAGGTGCAGTGTTAAAAAGGTAAAAGAAAGAATAGCTCCCGTGTTTGAAATTCGTTCAGTGGTTCATGAATAACATTCGTCACTGATATTAAATTTATATAGGATTGGGCAGAAGAGTTGACATCCAACAAATGGTGTGACAAACAGCTTAATATGTATGATAACGCTGCAACTGATTGAAAAAATATACAAGCGGGAAGTGTGTTCCCTACATTTGATGCAGATTCAATGGGCAAATAGGCGGTCGCAATAAAGTAGTTGAAATCAATTAAAGTTTGCTCGTCCGACATAAAAACAGCTTTGGCAGAGTACTCCCACAACAGTGGAGTTTTGGAGGAATATGCCAGAAAGATCGCGATTGTTCTGTCTTTCATGTCTCGAATAGAAGTGCTAGTACACTTATGAAGAAAATTATTCAACATGTACAAGACGGATCAAAGACGTATTCAGACTGTTGGAAGGAGTATAAAAATTAGCAACTTGAAGGAGCTGGTTACAGTCACTTTACTGTGAACCACAAATACAGTTTTGTAGATCCAACATCGGGGGTTCACTCCCAAAATATAGAAAGAATGTGGGATTTAGCAAAGTGTTGTAGTAGTAAAACAATGGGGCATGGCTTCATAAATTACAGCAATAATTCATAAAATTCACTTCATAAATGCTTCATAAAATTGACCAATTTCATAAATATGGCTTTTTCATAATGATTATTAGAAATATTATTGGGGAATAACATGTGAATATTATTATTATTATTGTACGTATAACGTATATCGAGCTGTTTGATTTTATATTCGCGCTTCACAAGCTGGCGAAAAATTTTGGTTGATTAGCAATTCAATCTTGGAGCCGATAAGGAAGTACCATAAATTCTGTTTCATTGTTCATTGTATGTTTTATATATTTTATCTATTAAACTATACTGATTATCATAAATTAAGGAAAAAATCACAAAAATCATGATTACTGAAAACGTTACAAGCACAATTTTATGAAACTTTCCCACAATATACGACACAAATTAAGGTATCAAATAACGTAAAAAGAAATTACCAGACAATTATAATAGTATAGAAATTAGCACATGTTTAAAATGAACAAATCGAAGGTGTCAGTTTGCTATACGAAAAGTAACTTCAGTATAGAATACGATCACCTCTAGAAGCAATACTGCTCTCAATTATGTGATCTATCAGCTCCATAGGAAGCGAGAGCCATTGCTCTTGCAAAGCAGTTGCAAGCGCAGTGAGGGTCTGAGGGAGCGGATTGAGGGCAGCTAGACGTCTCCCTAAAGTATCCCAAACGTGCTCGATAGGATTCAAGTCCGAGGATCGAGTGGGCCACTCCATAAGCGGGATCGAGCGGGCGCATAATTGATTCCTGTTGAAGAAAATCATCTACGATACGAGCCCTGTGTGGTCTTGCGTTGTCATCCTGTAACAGGAAAGCATCACCTATTGCCCCGGCAAATGGGCGCACATAAGCATCAAGGATATCATCTCTATAAACCTTAGTATTTACGGTTGCCCTTGGAAAGACATGGAGGTTTGTGCCTTCTCCCAAAGAGATGCCACCACAAACACAGACACTGCCTCTTCCATATGCATTTTAGTCACGGATGCTTGACGTATGAGAACGGGTTCCAGGTTCTCTACATATCAAATAACGCCTACTGTCGCTTTCTAGAATGAACCTGGACTCATCTGTAAAGAGAACAGCCCTGCCTTGATCAGGCGTCCAGTGGACATGTTGTCGTGCCCATTGCAAACGGTCCCTCCTATGGCGTGATGTGAGCGGCACGCAAATGGCTGGTCGCCTCGCATTTAGACCACCTTCGTGAAGCCTTCTCCGTGCAGTTGACGTTGACACCAACCTTCTTGTGGTTGCAGCAAGGAAGGATCTAAGAAGAATCGGAGTAGTGGTTTTATTTCTGCGCGTCAAATATCGGTCATCGGCGCCCGTCGTAGCAGTTGACCGTCCTTGGTTGAAATTCCTAAATGCCGAATCTGTGGTTTGAAATTGCTTCCAAAGTTTGTGAACCACAGAAGGACTCACATTTAGCCATCTGGCCCTTTCTGTTTGACTTTGTCCTGCTTCATACCTGGAGGTCATTGTTACGAATTGGTTATCTCAGATTTCTGATGTTACTATCACAGTGAAATATGTGGGCTTGCTCTCAAACGTAGACTTTTATGCTCCTCGCAGATGACGTATTCCAAGTGCAGCGCCACTAATTTGCATATTGCAGTTTTACTCAGCTACTCTTACTTGGCAACATATTCAAATTTTATACGGTTAGGTTTATTTTTGAGGGATTTATTGCTATTTTTTGTGATTTTCCCTTAATTCATGATAGCCAGTGTATTTTGAAAAGGGAACTGGTGTGCAGTCTGTATCAATTTTTTCTTATAGAATACAGGAAGATTATAATAGTCTTAAACCATCTTAAAATAAAATTCAGATAAACTGTCTCTTGCTATATTTTGAACTAGGTTACTGTAATCTCCTAAAATATTACCGTAAAACGTAAATGGGAATTGAATCAGGTAAATTTATTTTGGATTCCTGCAAAAAAGAAAATCAAATAATGCTTATCATGTTTAATAAATTTTGATTTAATGAAGGAAAAAAAACTGATGACTAAAATCAGAGATAATGTAGGTGTATTTTCAGTTTATCGAAGAATTTAAAATAATTAAATTTGTGTAATTTAAGTGCTTAAACATACGTAATATTAACTTTCTAATATATCACAAGACGAAAACATATTAATATAAATCATAAATCAAATTTTTGTAGTCAAATTTGGAATCTGATCATCAGTTTAAAGCAAACTTGACGTATTTTATCAAATAAAATATCGTAATCGTTAGTAAATGAAATATCATTTACTAATTTAAATTTTTAAATTACCAAGTAAATACAAAGATTTCCGTCGTAATTTTAGTTCAGATGCTGAATATATTTAACGAAGTTTCAGAATAACACTCTGCTTTTTACTCACAAAGTACTGTATGCTAAATATGTTCCATAATGAATCTGTGACTTACATCTGCTTTAATATGATGCATTGATAATAGAGACATGGCTAAAATGTTCAAAAAAGCGAATAGCATTTTTTTCTTCCAAACTTTGCTTTAAATATGTAAACACAAAAAGGCTCATTATATCAATACGAATGTCCTCTACAGTATCTTTAGAAATTTGAGTAGCTGAATAAAACCGAGAATAATTTGAAAAGAACGTCATTCTTCTCAATATCTCGGACAAAACTAAAAACCATGCTCACATGCACTTTTCCCTTACTTTACTATATGTAAACAAATTGACACAAAAAATAGGGAAGTAAAGAGTGGAAAAACGTTTTTTTTTTTGTGTTATTTTATTATTTTTACTACAATGATTCCATGCTTTCTTTTTACTTCAAATGATAATTATTAGTCAAATACCACATATATGTTTGTTAAAAAAGTCTGGAAAGTATGACGAATTGTTCTTCAATCTTTTTCTTTCTATCATTGGCTGCGTTTGGTCGACATTTATGAACCGTACATGAATGTCATTTACTAAAGATGGCATTTGTAGATCATTTGCTCAAAAGTTTAAATTGAAAAATTTTAAAATTCTGTAATAACTTTCCGCTTTTCGAAAGTTTTCTCATATTTATTTATGATAAATAAACATAAATAAATTTTATGTTTATTTATCATTCTATCAAATCCTTTTTATGTTTCGCGTTGCTCTTATTGAACATGAGATTATTATTTAATATAAAAATGCATTTATTATTGGGTTTCAGCTTCCTTTAGTAGAAATGGATTGCATATAGTTTACGTTCGTAGATGTAAGGTAAAATTTCATCTAAGTTCTTCGTCTTTTTAAAATTTTCCTTTGAGAAAGATATTCAAATTCGATTAATGTCCGACTCAAAAAAATCGTGTAGAAAATTATGTATTTAAGTCAAATTACATATTCCTTCAACTGTACCGACATTGACAAAAATATTAAAAGAATTTCAACGAACAGTAATAAAGAATTAATGTTGATTTTGTATTTGATTCAAAATTTCAACCAAAATAGATTGCATTCATTTCGACAATGATTTCTTTCTTTGCCATATCACAATGATTGAAAATTTATTTTAATTAATTATATTTTCACAATAAATCGTTCGTAATGAAAGTTTAGAAAGTTCACCGAGATTCAAACCTCGAACCAGATCACCAGTGGTCAGTTACTTTAACGCTCGGCCGCTGGTGTACCGCTTCTGCAAAGAAACCTCTTTCTAAAAGAAAACCTCTTTTCTTATAATGGTTAGACAGGCATGTGTTTCCCTACGCACATAATTTAACAATTTTTCATTTCATTTATAATGTCATTTTACGGCTTCTGTTTATTGTCGTGCATTTTTTCACAATTGTCAAAAAATTACACCACGTCCACGAAAGTTCTTATGTGATCTTTGTTTTCTCATCCGTAGGCGAAAACAAAAACATATCTAATAATTGGATAAAAAATAGCGGCTACATATCGATAATTCTCAAGAGGCTTTATTACCACAGGTCCAGATATTACCATAGATATATCTGAGTATGATCGTCTCCTATGTTTACCATCTTTTGCAAAATTTACTGTAAAGTGTCGTTCATCATAAGCATGTCCATTTCTGCTAATATCCCGCAATAGGCACAATAAATAACCAATAACGTTTACTCCACTGTCACAATGGTTCTTTCATGATGCAAAGATATCACGGACACACTCATATCAGCCTAATATGGAGGCAGTTCCGGTGTGTTCCATCGCCACAGTCGCAGGGTCGAGTTAAGAAAACTTCAGGTTTTCAGTGAGTATCAGAACTGTTCCCTGATCAGAACTGTGTCATCTGCGTACAGCACGTAAACCACTATCAGACCTATTAGCTACCATCAACTGGAGAGCAAAAATACATATTTCCTAGAATCTTCGGTTTCAGAATATCTGATTTGGCGACCTACATTGATACTCTCCTTGCTCTTGTGTTCGAGGGAAAAACTACACAGCATCATTTGGCGACTGGCACTATTACTCTAAGCGAGAACTTATCGAAATTGTATGGTAGAGCTGCACGGTTTCCCGCAGATGTGCACCTCTGTCATTTATGACAGGCAGTTTAAGTTTCATTATGTATATATATATATATATATATATACATATTTATACATATGATATTTTAATTCGGTAGAAGAGACCGGTACTTTTAACTTTCGATAGTCATCATGGCTGAGGTGAAAGCTACAGACAAAACTAACAAAAACTAGATTTCGACAAATCACCAATCCTTATTTTCACACATATCAAATTATTTTGGTAGACATTTATCTAATCATAGTTAAATACGATCATTTTTATGTACAGGGTTTTTAAAAGTACGACGTAAGCATCTTAGACAGGAAAGCACAAGCAGCGCGGAGATGTTGGCCGGGCAGAAGTTAAAAAAGGAGTAAGTTACCTAATTATTTGCGACGCAGTGATTATACTGAGTAGGTACATACGTATAGCTAAGCTATGATTGGTTAATTTTAGATTTTAGTTCTAATTTTCAAGCAGCGTTATGTAACATGGAAAGATCTTGGGAGAACAGATGAATTTAGGGAAGAACACAAAATCTAGAATAGTTAATTTTGAGGTCGCCAATTGTTTCTTAGAACAGCCACCGTATCCATCGTATTTTGTTATATCTTATATATATATATTTAATTTATATACTAATGGATTATTTAGTATATTATCTCCTTTAAGAAAGTAGAATTGTAGTTGAATGAAGTTGTAAGGTTTTAGTTAAACTAACCAAGTTTTATTTTAATTTAAATCTTTCTATCTCCTCTCTGTTTCAATTTCCCGTCAGAAAAAGCGCGCGTTTTCAGCTTATGCTAATTTTGAAGTACAGCCAAGTACTATTTAAGCCAGAGGTAGAAACCTCTTAGCGTGAGAGAGCTTAGTCTCAGACCACGGTCACTCTGCTCAACGTTCGCCTGACCAGCTAGCAGTTTAAATTTATAAGCCATAGTGCTTACTACGTGATTGCATTGTAAAACAATTTGAAGTGCGCTAGTATTAGTATATCTTGCTACGCACCCTTTTAGGTAGAGGCTAATCTCCGCGAATCGCTCTGTGAGCAAAATTTGATTTAAGTTCTATTTTTATTGAGTTAAATTTATCTGATTGTTAAGTTCGACCCAAGTGCGGTCTTTTACTTTCTGTATCTCTCCCGAGTTGGGAAGTGTGTAATTAATAGTGATGTAATAAAAGAGGATTTCAAATACCTTCACGTGCAGTTATTATCCAGCCCAGCAGTTACATCAGAACAAAGCTTGCATTTCATCAGCTCACTGTCCCAGTTCAGGACCTGAGAAAAAACACCCTGGTAAATATTTCACAATGTTCTCAAAGAACACACACAGAATACTCAGTCCTGATAAAGTAACTGAGAAGCATTTAAAAATGGATCTTGAAAAATATTTTTTAAAGACAACATCAAATATGAATCATGAAAAAATTGAAACTGAAAACATTTAAAAATGAAAAATTAATCAACAAACCAAGTAATTATAGTCATTGATTGGAAATTGGTT
>KK115624.1:173198-240976 GCA_000611955.2 Stegodyphus mimosarum | reverse complement strand
ATATATATGTAAAATATAACAAAATACGATGGCTGAATAAGGCCACATAAGAATGCTTGTGGACAAATTGCATATAAAATGATATAACTGCCCAAAAACTGCAGGTAGCATATTATCCATACTGAACATAGATGTACTTAATAATTCTTAAAATATAGATGCAACTAATAATACTTAATGTAGGTGAACACATAACTTAATATGTGTATAAGGTATTTCTCCCGCTTTGTTAGCTTCCCTTCATGGTGTAGTGGTCAGCACGCTCGACGCGGGTTCGAGAGGTCCATGGTTCGAGTCTCGGCCAGGGCATTGCTGATGTTTCATTTCTCATTTTTTCCAAAAATACCTAATGTCTCTACATGTGTAAATATTTATATATAAATGTACCTAGTAATAAAATCTTTAAACTGCTCAAGAAGAATTGAAAATTTGCAATAGTTTTAAGGAAAAGTTTCTGAGTATTTAGATGAAATATCATTTTCTGTCAAAGTTAAAAATGGCAAATGTTTGTAAGATATGATTAAAAGTATCAGCCTACTCTAACAAGGAATAAGTATTTGACAAATTGAAATAAATAAAAGGATAAGAATTAAACAACTGAATTAAATAATTAAATAATTGAAATAATAAATAATTAAATAATTAATTGAATTAAATAATTAAATAATTGATTTTTGGTTCATGAATGCTGCCTTGCTTCAATTACAATGAAATAATTAAAACTGATTATTGAATGAGATTTTCTCAAATTGCTTCTTTATATTTGAGCCCAAGAAATGCAAGTTAGTGAAGCTTTATATCTAAATAAGGTATGGTAATAAATAAAAGAATTTTTAAATATATTATCATGCTGAAGACAGGAAATTAATCGTGGCGAGAGTTCTCGAAATGAATCGGAAAATTAACTTGTGAACATTTTTGATTTTCTGCAGGTAACTCTTTATCGATCATTACTTGCTTGATGATATCACTGGATATAGATTCAGGAATTTAAATGAATAAACTTTTCCAAAAATTTTATTATCTCTTGCTTCCCTTATGACTTGTGGCGATGTCGGATAAAACTTTGCTTCTCTTTCTTCCGTTTTCGATAAGAGACTTTTTTCCGAAAAGAAAAGGATAATTTCTTTCAAACAGTTAAATATAGAAATATTACTGGTAGATTAAGATCTACAAATTTGGATTCAAGTGATTTTGACTGCTTTTATATCTGATGAATCAACGCTTTTACTAATCTGAACAATTTTTCACCTAGAAGTTTCTTAATATGAATCCCCTGTGTATTTTGTGTATTCTTTTCATGTTGGTACATTTATCTGCCTGCAGAGTAATTTATTCTATTACATTGCGATCTTCTCAACAAATCAACGTTTTTTACTTAGAATGGAATTTCGAAGCTTTACCTACCTATTAAGTTGGGAAAAATGTATTGTTTCAGTGTTATCCGATGGTTTTAAAAGTAGTAGATATTTAAATTATAAATCCTTCCTTGTGGTGAAAACCCCGTATTAGTCAACGGGGTAGGATTCAAACTCTACAGTTGAGCATTAAAGCACAGGACATTAAAAATCTACCTATTATTTCTGCATAATATCTTGTGAAGATAGCCATGTATCAAATGAAGTATTGTGCATCTTGTGAAGCATTGTGCATAATATCTTGTGAAGATAGATAGAAGTCGTATATTCTTAAATTCTTAGCTTTTGAGGATACAAAACAATAAGAAAGTTGTGAATCAGTTTCAGGAAAGCTAAAAGTAATTATATGTTTTTAGAGGTGACATGTCTGTTTGCATAATAGTTCAGCGATAATTTATTTATGGAATTATATTAGCAGCAAGGTCAGCTAGATAAAAGGCCGTGTCATTTTATTCATGCAAATTACGTTCAACTGCAATGCAAGGTACGCAATACAACAAATAGTAGCGCAATGAATTTAAAACTGACTAACCAGTCGAGGACCAAATTTTAGTGCTTCGGTTAATCAAACACATCTTTTGTATTAAAGAAGCAAGCAGAACAAAATAAGTGTTAATTCATTTGTCACAAAGATGATCTTTTTACTTCTTTGTAAGTAAAAAAGGAAGTATCGTAATCGCGAAAAATTTCGGGTACCATATTTTAACGAAGATTTCTATTTTGACCACTATCGAATTCAATTTAAATATGTTTTTGTATGACACCTGTACGTAAGGACATAATAAATGACGCTTTTTTCCAAAATGGATTGCAGAATAGTTTTAAAATGGATTTAGTAGAGATTTTTTCGTGACGTCTGTATGCTACGTATGTATATATCTCGCATAACTCAAAAACTAGTAACCTCAGAAAGTTGAAATTTTGCATATAGGACTGCTGTAACGTGTAGTTTTGCACCTCCCTTTTTTGGTTGCAATCGGCAGCACAAAGTCACATATACCCATTCTATGCTCAGCTCGGTGAGCTCAGTTGTTTATTCTTTTGTGTTGGTAAATTGTGCATTTTTTGCTTTATAAATGATTGAATTATTCTGTTCGCATGTTCCGGTTAATATTTTTATGCTTATAAACAATCTGCATGCAATAGTTGTAGAATTATGAATAATTTAAATGTTGTTTAAGTGCGACTAATCCTAACTTAGCAGCCATATTTGTTTGCATTTGAAAATTAGCAGAATAGTGAATTAAGTCAGTTTCTGCCACTCCACTGCCTTGTTGATGACAGTGACTAAAAGTAAACTTTCAGTTTTGTGCACTGAAAAATCTGCCTTTTTGCTTGTTTTTGCATAGAGTTTCAGTTTTAATTTCAGTTTTAGAAATGTTTTATAATTGTTTTAACTGTAATTGGTGTTTTGTGTTTTTATATTTTTCTAATTTTAATGAAGATATTTTGTGGTTTTATTCATTTTTGCCTTGCCGTGAAGGGAGAACTAAATTAATTGAATGAGAAATATATTTCTAACGAAATTCAAGTAATAAGTTTAAATAAAATGTAGCAAAATATGAGTATAATTCATTAGGCCGCACAAGGAAGTCATGTGGTGTCCGCATCAGATTTTTTTCAGTACTTGTTGTAGAGCATGGTTTAGCCCACAGGGTGAATGAAAACAAAATAAAGTTGTTTGCAAATTTATACAATCCATAGCACAAGAAAGGAGAATACAGGGATTTAGCGCAGTCTTAAAATAAAAAATAAGATTCCTGTTGGTTTTTAATATATGTACAACCGTTGGCTCTTAACCTTTTGCTTATGCACTTGTACTTTTGTGTAGGAACTCCAGAAATAACGATAGCAATATGAGCACCACTAATTGATGCCAAATTATCCTCAAACTAACGATGCAGTCTTCAGTACCAGGATGGTCTAGTTACGCTGATAGGCTGTACAGAAATTTTACATATATCGCAGGAATTAAAACGTATTGGAGTTGCGTAGAGTCAAACGAGACATCGAAGGTGTCAAGAAGGAACCTTGATACGTCAGGGACTATTAGTACTTCTATGCTTCATGCTTACCTTTACAAGCATTTAATTCTGTGATATCGCTTTAAGCGCTGAAGCAAATACGAAATGTAAATTTCCAGTAGTTAATTAAGATTAAAACGTTTTAGTATATTTTGTGTAATTCGTTTTAATAAAATGATGGATTGTTTTTGTAAAAGAGTCCATAGAAGGCATCAGTGGTACAAAGAGTTATGATAATCTTGGTTTGATATTAAATGTATGCTAATTAAATTTTATATTTTACGTCGTTTTTAGTTAGCATAAAAATTTTTGCACGTTAATGGGTTATGAAATAAAAAGTACTTTAATGTACAAGTCTGCAGTTGAAAGTTACTTTCTTGTTGAGTTTTACGCTAATTAGCAAGTTATCTTCTTATTTTATCTGTACTTTCTTCTTCCACTAGAATACAACTTAGTTAACGTACTATTTAGGCACATTTAGGCTTCTCTCTTGAGTTCAAGAGAGAAGAGCTGCGGCAGCTGGCGCTTACCATCAAGCAGTTGCTTTTCTCTGCAAATGAATTTATTAGTTCAGCCTAAGCCTTGTTAGCCGTAAAGCGCCGTTCACACTTAATATTCAACTGCTCTATCAGAGCTAACTGGTGCATGGAACACGCATCTACCTAACGTAGCTTATTCACACTTACTGGAAGCGTCCACTCGGGACAGCCAATAGGTGAGCAGAAAATCGCGCGCGCTTTCATTCGTTGACATTTCGTGGTTTTATTATCATGTTTTGTTATCGGTATTTTTATTCCAAGAGATTAGCAAGTGCTCTCCTGTTTATAAAGTTGATGTGATTTATTTTATTGAATAAGTGTATAAAGTCCAGTTTATAAAGTTGATGCGAAATAATATAACTTAATTTTTTTTTGAGTTAATAACGAGTATCATTCTTTTTATGATGAAAAAAGGTTAGAAGAAAAAAATATTACATCAATGCATTTATCTATGCTACTTTTAATTCCATAGTTAATTTTATTATACAATTAAATAAATTATCTGAGATTTTTGATATCAATAGTTCAAAAAATTATTTGGGAAAGCCATAGTAAAATAAGAACGTGTTTTATTATCATGTTATTTACTATCAGCATTTCTATTCCAAAAATGTGTTGCAACTTGCAATTTAGCAAGTGCTATCCAATTTATAAAGTTGATGCGATTTATTTTATTGTACGAGTTAATAAACAGTACCATTCTTTTTATGATGAGAAAAGTTTAGACGAAATAAACTGTTATATTAATGCGTTTCCTATGCTTTGCTTTAAATTCCATAGCAAAATTTGTAATACAATTAAATATGTTATTTGAGATCTCTGATATCAGTCATTCAATTATTTCTTCGGATTCAAAATCTAAACACAAATCTGGTACTAAATAAAAAAGAAAATTACCTACTATCATGTTATACTATGAAGAATGCGCATGAATGACGATCCGCAATCGTCACTCATGAGCATTCTTTCTTGACTTTTATTTTGTAATCTTCTCAGTCGGTTGTTCTGTATAATGGGATGTCGCTTAATTTCGGCAATTGCAGTCTTCACCCAAATCGTCAGACATATTTGTTTATGTTAACTTAGCGTGCCGCTGCTGCTGATGATGATTTCAAATATTCTCTTTCGTGATTGGTCAGTTCTATGTGCCGACTAGCTCCGTTTTGCATGAAGTTCACATTTTTCAACTGAGTCCGTATAGGGACAAAAAACTGTTTTTTTCTACCTTATCAGCTGTGTCGGTTGCGGCGGATGTGGCCGTTAGCTCCGATATGTCCCAATGTGAACGGCGCTTAACTGCTTGTGAAAGCATGAAAATCTGACCTAAACCTCTTGAGCGAGCTTTACCATCTAATTTTGTATTTTAGTCTTCCTCGAACATTTGGTTCTGAATTTCCCCAAGCTCTCAATTTTCTGTTACTTCACTTGTTTCACTGTTCGTTAGGCTGACGAATTAGTAAAAGCTTGTGTTACTTTACTTCACAATTATGACAGAACGATACATAATTCTGGCTCATTTTACGGTTTCAGAAATTTAAACCTATTCTATTTTAAAGTCAATATTACATTTTAAATGTAAAAATAACAACTTACTAAATTTTAAAAGAGCTTATAAGAAGTCGGCATTCGTAATATAACTGATATACGTAAATGCATTCTGTCTCCAACAGTATGCATATAGCAACAGTTCTGACCATCTTTTCGCCCAAATAATGCTGAATAGGAGAATAGGAAGGAGAATATTTGGAATTCGCCTAGAGCTAACAAAGATCTTTCACAAGAGTTGATCCGATGTACGTTAAACGAATTACCGAAGCGTCTTCTGTCTTTATCCTTCATTGATACTCTGATAGAAAAGCAAGTTAATTGATTACAGTTGGCACTGGAGTCTGGAAAAAAGTTTTTACTCTTCGGTACTCGAAAGAAACTTTATCATATAAACGACTACATGGCGTCTAGTATAGACCTTAAACAATTGCCGCATTTTAATATTTTTTAACATTTTCCTCTTCCATTTCGTTTGACTAAGACATTTAAATTAGAATTTTGCATCCATAAAATCTCGAATTTATACTATAATATTTCCAAAGTGATTTAATATGTACTTTAGTCATTTTTTGTTACCTATCTGTTTATAACAACAGTTTTGGAGTGCTTAAACATATGAATGCTAGTAAAATCCAACATTATTTTTTAAAAAGAAAACTGAATTATTGAATAAAAGTAAAAAAAAGATTTATAGTTGTATAGAAATATTTTTTGAAAGTTTGAGCATGTAATTCTTCCCTATTAAATTTATACAAATTTTATGATTAACTTTTCTTCAATTTCTCCCTGAATTAAAATCATAAAAATTCTTTTTGAGTTAAATAATAGTAATACCTTTTTATGTAGATTTTAAAGTTTGTCAAAATATTCCTAAATAGATAGATAAATAGATTTAAATTGTCCTTTAATTACGTATGTTTTTACGTTATATTGGGCATTTCTTCCTGTAGCCTAATTTTAGTCAATTAACATTGACAAAAACATTTCATGGACTCGAATGCGTAGTAAATGACAGATAATTGGCATGCAAGAATTGTTATGTACCAAATTTAGAAAATATCTCTTAACAATTGTACATTTGTATACTTGAATTAAAAAAACTGATCAAAACACCTCTGAAAATATATCTGATAAACAGATCTATCAAACCAAATGGGACCTACGTTTTTGCAATGCACAGAAACAATAAAAGAAACTTCTACGATCTTCGAAACTTCAAACGAATGAATTAAGATCAAATGGCTTTAAGGAGGGAAGAACTCAAATGTTCTCTTGTCTCCTATCATCCGAGTAATTCTTGCTTAGAATCAAAGTAGAGTACAGGTAGCATAATGACAGTTCGTAAGTAAGAGATCTACATGAGACATCATTATACAGCTGTAATAGATTAGAAGACACCGTCATTGCATCCGTATAACTATTTAAAGAGAACAGCTTAAATATTACTTCATACACTATGACTTTCCTATTTGTCGCTAAATTAGAGCTTTTCATTCCATTACTCCGATAGCTTCACGCCAGTCTGTTAAACACCATACTATGTCAGTCATGCAGAAAAGGCGTTCAAGATGTACATATATAGTTATCGTAATGCTATGTCAACGGACGTTCTTCAAAAATATCAGCAAAGTTTACCAACTGTGAAGTACACACCTTAAACTTAGAACGCAGCTTTGCAAGTACTCCCGCAAAGGTAATAATATAAATTGTTGTTCCCTAGAAGAACTTCCACAAAATTTCACATTTAAATTGCATGCAGTATATCGACAAACCTGTATGTATATCGTTATAAGCGTATCAAAGATTATGAACAAATAATCTGACTGAGAATCAGCAGATGAATAACTGCTATTGATCGTTGGTCTTTCGCCAGGTTTTTAATCTACACTGCTGGTTACCGTAAATGCAACACACTGAAGGAAGCATGCAAATAACATGAAATTTGCAACATGCATTAGCGGAGGGGAGATATGCAAATGATTAGAATTTCAGCGCAAACGTATATCACGCGCGCCTGTGGCGCCACTTCAAAGCGCTATTTAAGGCTTGGAGTTTTGGACGATTTCAAGTTCGGCAATTGTGTTTTTCTTGGGGTTTTTTCAAAAAACAAAGATCAATTATGCCTAGTAGTAAACAGCGATCATCGTTTGATCAAGTATCCGAGTTCGACAGAGGAAGGATAGTGGCCTACTGAGAGTGTGGATTATCTTTCAGGGAAATCGGAAGTCGTGTTGAACGAAACCAAAAAACTGTAATGCGGATATGTGACAGTTTTATGCAGAGGGTACGACAGACCGACGTCTTCGATCGCATCCACCTCAGTGCACCTCTTCAGGTGAACACAGGAACATTGTGCGCATGGCAGTGACGGATCGCTCAGTCCCATAACGAACCATAGCACAACACATTCAGTCTGTAAGACATCATCCAGTGTCTGCGCGTACCATTCGACGCCGTTTACAGCAGAGTGGTCTGTCCGCAAGACGTTCATTGCTTCGTCTACCCATGACGCAAACCACAGACGTCTCCGCCGCCAATGGTGCGATGAAAGAAGGATGTGGGCGGCAGAATGCAATGAAATTGTCTTTACTGACGAGTCACGCTTCTGTCTGCAACACCACGATGGTCGGATTCTACAGCAGCCTACGCTACATCTCCAAGGTGTTGGAGCCAGTTGTCCTTCCTTACCTTCAGGGCTTGCCCACAGTCATATTGCAACAGGATAATGCGCTACCACACGTGGCACGTATTGTCCAAGAGTTCTTCGTCAATTGCCAGATTGAATTGCTTCCCTCGTCGGCTCGCTCTCCGGATCTTTCGCCGATAGAAAACATATGGTCCATGGTTGCTGAACGATTGACACAGATTACATCCCAAGCTGCCACACCAGATCAACTTTGGCAACGTGTGAAAGCTGCTTGGTCTGCTGTACCCCAAGAACACATTCAAAGTCTCTTTGAATTAATGTCGAGGCGTGTGGAAGCGGTAAATTCCAACAATGGCGGCTACTCTGGCTACTGATTCTGGGAGAAACCACACTTTACAGAAGTGTATAAATTTAATCATTTAATACTTGGTCAACATGTTATCTACTAAATAATTTTTGTTGTGTTATCTCTTGTCTTTCTTGGTGTTGCAATTTGGGCGGCCAGCAGTGTATAAAGCAACATTACCTGGAAGGGAAACAATAACTTGCCACTTATCAGGTTGCATGTTTTCGGCTCTGGTCAGATATTAATAATCAGATTACTCTTCACGATAATTTTCAGCATCACATTTCCATTTCTAATAAGTTAGATACTTCCACGCTGTAGTGAAACAGTGAAGCTGTGCTTCGTTAAGTAACATAAAAAGAGCTAGGTCCATCTCTTTGTTTTTATTTTATGACCAGGAAGATATTATATTCTGATCTTGTCCTCTTATATTCATCTTGCCTTAATTTTCTTGAATGTGCTATGTCTGTAAAAGCTTTTTATAATTCCGACAATAATGTCTAGAAATTTTCCATGCTTATGTCTGAAAATCTGCGGTGATTAAAATATTTGAACGAAATAACATGATCAAACTGTTATATTTCGCAGTCGTCCGAAAGCCCTGAACTGAGCGCATAAAGTGACAAGCGCGCCGGTAATATTTTCAGTCATAGATTAGCAAACGTACTGTATAGTTGAATTACAACTTCGTTAACTGGTAAGACGAATTCTTAGTAGGTAGCAGGTGTGTTGTATGACAATAACTAATGCTTGAGAAATAGGAAGCATTGCACGGCAATATTTGACCGCTAACAGATAGTCTTTGTGAGTACCATTTCTTATGCTATTAGAGAAATTGCTTGTAAATATCATTCTCATGAAACAAGTATTAATGATGGAGGTGATGTAGAAGAACCCAACAGACGACACGCATGTGGATGTTCCAGAGTACAAGTACTTTATGAATTATTTTCTCTTGCAGAGCTACAAAACTCTGTAGCACAAACTATCTGAAAATACAGTTAAAGGCTAATTAAAGAGCGGCAAATTGTCATAGCGCTTGAGATAGGTGGTACAATGGAACACAAAGTGAAAGGAATTAACCAGAGATACGTACATCAGAATTCAGAAGACGTGTAACATCCAATGCATTGGCTATTAAATAAATCATAATTCAGAGATACAGACATTTGAAAATTCATGGCTGAAAATATTGCCGTCGCGAGACCAGTTTTATACTGATCTGATGCTTGTAAGCGATTACGAAATACCATAGTTTTCTTCTGTCGTTTTGCTTACGTGCTTCATCACGCCTGAAAAGTTCGTGGTAATTGTCATAGGAAAGTTTAATAGCATTCCTTGTGAGAAAAGTGGAGACGAAGTATCGATTGTCGTCAATTATTTTAATCTTTTATTGACATTAATAAATGTAGGAATACAGCTCGTATGTTTCCTAGTAATACAGATTGCGAGTATGTCAGGTATTACAAAATTTTAGATTAACGGCAATATTCAGACCTGCATTGTGATGAAGAAATAGCACTTAAACCAGAAACAAACGCCTAACTCTGACGCTATCTACCTTCATAAGAAACATGTAAGAATCAACCAACACATAACCATATGGGGTCATTTATTTAACATAACCAAATCTATATTTTTATAATGTATGAAAATACTCTTTCAAAACAGCTGTCAAAAGATGTAATTTTATTCGAAACACCAATCTTATAATCTTATAATATCTTATAATACTTTGAATTATACTTGGGTTTCAAAACATTCTCGAATATTCTTATCCTGGAAGAAGTCTTTTTTCAGAAAACAATTCTGTCGACGTTATTCCAATTCTGTGATTCGCAGATTAACATGTACATATTGTGGCATTCAATATAAAACTTATAGGATTCAAAATAGTTTCTATCGTTCTTACTTCAAGATTACAATTTAATCCTTATAACAAGCATCATAATACGCATAAAGCAATTTTCGTCTTACGGAAAGGGATGAAATTTTAGCAAAGTGCTTAAACAACAGTTATGCAGAAGTAACCCTGACCTTTTAAGAACTGCTCAGTAGGTGAAACAAGCAAAAGTCTATATCTGAAAGCATTACTTTATCTGCTCCATCTTTAATAGTTGTCACTAAGGAATCTGGACCTATCTATTGTTTCATCCTTTGATGCCATGCGCTAGCTGTCTACAGGTGCATGTACTGATGCTAGAGTTCTCAGCCAACGTTTGCACAATTTTACTCAGCTTCTGCCCACTGTAGACGAAGTTTACAGCTTATAGCAGAGATGAGCGGAAATCCAATTTCTGATTTCGTATGAAACCTGGTTCATGAATATATTCGACAATTATAAAAATAATATATTTAGATTACCGTCATTTAGATCTGCGTTTATTTAAAGTGGCGGGCGTTTATTTTTTTCTACAAACCTTTGCATTCAGTGTCATACCAGATCGATGAATAGTTGGTTTTCTTCAGCTATTATTCTCTCTCACACTGGCTTATTATACATGTGCATGTTTCTGTGCATAAATATACGTATGCACGTGTCTGTATTCGTTGTCGTTTCTAACTAACCACTGATTATAATTCTTCAGGAACTTAACACAGACAGTCTAGTTCCTACGTTAAGTACCTGCACTAATTTTGCGTAATACAAACGTACATGCATCGCTGTTTTCTCAAACTACAACTTTGCTTTGATGGATTAATTTGAATTCCCGAATTAAAGAGATTTTTCTATTTTTTATTTTCTCGTGATCTATTATTGTGTTATTTGTTGTGTTATGACCATTATA
Source organism: Stegodyphus mimosarum (assembly GCA_000611955.2). Classification (NCBI taxonomy): domain Eukaryota; kingdom Metazoa; phylum Arthropoda; class Arachnida; order Araneae; family Eresidae; genus Stegodyphus; species Stegodyphus mimosarum. The sequence goes on along the minus strand of KK115624.1, from coordinate 229,665 downwards.
GGTAAAGAGACATATGCTTTGTTGAACTCTTTTATATGAAGCGAATTAAAGTTGCGGTATAATTTTATGTATTGTACATGTAACTTTATTTTATTAACATTATTATTTAAAGTATTTTATGGACAAATAAATATTATTTGACAAACGTATTCAAACTTACTATACATATCGATGTTTAACAGAATGGAAAATGCAAACACTTGAAATAATGAAAGGAAATCAATTTAACAATTAAATACATATTTTACACTCCTTTCCTACACAACGCATTTATAAGAATAGTTTGCAAATCTATGTAATGTTGGCTTGATCTTTTACATTTCCTTAAGATTGAAAATATCAGCTTTTATTTAATTAGGAAAGTTATTTATCGGGCAAAATTATACATTTTCGAAATAAAATAATCCTAATAAACTTACATAAAACAAACTTACATGTTCGATACATTAACATAATACTACGACTTTAATTCGCTTTGTGTGACAGTTCTACAAAAAATATGTCTGTTAACCTACAATGGTTACAAACACTACAAATAACACATTCAATAGCCCACCATAAGAACATAAAAATAGAAAAATACTTTAATAGGGAAATTCAAGTTAATTTCGAAATCTTCTCAGTGTTTTACGTTAACAGGCCTTCGCTTTCTCGATGTCAAACATCAATTTATGCACTTTGTGAAGTGCATAAATTTCAGAAATCATATCATCGAAGAATGAAGAGATGAACCTGCGGCGTTCATGTATCCCCTAGCCAATCGCATTTCGTTAAGTAATCAAATCATAAGTTGGAAGTGCCTTGAAATTTAGGGCTCAAATTAATGTTAGCCTTTTAATTGAAAAGACGATTTACATAAAGGGAACCTTATGTGTGTCGCATTCGATAATCAAAATTGGCTTGGAAGTTTGAAGTATTTATGTTAACTAATTTAATCGAATATTTTGATATAGAAATTAAAGAAGCAGGAGTTTCTAAAAATCTGAAAATTTACATCATGACTGAGTATATTTATTTGCAGAAAAATTTAATAAATGTTTTTGCACGTCTGCATGCATGTAATAAATCTTATATTTTTTAAAATGTTCGTTTTTAATACCTTCAGTTCACATGCAAGTAAATCTTTGTGTGAATCACTTGCTAACTAAATGACACTTTCGGATAAAAAATAATTCAGAATAATTACTTAAAGTGTAGGCTATAAATACTTTAATAAATAATCAATACCAAATTGGGAATAATAAAGAAAGATACAGAGAAAGATGGTACATCAGAGAATATTATTATCGGGGCAATTTGCAAACCAATGTAGTTTATATAATATATGTATATAAACAAGAGTTTCCGAAATTCAAAATTAAGATAATTTAAGTCGCGTAACATGTTACGAAAACAATTAAGTAATTAAGAGACAATAATTCAATCAGAAAATGTTAGCTAACAAGATAATAGGAAGCATATAAGTTAAATCTGAAAAAAAATCAAAACTACTCAGAAACAAAAATATGCAAATATAATAAAACAAACATTTAAAAATACTTAGGTCTTTTCGAAAGAGCAGTCGAAATATTTTCAGCTGAGCCATGTTTCTTGATAAACTGGATGATTATAAAGCAATTCCAAAGCAACTCCAATTAAAAAAAAATAATAATTTAAAACGAAAGCGTTGAAATGCGTTTTGCGTTGGAAACATTAAAAGTCTGAATCCCTTTTCAAACTGTTGCCACCAAAGGCCAAGCCTAATTCATTGACACAGCTGTCCCAGCGGGCATGATAATTCTTAACATATCCCCGAATAATTTTAACTATATTCTTATTTACGCGTTTCGCAATATTTGATTGTGATCTATAAGGTACCACTTTTAGATAGCGTATGCCAAGTCCTGTGCACAGATTTTCAAATAAATTACTTACCAATCGCCTACGTTATCTAATATTACTTTTACTGGGCCCCGTATTTTAAAATACCGGGTGATCAAAAAGTCAGTATAAATTTGAAAACTTAATAAATCACGGAATAATGTAGATAGAGAGGTAAAAATTGACACACATACTTAGAATAACATGGGGTTTTATTAGAAAAGCTATAATTAGAAAAGCAATAATCTAATCAGGAAAGCAATAATTAGCATTACAAATTAAGACAAAGCAAAGATGATGTTCTTTACAGGAAATGCTCAATATGTTCAACATCATTCCTCAACAATAGCTGTAGTCGAGGAATAATGTTGCGAACAGCACTGTAAAGCATGTCCGGAGTTATGGTGAGGCATTGGGGTCGGATGTTGTCTTTCAGCATCCCTTGAGATGTCGGTCGATCACGATACACTTGCGACTTCAGGTAACCCCAAAGCCAATAATCGCACGGACTGAGATCTGGGGACCTGGGAGGCCAAGCGTGACGAAAGTGGCGGCTGAGCACACGATCATCACCAAACGACGTTCGCAAGAGATCTTTCACGCGTCTAGCAATATGGGGTGGAGCGCCATCCTGCATAAAAATCGTACGTTCCAGCAGGTGTTTATCAGCCAGGCTGGGACGATACGATTCTGTAACATATCGGCGTACCTCTCACCCGTCACGGTAGCAGTTACAAAACCAGAATCACGCATTTCCTCGAAGAAAAAAGGCCCGACAACAGTAGATGTGGTAAATCCAACCCATACCGTGACTTTCCTCGTCGTGCAATGGAGTTTCCACGACAGTTCTAGGATTTTCGGTAGCCCAAATTCTGCAGTTGTGGGCATTGACAGACCCTTGGAGCGTGAAATGAGCTTCATCAGTCCACAACAGGTTACTCAACCAATCGTCATCTTCCGCCATCTTTTGAAACGCCCACACCGCAACAGCTTCACTAAAAGCTTCACTAAATACACTAATACAGCTTCACTAAAAAGGCCTTTTCAGGTAACGTCAACATGCTGCGACTGCTGATGCATCTGATTCTATCTCTCATTACAGCTCCTTTTATACACGATTTTCATGCGCAGTCACTGACGTTTTGCTGTCCAGCGCCATTTGTCGGACATTTTTTGAACGTTTTTTGGTTCTAATAAAACCCCATGTCATTCTAAGTATGTGTGTCAATTTTTACCTCTCTATCTACATTATTCCGTGATTTATTAAGTTTTCAAATTTATACTGACTTTTTGATCACCCTGTACATTTATTTAGAAACGAATCTGCTACTATTTTTGCTGAAGCCCGTTTAAGGGGAATTATTTCCAGCATTTTGAGAAATTATCCACAATGGTTTACAAGTATCTATTTTTATTAATCTTTGTCCTAGAGTAGGGACCAAGCAAATGAATGCCAACCAATTCATTTGGGAAAGTGGTTTTTATGCTATTTAAGTACTTTGCCGGGTTGTAATTAACGTCGTTAATTAATCGACACAAGTGACATGACATGACATAGCCGTCACAACTTTGTATAACTGCAGAAAATACACCGCTTCGCGGACCCTTTGCAAGGTTTTCCTAACACCAAGATGGACTCCTAATTTCGAGTCATGGAGCTCCTCTAAAATACTTAAGCGTAGACTCATTGGGTAGTCCCAATGAGTCGCAATTCTTAAATATCTTTGGCCGGCCGCAATTCTTAAATATCGTTGGTTGTTTTCGTGTAAAAGAGCAATTTATCGATAATTTCATAATGGGCCACCTTATTGCGAAGAGCCTTTAAATCTACATGTTCAAAATTTAAGTGTAAATTTCTTTAAATTCTGGGTCTGTTTTTAATTTGGCAACTGCTGTTTCCCGGGATTCAATTATTTTCGCAGTTAGCATAGTACATCCAATTGTATTTCCTTCTTCATCGATCTTTATTCTTGATAGTGCGTGTGCAACTACATTTTCGTTCCCCGGCGTGTGTTTTATTATTAAATTAAACTCTTGCAGTTTTAGTGTCCAACGTATAAGCCGGGGCGAAACATTTTTACGGAAGTATAGATGACCAATTGTCGCGTGATCTGAATACACAGTTATCGGGGCACTTCCAACGAACATACGAAATTTTTGCATCGCTAATAGGACCGCGAGGGTTTCCCGCTTAGTTGCGGTATAATTTCGTTGAGTTTGGTTAAGCGTCTGGCTAAAAAAAAAGCTATTGGTTGCCCATTTTGGGAAAGAACTGCTCCAACTGTGTAGTCTGACACGTCTGCTGCAATTTGCAAATTTTGATCCCCTTCCGGGAATTTAAGAACAGGGGCGTTAATTAAGGCATGTTTCAATTTTTCAAACGCCGTGTTAGCCTCCGCTGTCCATGTGGACCTAATATTTTTTCGTTTAAGCACGGACAAGGGTTCAACTAACTTTGCAAAATCTTTAATTAATACTCTATAATAGGAACACATTCTCAGAAAGAATGAAAATTTCTTAGTCGTATTTGGCGGTGGATAACTTTTGATCGCTAAAATTTTAGAGTTGTCAGCTTCATTACCTTTTTCGAGATTTCATAGCCGAGGTACCTCAATTCCTTGGCGGCAAATTTGCACTTTTTAGGATTCATTTTGAGGTCCGCTTCATTTAATAATGTAAAAACTTCCTCTAGGTGTTTAATGTGTTTCTCTAGGGTTTCGTTTGTCACAATAATATCATCAAGATAGATGACTGTACTTTTTCCCAAAGCTGACCTAAAAACAATATCCACAACGTTTTGAAATGTAGCCGCAGCTCCGCTTAAGCCAAACGGCATTTTCAAAAAGGCACACACGCCTGACTTTGTAATAAAAGCTGTTTTTTCGACATCCTCGGGTTTTGCTGCAATATGCAAATAGCCTGACATCAGGTCTAAGGTTGTCATATATTCAGTTGACCGAATTTTCCTTATAATTTCATCTATTATCGGGAGGGGATATGTGGGGTATTTCGTTATGCTATTTAATTTTTTGTAATCAATAGCGATTCTCCATGCGTTCGGATCTGCGGATGGCACTCCATTCTTCTTTCTACATAAAACTACAAGACTAGCGTAGGAGCTGGTACTTGGCGTAATTATCTTATTCTCGAGTATTTTCTTAATGTATTGCCCGAGAATGTCTTCTTTTCCCGATCACATCTGTACAGTTTTGAACGAACTGGGGGCTCACTCCAGTGTCGATGCTATGGGAGACAATCTGGCAAACGCCAGGTGTTTTATAACACAATTGAGAAAAAGTTCTTACCAATTCTTGATGATTTTTTTCGTTTTCTACTTCTTCCAGGTGACTTAGATTCACCTCCGGGACTGCGGGTTTTCCTTCTTGAATTTTGTCCATCTTGACTTGTAAGGTAGAATCTTTAAAATTAATTTTGGCGCTAGCTGCGCGTAAGAAATCAACCCCCAATATGACTGCGGTTAATAAATCCTTTACTACGATAAAGTTGATTTTTTGGACCTCGTTTTTTATTTGAACATGCAGCCCCACTTTTCCCTAGCAGACACACTGTTTGCCTTGAGCAGCAATCACCGTTGTGTCGTTGTCTTAAGCAGTCTCATGGTTTTTATAAAAATCTTGCGACAAGAAGCTGCATTGAGCCCCCCTGTCCGGTAGAGCGGTAGTAGGGACGTCGTTTACTAATATCTGGATTTCTGGCAAGGCCAAAGTTTATACGACTACCATACTCAGTTTGATTTCCGAGTGTTTTTTTCCCCAACGGTGACTTGTTTAACTTTTTCTTTTCCGTCCCTTGATTCAGCTGCTTTTTATTTCCCCCCGCTTTGGTCTGTTTAGCCTTTTTTTTTATCCCGCTTTGCTACCTTCCCCTCTTGCAGATAGAAATTCTGCTGACTTTGTGGTTTTGTCTGTGCGTGAAACCTTGAATACTGCCTAAAATTGTTCGCACGCGCGTTTTCGGCCGTTTGCTTACTCTGAAATTTAACAGCTAGTTCGAATAAGCTTTTCAACGTCTGCGGATTTCTAACTTGAAGAAAGTCCTGAATTGATGGAAGCAACCGCGTAAAATTATTTGAATGATTTCCTTGTCGGGCCTTTTTCCATATAATAATTTGACAATATGGATCTTTCTTAAGATGAAGTCCGTTAACTCGTCAACATTCGTTTGATATTTTCTGAATAATTCTGATTCCAGTCTTGCGCGGTCTCTTACAACTAGCAATGCTTTCAATAGGGAATTTTTAAAATTTTCAAAATTGTAAGTTTCGGATCCTGGATTCCCCAACAAACGGCTGCGAATATTCTTGTACCAGCTGAGGGCTTGATCATTTAAATTCGTCGTAGCAATGTTAATTATCAGCGGCTGGTTGACAGGATATAATGTGAAGTGTAATTCCAGCTGCTCCAGGAAGGTCATTACGGATCCTCTTGCATCAAGAGTTGGGGTTGGCTTCAGCGCCTCTCTCGTATTTTCCATGATAAATCCGAATCCCTCCATGGGCTTTGATTGAGGCTGAGGGAACTGAAAGGTGGGAGGGGTCAACGAGAACAGTACCTAGCGGCATGGTTCGTTAAGAACAATTTCGGGCGCCAAATGTGGGGCTTTTCTTATTTAATTCCAATGTTATATCGTAGAACCCCACGAACACTAACAAGCGAATAATCACTTAAGTGTGTGAATAAACACATAAGCCTTAAGAAGAGTGAACTATCCTTTATTTCTCAGAATAAATAAAATCAACTCCTACTTGGATTCTACACAAAGCCTCCACTTCGGCTCGAACTTAATTATCAAATGAAACTAAACTAAGTTTAACTAAAGCTTAGTTTAATTGTATAGCAGAATTATTTTTAATTGTATAGCTATCAGAATTCGAAGTAGTCGGCCTCTAAATATTAATTAAATCGGCGAAGCCAAGCAAGGGTCTAAAGTATGGCCGAGCGTAGTAGCTAAGAGAGAATGTAGCCAAATGGCAAAAGCGCGTTAGTCAGGAAAATCAAACTCTTTCTGTAAATGTCGATGAAGCATCGACTTAAATCGTACTCTTACTCATTTGTATTCACTGCGTTTCTGAAATTACATTCTGGCAGGAAATTGTAAGCTGAAATTAGAATAAATAGGAAAGAATCATAAAAATAACTGTTAATGAACTTAGTATAAACCTTATAAAGCTTTCATGAAAAATAAAGAGAATCATAAACGTAGTAAGGCTCTTATGATACTATAAGTTGAGATAAATATTTCTAACACTACCAAACTCCTAATTTATCTACTCTTTAAGGAACGACGAAAATGCATATTGTATCAAATGGTTGTCGTCTGGAACAGAAAATATGTCTATGTAATATCGGCTAAAAAACTTGGCATCGAGGTCGATATTTTAACAAAAAGTGGATTAAACCAAGAAGGGATTTTTTACATGCATAGTAGCTGATGTCTTTTGAAAAGAAATTGAACGGCAATACAAAGTGAAAATATGTATTTTACCCTACCCATTTATTACAGATACTATGGAATTTATAGGCATTATTCTGTTCTGCCTATTACATAGCGCAAGGAACTACTTAGCTATACTTTGTTAGCCTTGAATATTATCTCCGTCGAGATGGTACTGACGTCATTGGACAATAAAGCACCGTTAGACACTAAAGCACCGAGTAACGAATTTGTTACATGCACCTTTAAAATCAATCTTTCACTCAATAATGGTATAATGTGTACAATGTGTCTTTGAGGTAGTTCCAAAGAAAATAGTGAACAATGACTACATCAGACTGCCGCGTATGCCAGTTGATGTCAATATGACGTGGTAACAGTGTCCTTAAGGGCCGTTCCCAGTGGGGTTTATCTGAGCTATCGGAGACAACTGACGTAGCCGACCCATCTCTAAAACCAGTTTTTTCCCAGAGGGCAGCGAGTTGAAAAATCTGAACTGCAGGCTTAGGGAAGCTCGTCCACACATGGAACTGACTCCGCTAGCTCAGATAAACTCTAGTGTGAATGGCCCTTTAGAGACACCCGTAAAAGAATGACAGTGGAGATGTTAGCATGGGGGGCGTTGCTTCATCCTTTTTAAATCTTCAGCCACTGACAAGGAAGTTCTTCTAAACTTGAATTTTCAACTTTTTTGAAAAAAAAATGCGTAATGAATATATTCATTTGGAAATATATAAAAATGAAAATTGCAATTTTGTAAAAAAAAAATTGGAAACGTTAGCTTGATTTGGAGATGCAGTGCTGTTTAGCAACTTTCAAAATTTAGTTTTGAATATTTTGAGAGTCGTAATGTTGAACGATTCTTGTAAAAATGTATAAAATAACGAATGAAGAGATAACTACTTAAAAATGTTTACATATATATTTGGGTATCAGTACATAGTAACTTAAAATGAAAAAGTAAGTAGAACTGAAGAAAATTAATCCTTGAAAAATTAGATAAAGTTACAAGAAATTATGGAAATTATTTTACTGAGGAAAGATGTCTCATATTGTAATTATTTTATTAGGATACAGACAGTACGCACTTTATTTGATAATAAATAGGCTGACTGTAGTTTGCATGAGTAGAACAGCAGAGTTGCTCTAAAAATGATCAAAGCAATAATATATTTTGCATCAATTGCAATAAAACAAATAATCGAATTATAAGTAATACGAGCCACTCACCTTATCGTTCCCATTAAATTTTCCTAGACTTACTTTTCTTCTACTAATAAAAATGCTGCAAGTTTTTAATCTACTCAAAGTCATTTTGGACACGTCAGAGGCTAAATAGTTTTTTTCTTATTATAGTATGTCAGAATTTTACCCATCTTTTTTCTCATAATTACGTGATATGTGATAGAATTGATTTTATTTTTATGACTTTTTTTCAAATTTATAATTCGACGTATTTTATGTGAGGTCACTCTTTGACGTGTTATCCAGTTTGTTTATTCATTTTTAGAAATGTTTATAATATGAGGACTTTTTTTTTACTTTGTCAATTGCGATTTCCCTTAGATTTTCATTTTAAAGATGTGATATTCGATCAAAAACTGATTCAAGGCGTCAGTTTACTTTTCTGGGTGAATGAATGCTGATTCTTCAGAAAAGATCGATAGCTCTTAAGGAGTACACTGAATGAGAGCGCTTGCTGGAAGCGCTCAAGGAAAGCTGTATTTCAATTTTAGGGGAAAAAAAGAATGTTTATGAGTTTGGTTTTGATAATTTTCAAACTTTTTGAACAATTTTTTATTCTAGAATTTTATTTTTAATTCATTGTTAAAAGAAGATTTTAATTTTTATTCATAATTTTGTTGTTCTTTAGTTCTATGTGAAAAGGGGGTTTTAGAGAATCTCGAAACTACCGCTGAAAGAAATAAGTACAGCACTAAGCGTTGATTGAGTCAATTCTTCCAGTAATACTCCTCGTTCAATTCTTTTCTCTCTTCGCTCCAACGTTGCTGACCGCTTCCGATCCCACTGCTCATTCGATTCTTTCCCTCTTCATTCAAGTTTTCTTGCACTGATGTTTATTCAGATCCCGTTTACGGTCGTGCTGCTCTAGGTTGGCTATTGTTCGTGAGCAGTGAGTCATGGAAACAAAAAACGATTCATTTCAGTGAAAGAAAGATTTTAAATTGATCCCATAAAAAGCGGTTTTGCCCAATATTTTTTTACATTCCTTTAAATCTCAGAAACAGTAATTTTCAATTAAATATTTTCTTGCGTAAAGTCTGTTAATTTCAAGTGGCTGGCTGTATAATCTTAAAAGATATTCAGATAACATTTTATATATTCACATATATAAATAAAAACATAATTTGGATTAATTGCTAATTCATCTTTAATTTTTAGACTTCTGCAAGCAACTGGTGTAAACGTTAAAATAAAATAATTTTCAGCTTGCAGAAAAGAAATATTTACAAAATTATGAAAGCAATTTACATTTAGTTACTTTTCCATTTTTTATAGGAATTAGAAAATATGCAAATCTAACTTCACTTTACGATGTAGTGTTGTCTTGGAGATTTTGCGAAATATAAAAATGTCACCAGAACGTTCTCCACTGGCGTCCAAAAATCAAGTCAAAATATCAAAATAATTTTTATTTTTATTTTCTACCTAATATTTAGGAGCTCATTCTTTTACCATTATGTACTTCTTGATGATTCATATATTTTTTTTTTTTGAGAAAGAATTAGCGCTTAAGGTTAGAAAACCCTCCTTATATGACAACCATTCGCATGCTGGAAGAATTTTCCAGCGAGATGGTGTACCGTTAAATCGTCTGTCTCATTTTCAACGATTTATGACTGAGTATTGCCAAGTTTTACATCACAGTATTTCTATACCATATTATATTGTGGTACTGTGGACAAAGTGTTGCTGCAGATCTTGCAGATTCTCTAAAACGTAGCATCGGTAATTCTACTTATTCATTTTAACATAAAGTATGGCTTGCATCGGACAACGCATAATCTCAGCTAAAGTCTCGATTATACTGACCATGGACCATGGTACCAGCAGGCCCATGTATCTATTGCATTTGCGCCACATTTGTATAAGTATGCATTGTATTTATTTGAGTTTGAGAACATTGAGTTTTATTTGGAGTAGCCTCCTTATCTCTGATTAACCACTTCACCGTCTTACAATACTTAAATAGTAGTTTATTTTTTTTCTGTCAAAGATAAAATTTTTGATTCTGAAACTGGCCTTAGAAATGAGCCTTCCAGTAGCTGTCAAGACCTATTCAGAAAACAGCCCTCGTCTCCTACCAAGGAAAAACATTCCTTTGTAGTTCCTAGGTTCTTTTATTTGTGTGTGTGTGTGTGTGTGTTTGAAAATTAACAACAATATCCAGAAATGTGAACTTTTCTTTTATGTGACCTTTAAATAATTCCGCTTTAGAGAAAGCGAGGCCAGTTCAGATATGAGTTACCTCTTTTCATTTTCGTTGTATTCTGGGGGCTAGAAAACATGAAGCATCGGAATTCCCCTCGGAATAATGATGCAGGCCACATTTAACCCTGACGACTATTGCAAACTCTTGATGATAATTTTAAATCGACGAGTCTCTTTCGGTGTAAATGCTGAAATAGTTAATAAAAGTATCGACAAGCCCTTTTGTTTGATATTGCCCTCTTACACTTCAGTTTCGCTCTAACACCAATCCAAAACTAAGGAAAATCCCGTATAACATCGCATTCATACAGTACTGCTTCTCTGTGGTAAATACTAAGGAAGACATTCAGCTAAAGACTAAGGATACTGCTATTACCGAGAACCTACGGCAGAATTCTCGGTGTTTCAAACTCAATATAACAATCTACTGAACCTTCGAGAATCTAGTGAATATACTGAAAAAATAACCTTGGGAACAAAAAGGAAAAATAGTTAACTGCGCTCACTTTGACGAAGAGTAGGAGTTACTTTTTGAAATTAAGGCTTTCCCACTGAATTAAGTCTTCAGTTAAAGGAAGACTTTTCATAAAGGAGTAATTCTATGACGCTAAATTTATAAAGATTTTCCAGCTGAAAGAAAGTAATCGAAAATAAAAGTTTTTCAAACGTACTGCACAGAAGTCAATTTAGAAGAAAGTTCAGAAGAAACTACATTAAGAAAATTTAGACGATTAAGATATTTAGCCTTAAAGAAACATCTCATGTTTAATGGCGATGACTAGCGGTGAAAAAAGTGTGTTATCTTTAATCAATTATTTCTATGATAAATATATCTTTCTTACTATAGCTTCTTAGTTAACAGTATAGTTGTTTCTTTTTTGAAGTTCTGCAACTTAACCTGTTTTACGGCTATGTTTTTATTTGTGTAATACGAATTCGTACAATACTGCATTCATAATATTAATAACCATTTATACAAGAGTTACGGGTACTGAAGAGCATTTTATAAGCTTAACGCATTTATGTATTGTTAGGAACGCATTTATAAAAGACCGACGTTTGAAGGAAAAAATGACTTCAACTCTTCTGCTTAGGCTTCTTTATGTTTTTAGTTCCTTTTGGTATTTACCTCTTATATATCAGACTTACTATCTACAAAGTCGATGCATGCTGATAGTTTGGATTATGTTTTATTTCAGGTGAACGAGCTGGCGTCATGGGCGTGTTCTATGTAAAAAGTGGATAAAAACGAGTCAGCTTCCCTTAAAACGTTCTCTATAATGGCATCCTTTCCCTTACACAGATAGTCTTTGCGTATTTTGTCATAATCAAAATAATCTGATGTAGCCAATACATAACATCCCGCCAATTTCATATTAAAACACAACAAGGAAATCTTGAGGAGTTTAGAAATTGTGGAAGCATTTGGTCTTTATTGTCGGATTGAAGAACTAATGAAGTTTCTTTAAGTATCAGAACTCGTTTTAAAATTGAGATTTCTGTTCCCGATATTGCACATGAAATGTTTCATAGCATTAAGGAATTTTATGATATTTGTATTTATTGCATTTCGTTCTTGAATTTGAAGATTCAATTTATTTAGCTCCTTAAAACTTTTAGCTCAAACAAATGCGATTCATGATCCATTCTTCATTTTCTTTATCAACCAGAAAAATAGTTAAATCTAACTAAGTACTTGAAAAAGTACTTTTAGCTCATTCCTTAGACCCAACACTAATCCAATCACATTCCTTTTAAAAGTCACCTAGTATTTATAAAAAACGAATTAAATGATAACCTTATGTGTAATTTCTTGAAAAGTCGTGTATTTAATCAAATTTGAGACATTTTTAAAATGAAAACTTTTGAGGTCATTGCGTATCGACGTATCGTGTAGTCAATTACTCTTCCCCATGAAGAAAACATTTTTAGATATGTCTGAAATACGAAATTTGTTTCGAACATGGTTGGCTGTCTGTCTGTACACTATGCACAAACAATTTTGCATAAATATTTCTGTTGCCAAGAAACATGCAACTTGTTCTAAAATATTTTACGTTATGTTATTGATTTGCGAAGGTGAACTAAATGGAAACTGTTTTTTAAATGAACCTATAAACAGCATACGTTATAAATACCAGTGACGGGAAATACGATGCAAAGTAAGTTGACTCATCAGCTTTAATGGAAAAGGAACCAAATGTTACAGATGTTGCATGTACAATTAGATAGCAGATAAAAAATAACAATAACATGTGATGTATCTTTAAAAATCGTAGTATCTATTAATGAAATTACATCGGGTCAACGTAAAAATTATAACGATTGTACTGCTGCGCGTGTAATAAATACGCTAACTAGATTCAAATAACTGATTTAGAAGAGAATCTTAAAAATACACAGTTTTATGGATAAGATTCCTTTTTGATTTTTACGAGCCTTCATAAAAGCTCTCGTTATTCATATCGACTGGTACACTTGTTAATTACTGGCACCCATATTGGTGGGGGGTTGTATTGAAGGGTACTGACGGGTCATAGTCGTCTTCGTGTCATTTGATTTGCATGAACAGTACAGCCTAGTTGAAATGAGATTTTCAGAGATGGCTTAGTTTGATTCATTTGGTTACGGCAAAGCACGCTAGGGCTATTTGCTTAAAGGAAGAGATGCTTAGCAAAGGACTTTCTAAGGGAACCTGGCTCGTATCCAGGTTACACATAAGAAAAACCCTGAAAATTATAATATAGCTACCTTTTCGAATTGAATCGAACCCAAGTATAAATACCAGTGTCTAGCGACTGCACCGCTCTGCGCTGGTGAGCTTTTAGGGCAGGGAATTGAGAGCTGATAAGCTGTGCGGTTTCAAGAGACACCAATCCCATTACTTCTGGCAACCAGCTGGGATTTCCTTCCAGTTCGGTGAGCGGCCTTCCAGCTCGGAACCTCCGAGTAAGGTACATTGACTCATGCTCTCGATCATACATGCTGATTCTTCAGAAGTCGTTCTTGAGGAATGCCTTTTAAAAGTACGGATCTCTTGGAACTATCTTCCGAGTTAGGTCAGAATTGTACGAGGGATGTTTATCAGAAACTATTCTCGTCATATCAATTTTGCGTTTGAAATTCCGACCCCCATCCTCATTGGTGTTTTTACAGCAATTTCATCATAGTATTTTAGCGCAAACGTGACCTCATTGCTCTTCAGTTAGTCGAGAGCACTGATCCATTTTTGCTTCCTGTTCATTTTAGTTATTTCGATCGAAGTGAATTGCACGTTTCTGGATTTTTTACGATCCGAACTTAGCTACCGCTTTACGCGTAGCGGAATATTTTGAAAGCAAACATTTTGGAACCTCTACACTTAGCGGAAGAATTCGCTCAAACATCATTGATTCAGTGTTTTATTCCACTAAGTGTATTATTTGAACCGATTTTTGCATTGATTGCCACCCAGATCAGTACCAAGGGACCATGTGAAGTTTCAAATGATTATAAACTCTCTTTCGATCTTAAAAGCTAGCGAATTGCGAAAAGAAACATGTTAAATCGGGATCAAAATCACTGACATTTACAGATTAATATTCTTATCCAAACATTTTAAAAACCCTGTTCTATCTCTGAGATGCACTTCCTATTTCTAGTGCAGATTATTATAAGTATTAAGATGGTCAAAAATAAAATATAAATTTTCATCACTAGTAAAAATCAAAATCTGTTTAAAAATTTCAGGAGGTAGTCTGATTCGCACTGATTTTCGTTTTCAATATAAGAATCCGTTATAGTAAATATCCGCGTCTTGAATCCAAACAAATTTATTATAATTAAACTTTTAGCTGGAAAAAATATTAACAAAAGAAGGCTGCAACAAATTAGATTTTAAAATAATCTTATTTATCCTGGGACATTATGACTAGTGATTATCACATATCAAATTGTGATCAGATATGGCAAATTCAGGATTTAATACATAAATATCCATTTTAATATTTAATTTTTGACAGAGAAAATGCAATAACTTGAAAGAGTGACTAGAATGTAATGAAAATTCGTAAGCAGAGAAAGACTGGATATAAAAAAATATTTTAATAATAATAATAATGCAATAGAGCTGTAGGGATTTACATTTATTTTAAGTAACCAGTTAAATTTAATTTTAAGTTATTTTCCTATAAGTCTTCCTTCCCCTAATTGTCAGTGCCAGAATATTTAAATTTGGTAGCGCGCGTAAAGAATGCAAATTCTACCAGTGGGAGAAAGAGTTTAAATATCTAGAGAGTCTGGGACGCATAGTCACATGCTTTCAACTATCTGCTTCAGTTCGTATTCTGATTGAGCCTGGAGGAGAGGAAGCAGACAATTGCCAATGACCTCTCATTAATGCCGTATATTGTGAGATATGGAAGGTTTGTTTACGAACGGTTTTTGTGTATGGTTGAATATTATCGGGATGAAAAACAGCATTTTGCAACCGCATGCAGTACTTCATCTGCGTAACGTCATAATGTCATAATGTTTCTGATCACCAGAGATGACCTGCTAACCATGTCAATGGTGCTCCAAACTATGTTGCCCCGATATATGGAATAATATGGCTTTCGACAGGTAAGTTGCACTAATTGCCGTGTGAAGCGGCACCTGAGGGTTCCTACTGAACAGCTTGTGGCTTTCGATAAGTGACGGGCAACGTGGGCACTGTCCCTTTACCTTAGCGGTTCTTCAGTAAGTGGCTTTCTACATTCACACTTGTCTCCACTTCACCTCTAGACTTTTATTCGAAGTCTGTCATTGCTGAAACGCATGCAAGAAACGCTCGCTTTGTATCACTTTTTGCTTTCTAGCCGTCCAAGAATCTTCGATTCGACGGCATTGAAATTAAAGGCGTTAGTGGCAATCTCCGTAAATGACGGAATAATTGCAAGGCCGCTTTCGACCAATGGTCTAGAAGGTGCAGTTAATATTAGATCATCGAAAGTTCTCAGCATATTCTGCTTTCTGTTCATAGTAATGCTTTGTGGGATCAGACACCCGTACTCCTGCCACGATTCTCTTTCCCATGTTCAATCCACCATCTTTAAATTCTTTGCATAATGGATTTAAAGAGCTCTGCTTCAGTCGTGATACAACCGAAGGATGGTTTACTCTTTCGATGGCCTGAAACGCAAACCATCGGTAAAATGTCTGATTGTCCAAACTGACTGTTGGCATTGTTTGCCAGGTTTCAACGACAAACTTCTTCTGCGATGAAAATCCAGCTCGGAAGAAAGGTTTTTTTCTGCGACAAAGAATACAAACTGTTGTTTCCTTTGCGTTAGTTTCACATTAAACTTGCTATTGTCTTTTCACAAAAAGACATTTTTAATCAATTCTATATTACTCCGTTCAGCTACAGATTCTTTGCAATTTGTTTAATTATACAACCAAATGGCCATAGTGCTGCATTTTCTGGCCAAGTAAAATACAGATAAGTTCAATATAATCGTAATTTTGCATTTCATATTAATAAAAATTCATTTCAGATGTCCTAAGTGGATATTTACTCAGCAGAAACAATATACTGAAGTATGTTTGAAAACTGTGATGAATTCCTACAATTCATCGCAGTTCCCATAATTTAAGTAAAGCATTTTTCTGCGAAATCTGCAACAGCATTTTTAGAAATCTAGGAATGTTAACTACACCATGTGGATCATAAAGAATACAGCTTGAATTTTGGTGATATATAGAAAAATGTAACATAGCTAAAAGAAAAGCGTAATGAATATTTATATTCTGGAAAGCAACAAGACAAACGTAATATTAAAGAAACTGGTGAAATGTCACTAAAACTTGTGTCATTAATTTAGTAGTAAATTTGTCAAGTTTGTGTCATCATCGGAGAACGTACACCGAAATCTAAACTTTTCTGTTTTTTTCTTTGTCATTATAATACATATATTAGAAATTCCAGCTTTTCATTAAGTACCTTCAAGTGCTTTTCCCTAATATTTTCTCATCTTCCCCATCGTACATTCTACTGAGTAAAGACGAATGCGTTTTTCTTTTAGGAAATATATAAGCTAATCATTTAAATAGTAGCATATTGCTTTAAATTATTGAAAGCAGTTAAAACTTTATTTTTATTTTAAAACTACTCATTAAGAGATTGGCCACGAAGTCTAACACTATTGGAGAGTGTATTAAAGAATGAATGAGTTAAGCATTTTTCATTGCTCGCGTCTGTATATAAAATTTCTATCATCATATCTTAAATTCACACAGCATTTGATCAAAGTTTGACAATAATAATACCAACTTTACCTCAAAGAACTTCTTTTATAACAATACGTTAGAGAAATTCAATTGCGGCTTAAGCATAGCCCAATCAATACACTTTGTAATTTTTAAAGATGTGCAATAATGACACAAGCGCTAAAACCATTTATTTTATTTACATCTCGATGACATTTCAGAACGTATTGTTGATTACATGTAGGTAAAATATTTATTATCCGGCTTGCTGATGAAATTAAACGTTCGAGACTGTATTTTAAGAAGACAAGCGTCTATCCTCTTTAGGCAGGCGTGGAAATGAAGTTCTGGAAGAGTCGGTGAGAGTTCTAATTATTATTCACGAAGCATGTAATCAGAATGTTTTCAGAAGTATCATTAAATGGAATCTGCTGCATGGTACATTATTCTGTGTATCTTTGCAGAACTTTGGAATTCGTAAGTAGGAAATTGTTTCGACTGTAAATTCATCTCAATAAATAATTTATCTCGCTACCGAAGTAAGGTCAATATAAATTATGCATATTAAATAAAAGAGTAAAAAATTTCTTATTATAATAACTATTCTAAATAACTCATTTATAGAAAAATAAACACAAGGCCCTCCAGTGTTTGCTTGTTTTAATCTATTCGGCCATAGCATATGGAAGCTAGCTGCCTATAATAGTGGATGTTTTCGTGAAAGAATATTTAAAAGAAACGATTTTGCATGCACATTGCAGTAGCTCATATTATTGAAAAATGTGTAAACGCTTCCAATTATATTTTACAAAATTTAAATATGATGACGTATTAAATTTTAAATAATAAATAATTTTAAATTTGGTTAAAATATTTTCCAAATTTAATATAGAGCTTCTTTTATTTTTAATATTTATTAAAAAGAGCGAATTAATATTCGCCCAAAAAGTAATGACAGAAAATTGCAAGTAGCAGAATAGAATCAAATTTATTAGAAGGTAAATGAAATTGTTTATAGCTGGTTTTGTATCATATCAGAATATTAATTTGTTGAAACATACAAAACACGAGTGTGTCAACGTTAAAGCCGCGTTTTATGTAAACATTTTGGTTTAAAATTTGAAGTAAAAAGAAATGAAACCAAAATAAATTAACGTTCGAAAAATGAACTTAAACGATACATGAGGTATGAAATACAAAGTCTGCAGCTTCTAATCCATTTTTCATTCATATCAAAACCTTTAGAAAGAGTACGGCTTCTTTGGAAATAGAACTGTTTGTTGTTTCTTTCTAGCTTATGGAACAGAATACGGGGCTATTTTCCCAAAGAAACCTTTGTGGAGGAGTTTCTAAATAAAACTGATTCAAACTGACGTTACGCATACAGAATGATCAAAGTGCCCATGCACTCTGCAATAGGATTTAAATCCGTGTTAAGTTATCAGTGTTGAACAGAATTATTTACTGCTGGGCAAAATAAAAAAATGGTTTGTTTAAGAAATTTAATGTTAGTAGGAGAATAAATGATTTACAAGATAGCTGCATAAACATGATATGACTAGCACCATCAGGAGTAAAGTTAAGATTTTGTCGGAGTCAAACGCTTGTTCACTTCAAGTATAGTGAGATCAGGACTGTAGTCTTCAGAGTTCAGGGGGTTATATCACTGCCTTGCACGGAGGAATGTTAGTGGATAACTCTTACTGTTTATAAAAGATATTTCTTTTTACTTTTGATAATTCTGCCATCCATTACTAAGAAAATACGAGCTGTAGTAAAAGGAAGACAAGGCAAAACCATTATCATTTTTGCTTCACCCATTACGATACATAAGAGGATTCATTTTAGAAATTTACCTATTTCTTAGTTTTTATTATGAACAGCAATCAATATTTCTATCCAGTTGTTCTCCTCACGTTTGTTAACGAAATTTTAAAAACGGAAATAAATAAATAAATAATTCTGAAAGCTTCCAAATTAAATATTATGCCCAAAGGGGCGTTTTTTAACGTTTGTGTGTTATATTTATTATTAAAATCATGTTCTTTACACTTAAACCACACAAAGTTTAATTTAATAGCAATGTGACAGAGTAATTTTAAAAGAGCATATCTTTAGAATTTCCGATACACAGTATCGCGCGCTGGAAATAAAAATGTTTTTTTCCTGTTCAATGTTGCCGCTGCTCATTTTGAATTTGTTGGGTTTATTAATCAAAATTCTTTAAAGTTTAGCAAAATATAAAACAAACAATAAAGCAAATTCCAGATTTCAAATCTGGGCTTCCAGATGCCGTTATTCGAGTGCAAGACTACGTTATTCAGAAATGAATGTCTCTGGGTACCGCTGTTTTTCACAGTGTGAGAAACATACATAAAAATTCATGCAGATACTTCCTTATTTACTTTATTTAAATACAATGTAGGGTTTTAATATTTGATGGCAACAATTTGAAAGTGAAACACCGTTTATAATAAACCAACGCAAAATGTCAAAACGAAATGAATAGCCCTTCTGGGCAAATTGCCCTTTTGGGATAAAAACTTTACCTAAATCGTAATAAAATAATTGCGTGCATAAATAAGAACATAGAAGTAAAAGTGTACAAGAGGATTAAATAAAGTGAAATGTCTCATGGTGATTATCATTTAAAAATGACCAATTGTTTTCCGAGTATAAATATAGATATGGAGCGGTACCAATAATAATCTTTTTCAGAGCTAGTGCCCCAACGAAAGAACGAAATTGTTTTAAAATTCAGGTGGTTATTCCACGTGGCTTACTGTGTATAGAAATGTCTGCAAAAATCCACTGGTACTGATCAGTATAAAGAAGTTCAAGTTGTAAAATATATTTTATGTTACGAATATTTGCTGTTACTTCTCCATTTTCGTTTTCCTGTCAGAATGTAAATTTAGCTCGCGTTTATTTATACGAGGGTTTGAGTTTGTTTTAGGCAAAGCATGTTTCACCTACTTAAGGCCACGTTACTAAATGATATTCTACAACAGCATATCTGTCTACGGCGTTGCTTTATTCTTGCAGATAATGCCTTCACGCCGGTTTAAGCTACTCTTAAGTCGGTTTAAGCCGCTTAAATATCTCTGCGTAGCTTTACTTTTAATTTAGAATTTTACTTTTTGAGTTTATGCTATAAATGCTGGCTGTTTTGTAAGCACCGGGAGTGCATTCTGTTCAACTTATTTGCGTTCTTAATAAAGAGTCTTTTATACCCTTGGTAAGTTACTGTTTGCTTAGCTAGAAATATCAATGAGTAGCTGGGGTCTACTTAACTTAGTGTCTTAACATAGTGTATGTTACCAAAACAGCTAACACTTACAAAGTAGGTATATAGAATGCATCTAAATATATAAAAAGTTATAAAAATGTTAAGCAAATATTTGTAATAATATATGCAACCCAACTATTTACACACATTCTATTAAGAAGTGGCATTAAGCACTTTTAAATTATTCAGGTTTTCTATTTCATGACCTACGAAATAAGTATTAATATTGCGATTTTAAAACACATTTATTATACTGTATCCTCTAATCTTTTACTTTCAAGAATGGTAAAGAGCAATCTTTTTCAGTTTCACAGTTCATTGCTCTTTTTTTTCCTATAGATTTTTCTAATTTTAGAAAAATTACAGAATTACTCTTTTTCCTCATATCATCTTCCACTAAATGGAAAAATCTTATTGCTTTTGTTGTTTAAAAGAATATTTCTGAAACGTTGAATGAGTCTCCAACATAAAAACGATAGGTTAGCGTGACAAAGTGTATCCAGAAGATGGAAGTAAAAGAAAACTTCTATTTTTATGCGATACTCCTAAAAAAATGAAACCTAAGAACACTCAATTTTTAGAAAATCAACTCAAAAAGATTCCCCTCACAATGCTACATCTTACCAACTGCGACTTTTCAAGGTTCATTGTTTCAATTTATGGAGCTTAGAATGTTTAGAAATTTGCTGAAGAGCGGAAGAGTGAAAACAAATCTTCTAATCCACCAAATATCAGCAATCTTAAGGTAAAGAAAGGATGGCGTGTGAATATATTTATCCCTTTTTCTAAAATTTAAATGAAATCTCAATTGTAAATCAGTTCTTATCTTACTGAGTAAAGTGAAGCCGAGGAGAATTTAGAAAGTAAAATTATAGTATAGATACAATTTGTATAAAACGGTAAATTGGCAAGAAAGGGCACGGATGCTAAACTGAAAGAATACCAGAGACACCTGCAGAAAATGCATTCACAAAATTGCAGAAAATGCAATTTTCACAAAATGCATTGCAGATATATCATCAAATTATATCTACGAAGATACTTTAATTTTAAAACATAAAGATGTAAAGTCAATGCTTTTTTTTAAGCACGACACGTGAAAAATGTGGAGTGCCCTCGCCGGGATTCGAACACTGGACCTCTGGAAGAGACGTTGAGTATGCTCCTAGGTACACTATGAAGACATGCGGAAAGAAAGGAGAAAATACTTTATATACTTCTCTTTTTAAAGAGCGACTGGGGATTAGGGGACTCCATTGCCAAATCTTGGTGGTGACGAATTACTGTCTACCACCTTTTAGTTTGGGTGCCACTTGTAGAATCATTAGGTTTATTTTGAAGCAAGAGACGTGAAAAATGCGGAGTGCATTCGCCGGGATTCAAACTCTGGACCTCTCGAGTGCGGGATAATTAGCTTCCAATTACAATGCGAAGGCATGCGTAAAGAATGGAGAAAATTTCTTATAGAAAGGAAAACTCGTTTACGGTTATAGCTTAGAGGAAACAAAGCTAAGAAGACATAATAAAATCTAAAAATTTAGAAATAATACCAAATACTGCCGTTAAAGGTAGGTAAAGTTTTCTCTGCAGTTGAGAAGAATATCAGGATAGCATTAAAATAACCATCCTCTGGTAAATCACAATATGTGAAATTCATCAGCATTCCACTTTAAAATGCTTTTAATGCATAGAAGTGTTTTGAAATATTCTTTGCAAGTCCTTAAGAAGACGACAACGTAAAGCCAAAATGCTACTTAAATCACTTAAATAACTCACAAAATTACAATTGAAAAATCAAAATGTAATATGAGTTGAAAGAGTGGTAAACGTAATGTAAATGGCTCTAATCATGTGAAAAATAAGAATTAATTTTTTTCATTTATTATTTCTTTGTCGCACAAAAAACAGACGCTTTGTCAAATTCGCATTTTGCTGAAACGGCCTTATTTATTACTATTAACAATAGCAGGTTTATTTAAAACAAAATTATTTTTCAGTGCTTTGGAATTCCTGTAGCTGAAACGTATTGTTAAAAAGATATTCTGTAGTATGGAATATTTACATTTGTCGAAATTAACTTTTCAGGTAGTTTATTTCGTTTATTATATTTAAACAAATGCCATCATAGATTTCTACAAAAGCTTGTACTCCAGAACAGAGATCAGCTTCTTTATATAGTTCATTCAGAAGCGTTATAAAGTGTTTTTATTGATAAGCCCTATATTTATATTTCCAGAGAGTGAGAGAATCGCTTCAATATATCTAATAACTTACACGAATTTCTCTAGCGCTTAACAGCAGTAAATTTGTAGGCTATAAAAATAAGATATTTCGATAATATATTTGAGCTGCTAATTTGAAAGCAAAAATTCTCATCATAATTTGAAACTAACTTTTTCCGTAATAAATACTTCATTTTTCATTAAAGGATAAAAAGTGAAATTAAGAATTTCTCGACTTAATCGTAATTTATGATTATTACCTTAGTATCTTAAAAAAATCGAAAGCGAAGGCTTCTTTGTCTTTTTAAAGAACGTTTTTTAAATATAGTTCCTGCAAAGGCATACTGGGTTTTTATAATAGCATACTTCTGAGCAATTTTAGTTTAGTTTCGTATTAAGAGTTGCAAGTATGTTCTAGACGTATAGAGAACGTAATTGCTTTTGTTTCATGTAATAGCTTAACAACTACCATAAAGCAAATTCATAAATTCCGTAAAAGCTTTTGTTTAGTTTCATTTAATTATAAAAAAAAATTCTAAATGATTCATCCATACTTTCTTTTCTTATGGGTGCTTCATTTCTTTGTGTGTGTGTGTTTTGCTGACACATCCATGAATAATTAAATACGCTGTAATAAATAGCTATGGAATCAAGTTGACAAAATTGTGCTGGAAATCCATGTTTGTTGAGCAAAATTAGATTTTAATGCAGTTTATCTCAGCATTTACATGCATTAAATACAATGATATTTTCTAGTTAAAAAGAGAGAATTTGTCATATTAACTAAGTGAATTTAGTAACTGCTTTAAGACATCGAAACTGCAAGGTAATATATATTATAAATATATAATATTTATTACCTACAGAAGATAAACCTCTATTTTCTTTATATTCGAAAGTTAGGGAAGATATGAGAAATACAATGTAAGGAGAATTCATGATTAGTTGAACTTTCATATAAAAATATTCTTTAGTGTTAATGTTAATCTGGTGAATTATGAAACACTAAAATAAGTTTTGATTTTTCCGTGAAAAATATTCGCAATTGTTTATTTGAAAACTAATTTAAATTGAGTCTTAAAACTTTGGTTTGTTATATATTTTCTGAACGTTTAAATCATTTCATCATTTTTACAAGATATAGGCTATTCACTGATATAACTCCTAATATATTTTATCGAAAGTACTTCTATTCTACTATAATATAATTCTGTCTTTTATAAGCAACGTCGCTTTATTTGCTTTGAAATATACTACACTGTATATGCCTGCTAAAGGAAAGCGATGTTTAAAACAAACTTCGTCACCTTAACAGGTCACAATTTTTAGTTAATAGTATTAACTAAACGGAGGTTTAATCTACTTAAACTACAAGTAACAAAATACAGCTCTATTTATAAAATACTATAGCAAGGATATTTTTGGAAGAAAACATCCTACGACGCATAACATGGATCAATATAATCCACGCAGCATTTAGCAAATTCTTAAATTATTCTTGAAATAAATTTCTTAAAATATTTGACAACGTTTATTAGATAGCAAAATTTTGAGGACAAAAATAATATTTTAGAGATAATCTTAGTAATTACTGTAGGTTGTAACGCTGGACAGACGACTGTCTCATTTTGAGGGCTGTAGATTTACTTTTGATATTTATTTGAGATCTCAAGCTGCTGAAGATTCGCAGATTTTCCTAACTTGACATTATTTGTACGCACACCTTTACAAAACTTTACTGAATTATAAAAAAGGGGAAATCTATTGCATACTTGCTCATTCTGATGGCATTATGAGAAATGCGCAAGAGTATTTAAAGCAATGGTACTGCATAAATGCCGTAAAATGGTACTGTATAAATGAATATTTCTACAACTTTTGTTC
Organism: Stegodyphus mimosarum; assembly: GCA_000611955.2. Classification (NCBI taxonomy): domain Eukaryota; kingdom Metazoa; phylum Arthropoda; class Arachnida; order Araneae; family Eresidae; genus Stegodyphus; species Stegodyphus mimosarum. The sequence continues at coordinate 205,275 of KK115624.1, read as the reverse complement.
CATGATTCTATCATTGATTTTTCAGTACATCTACTTTTTCATCAAGCGATCAGGAACAAAAGGGGACATAGGAAACAGAGCGAAATACTATTTCAATGTGTAACTTCGATGTGTAAACTAACATGGCTCATCGTTACAAATGAAGGAATTGTGAAGCTTATACGAGAATTAATTTCATGTAAATAATCACGCAGAACATGAAAAGTTTGCCGAAATGAATTAAGCAAAGGACCAAATATCTTTAAATTTATTTTCGAATAATAGAGATAAAAACGAGTATGAAGAAGAAGATGAAGATTTTGTTCTAGTCATAGAGGATGAAGATCCGTAGACAAATATCTAGAAATTATGAAGTTAATGAAAAAGCGCATAAAAAATATGTCGTGGTTTCGTCTTGAAAGGTCTCAAGAAGTGAACACATAAATGTACACTGCGAAAAAAAAAGTGACAGTTCTATATCTCCCGTTCTACTGGGCCGATTGAAGAAATTCAACTCGCGTTTTTCACGTCTCGAAAGCGCGACTTAGGATATATATTATATTTATATATAGCATCTTTCTAACTCAGGAATTTTGACAACAAATCGAACTTTTTCTGAAATAATAAACCAGTCCTTTTCCATATTTCGTTTGTACGACTCAAATTATGCCAAAGTGCCAGGTTTTGTAAAAATCGCACGAGTAGATTTTAAAAACTTAGCTCTCAAAATTTTAGCAACTCCGTGTTAATTGAATTTGTATATATTTATTAATATGTCTTTTTTTACTGAACTTATTTGATTCTTCTTTTCCTATTTCGAAATTTAGGTTCATTCCTAATAAAATTCGCCCTTTTTTATGATTTATTTTTCAAATTTATATTTTTAAACATATTTTATAAATTTTTCAAAAAGGATTTTGCATTGTAATTTCTAAAAATTTTAACATTATCGTAAAGTAGATATATTTCTAGGCAGACCTGCAAAAAATCAGACTTTTTTATTCAAAATTTTCTAGGATACTAAAAAGATTTTAGGTTTTTGCAGTTTACATACTGGCGCGTTTTGAAATTTGGCATGTTTTTTTGAACGATAATAACGCCAAATGTTATTTATGGATTTTGTTGAAATCATTTGAAAGTAAAGAACGATGACTCCCCCCTTTGTGTACAATGAAAAAAGTAAAGGAAAATAAATTGCTATAAATTAAGAAGTTCGCCAAGGTAATTATTCAAAAAAAAAGTGGCGCAAAATCAAAAAAAAGAGTGGACCAAGGTATATTCTTAAATTTCTGCATAAATTTCTCACGAAAAATTACAAAATTTAATATCTAGGCATAATTTGGGTCGTAGAATCGAAATATGAAAACAAATTGACATGTCATTTCAGTCAATTTGTCCGATTTTATTTCAAAATACCTATATTAGAACAATGCTATAAATAAATATCACATGTATCTTAAGTCCCGCTTTCAAGACATGAAAAACGCATTTTGAATTTCGTCAATAGGCCCACTAGAATGAGAGATACAGAACTGAACCTTCCCCCCCCCCGCAGTGTACATGCAAAATCTAAAAGAAAAGGAAAAATAATTGACATGAATTTTGTATCAAAGGGTACAACTGATGCGGAAAATTCAACGGATGCCGAAGTTACAAGATATGATATGATATGAGCATACATACTTACCAAAAGCCAAACAGGCCATACTTATCGTCAAACTATATACTACCGGAAATGTGAAAAATGAAAGAAGATCATTATAGCTATTTACAGATAAACCTATGAGAATAATAAGAAAAATCCTTTGAAGTAGAAAGTCGTCGGCGACTTCAGAATGATAACTTGTGAATGTCCCTAGATGAAGCTCAACGACTTTCGTTTAATTTCGTTTACTGTATAGATAGAATATAATGTATAAAGACCTGCCTTCTTTTATGACGCAATGCCACATGATAGAATGAAATAAATAATGAGATTTACGAGATTTGATAAAAAGTCAAAAAATCTGATCAATAATTTGCTTTATTGGACTTACAAGCACAACGATGACAATTTATTGTATACCAGTGCATAAAAAACAAAAACCTGAGGAAGTGCCCTCAGCATTCTTCCACAAAATGTTGAAGTTACAGATAGTACCAAGAAATTGCTTCAAAGTTTGCCTTTTATAATCTTACAGAGTATACTGTTGACATTTTAACCTAAAGAAATAGAAACTTTTTGATAAAAGCGGAAGATCGCAGATAGTTAGTACACGTGCTCTTACCATTTTAGATTTAGTTGAAATTAGTGCTCGGTCTGTGTACAATGAAGTTTGGCAAAAAATAATTCCTAGGAGTTATTTATGCAATTTTTGAATTATCCAAGAATTTTGCAAAATCATAAAACTACTTAAGTATTCGCCTTCAGTTCGATAAGATTTTTGACAAGAGTCAGAATTAAATTTTCATGTACAATGTCAAACTGGAAAACGCAACAAAAATATAACTGCGTGTATGTGTTACAAATGCAAGAGACAAGTTTAGGGAAAATGCATAAAAGCGGTAAAAACATAATTAGCATTGATTGTATGTAAAAGGAAAAATATATGTAAATAGAAAGAGTTAGGTGTATCTTTCCATTTAGTGTACTGTTTATACAGGCGTTTCAGTACTAGAGGAACAAACTTCTAGGAGGGGTGGAGTATACTTCCTTAGAATCCCATAGCAATATAGGGTCTGAAATGCAGTCTTAATGAGGTGGGGGAATATTAGGGGACAGTTACACACACAGATGTTATATCGTAATCGCTAACTGGCATTTAAAGACCATAAACTCAAAATAAATTATGACTTTCCCGACAATGAAGTTGCTCAGAGTTTTCTGCTACTTGCTTAGTTCTTACTATCTACACGTGTGAGAATGTTAGTTACCTTTTTGAAAGTACTGTTTATCAGCGCTGTAGCTGGAACGCAGCTTTAGTCACTTAAAGTTCCATTACGTACTGAGAGTACGGAATAATTTACGAACACGGAAATGAGGGGACATGCGCCTTGTGTTTCGCTGGAACGGAAGGGCTAGGCGCGGTTGTATGATGAAAGGTACTCGGAAAGGTAACAGGGGCGAAAGGTAACGGACACTCACCGAATTACCAAATGTTTGAGAATTTGCATTATATTACACATACTTGTTACAAGATTTCGAATTTACACTATACAATACATACTTATTGAAATGCTGTTACAACGATTGCGTCCTAACCTGTATGAATACGGGATATTCACACGGGATATGCGGATTTATTCCAAAAATTAATGATTGTAAGATTTTAAAAGACTTGAAATAAATAGATTCAACAGATTTTTTTTTCTGTGAAGAAAGAGATATTGTCCTTCTAATTAGGGCTTGATGTTTTGGGAAAACTTCTGACTGAAAACTTAGTTGAGCTAGATTCAGGTCTAACAGTGGTGAAAACTAAACTGTGAGTGGCCGGTAACCTGAAAACATTATTCATGCGCAAGTGATAACATTTTAGCGACTTTGTCAATGCATGTTAAGAATATTCCTTTGAATGAACTTGAAATTTTAGGAGTAGCCGATTCGTCTGAAACTGTTAAGGAGAAAGATATTTTAACTGATTTTGAAGACAACATGTAAATTTTCTTTGATGGGCGACACAAATTGCAGTTGCTATGGAAATGAGATTCTACGCATTTATTTGGTTATAAAGACCTAACGAGTCACGAAAAAATTATTAAGTTAAAACGTGCTAAACTCTTAAATGATTATCAAAATGTATTTCAGGAATTTGGAGAAAATGATTATGACTGAGCGTGTATTTAAAACTGCATTGACTAACGAATGTGACTATTTGTCTCACAGGCCAAGAATTTAGTTAAATACTAAAACTTCAAAAAGTTGCCCGATTTTTAAAGCTTCTCTCATTCAGAGGGAAAATCCCTCTTTAAACGATTGTTTATTTAAAACAGTTTATCTTGTACAAAAGATACCCGATATTTTTTATCGTTTCAGAGTGTGTTGTACCGGTATAAATGTTGACATTGAAAACGCTTTTTTAATGCCATCTATTGCACCTAAAAATAGAGGTTTTCTTAGATTTTGTCTCCTATGCAATGAAGGGAAAAAATTTATAGACATAGTCGAGTTGTATTTGAAGTTTGTTCTAACCTTTTTTGTTGTTGTTGTTGTTGAATGCGTCTATAATGGATCTTTTAGAAAGTTGTTCTCCATCGTATGATGAAACTGTTCAAAAATTGAAAACCTCCTTCTATGAGAACAATTGTGTATCTGGAGTTTTCAATATTAACTAGCAAGTTCATTTTATAGAACAAGTCAAGTCAATCATGTCTACAGGCTGTTCTGCGTGGCTTTGAAAGCAATAGTGATGGGAAAATGTTGATAAACAGACAAACATTCTGGAGAAATTCCGTTTTCCGAATAATGTGGGGCTTACATAAATATACTTTAAGATATTATACTAATTTAGAGCTATTGGAATGTAAATTTAGAATAGCGAAGAGATTGATTTTGTCAATAGTACAAAAGAATTTCGATCCTCTTTGTCTGTTAACTCCAACAACATTGCTTCCGAAGCTACTGTTACAAGATTTGTGGAACTCAAAAATAACTTTGAATCGCAAATTACCCACCAGATATTTTGGATAATTCTCAAAATGAAGCACTTCTAAAGAGCGAAGCTCGCACGGAAATCTCTCAGTACACCGAAGTCAACTATGAACTAAAAATGACACCTGAGAACTGATGCACTCTCCGGAAAGTTTTCCCTCGCTCGCCGAGGTATTTTCGTAACCATCCATTTCCCGAAATTACTGGAAGGCATATACGGTTAAAGTTATATTAAGAGTCCCATACGTTTGCAGTTACATGTCAGGATCAATTACAATTATTCAATAACTGTATCATTTACAGTTATGCAGAGACCGGAACACACTATAGACAAAGTCATCTTTCAACTACTACATATGAGCCTAATATCTTCGGAACTGTCGCCAACTGCCGGTAGATTTCAAATTTGACAACAAATATTAATTGCCAAAACCACCGCTATCTTGGCGATATCTACTCAATTTAGCAAGATAGAGATTACTTCAATGTCAAGTAGACTTGCCTCTTAATTTTACGGCTGACCTTCCCCTCTTGAGGTATTTCATATTACATTATACAAGAGATACTACGATTTTGCATAATATTTCACTAAAATTATTTACACATATACAAAATTCGTAACAATATTATTAACTATAGATTGTTAATCTTATCAGTTTACTACTTACGGAACTTACTGTCCTTACATTATTGATACACAAGTCTCCATTATTTTACTTACACAAAAGTATCCACTGCTAACAGAACTCACTCTGATTACAAGTTGCGCATTTAGAATTACATCCAAAATCTACTACGGTAGGGTTGCAATTTATGAACACATGAGTTGAGCGAAGATAACTCTCTGCCATTAATCCACTTGTAACAAAATGACGCTTCCTTTAGTTCTGCTCCTCAATTGCTTAATTATGCCATTTAATAGAGAATCTGCTTTCGCTAACTGCTTTAAGCCGAGCTGTGCGAGAAACCTGAATGTCGACATTAAAATATCCAATAGAGGAGTAATTAACTGCTGGAAACTAATGGCAAAGAGGTTCTAGGAGATGAACAGTCGAATGAGTGATACGTATGTTTTCAGTCAACGCAGTTTTTTGCCCCCTTCGTTTTACAATAAAATTTATTAAATTATACTAACAAATAGAAATATTACAAGAAAAATAGAAAATTAAAAGAATTATTAAAAAATAACTCTGTGAGATATCTGGAATAACATCAATAAGATAAATGCTTTTATATTTAAGAACATAAATTTGGGAAATTGGAATTTTTTGTTTCAAACGTTATATTAATTAGCTTTATACATATTAATAAAAATATAACTTCAAAATTTTTATACGTGTAGATAGTTTGTATAGTGAGTAGATACTCATCAAAGCAGCAAAGCTAAAAAACTAGCATTGCCTTCTCCGGGATTCGAATTCATATCCTCCCGAATACTAGCCAGATGTACTTTCAGGCGCATCACAAATGCACGTAGTAAGGAACGAGGAGAATGCCTCATATTTTTCTCCACTTAAAGGGCAGCTGGCATCACCAAATCCTCTACTTCTAATTACAGTATCCGAGCAAAACTTAATAGCACTTAAAAACATAAAAATAACACTCAAAAACATCCATTATTCAATGACTAAAACACATTGCAGTTGTTTACTTTAAATGTTAGTAACTGCATTAACAAGTGCAAATGTAGACTACTGTACAGTCATTAGGGTTTTTTGAAGCGGGAATTGAAGCAATGAAAAACGTGCAATGCCATCGCCGGGGCTCGAAATTGGAACTCTCGAATACGTGCCGAGTGTACTACTGTTACACCACGAAGGTATGCTGGAAAGAGGGAGAAAATACATTATATACCCACCTTGTAAAGGATGAGTGGAGATTAGAGGACCCAGTAGCCAAATCTTTGTGGTGAAAAATTATCATCCGCCAACTTTCAGTTCGGGCGTCACAGCAGAGTCATTAGGTTATTTTAATACTGGAGACTTTAAAAATGTACAGTGCTCTCGCCAGGACTCGGATCTGGGCCTCTCGAATACACGCCGATTATGCTACCGTTATATTACGAAGGCATGCTGTAAGGAGGGAGAAAATGCCTTAATACACTTCTTTCTCTAATATTGGACAGTGGAAGGAAAGTCAGCTTTCAGTCGAAAAAGAAAAAAAATATTTCTGTTACAACTGGGATTTGTGATCCTTGAAAGTGAAACTCAGGCTCAGAATCGTGAACTCACTTTCTACAGAGATGCATGCAAGCAGTCCTTTCTCTTGAAAATACAGATTTGTGTTTCCTTGACCATGCCTGGATCCTGTTAAGAGCAAACTGCAATTGTTTCTTCACATTCTTCATATGTGGCTCTTGTCAATTTCTCTTCAGATCATCAACATATAATGAATCTGACACAGTTGGTGCAAGTTCTTTTAGAACAGCCTTTATTATTAATCTGAACAATGTAACACTGAAAATATAAGCTTGGGGCACACCATCTTTAAGTTACCTGATAAAACGGAGCGAATTTTTACTTGAAAAGTCCTTGCTTTCGAGAAATTCTGCATGAAAATAGGCAAGTTGCTGAGGAAGCCATTAAGGTGAATATTATTCAAAATGTCGTACCTCCATATCTTATCGTATCAAAGACGATAGAAACAAGATGATTTCTAGGACACAGACTTTACGAATAGAGGTTTCCAAACGGAGCGCATTGTCGATGGTTGTTCCACGTCTACGGAAACTGCTCTGATATAGTAATATTACGTTGTTCTTATTAAAGTAATAGACTAGGCAGCAGATTACCATTTTTTCAAATAACTTGTAGAGATAACTGGTATGCTCTATCGGCCCCTAGTTAGAGGGATTCTTTGGGCTTAATTATGGGAATGACAGTAACTTTCTTTCAGGCATTAGGAAAATATACTCTTTCCACATTCATTTGTGAAGAGCGAGTAGGGCAGTCAATCACTTAAAGGAGAGATGCTTCACCATTTTATATCATCTGGACCCTAACTGCGTTTGCGATAAAGTTCTCTTTAGATGAAGCATGCTGAAATCATCATTATAAGGTTCCCGGTAGGAAGAACCGAATAAAATAGGAAAATTCTTGGAGTGAAATGCTAATGAGTAACTGCTGCTTTTTGAAACGGCAAAAAACTTCTCACTTATAGTATTTGTAATTTCTGCGTATTGCTAATCACTCGGCCATGTCTTTCGTGAAAGGAGAGTGGGTGGTCTTTATACATTTCCACCCTTTTCTTTTTCTTTCCCATAGTCGTTTACTCGGAATAGAGAATGTTATTGACGACCCATAAGAAATCAAAGAATCTCTCTGACTCTTCCGTTTTAACTCGTCTTGCATTTGCTTTTGCGTTCTTGAGGGTAATAAATGTTCAACAAAGTGAATTATCTACGAAAACCTCTCCAAGCTCTTCTCTGCTGTCTCAGAGTTTCCGGGCATTTATGGTTACACAAAGTTTTGGGGTATTTATGAAGATCTGTTTGATGTGAGAAGCATAGAGCTAGTAGCTGACTGGACGACTGCGTGCGTAATTTTTTCCACTGCTTCATCGGTAAGCAAATTGTTCACCATCAGCTCACTTACCTTTGACATGATGAGAAAAAATCTCAGGACCATTGAAAAAGGAACTGGTATAGATAAATCGCACATAACAATAAGGTCTAATTTCAGGCTAATTCCCATGACTTTTAAAAAGGAATAAATTAATAAGACCAATTAATATTAGAAATAGGCGGCATTTTAATGGAAACAAATTCTGTGTATTGTGCATTAAAAGACATTAACGTTTTATGCAAGCTTCCGGGGCAGAGCTCAAGAAAGGAATTTTAAGACCAATTATGAAAAATAATGGAAGTGGCTTTGGAGACATATGGAAAGAAATAGTATTAAATAATTGAATTTTATTGAATACATGGTAACCAAAATGAATTATTTATGCATTTTAAGAGACATTTAAGCACTGTGCAAAGAAACTCGGAGTAAGCACCAATAATTGCTTCTAATACAACAAAGTGTCCAACCACACTACTAAATCTGTAAAACTTAGCATGACGGAACAAATGATCATCCTTTCAGTCACCTTGGCCTGAATTCGACAGGGTATTTGCGTGGGTTTCGTGAACGCAGAATGTGACAATGCGATATAACTTCAAAGGATAAGATAAACGTTTTAAAAGAAAAATAGAACAATATACAGATATTAAATCACACTTAGATCTACAAAACACAGGAAGGATACATCAAAACTATACTATTCTGTGAGAAAGACGTTTACTGTAGTCTTCAGAAGAAGAGGGTATAATATAAGCTATTAAATGTATTCTAAATCTAAAACTAAGCTTTCTTACGTTTCGAACATTAAAGTAGGCAGATATTTTCTGTTAGATTTTACATTCCTATATTAATTAAAATCTTCTCTTCGTTTTTGGCAAAAATGAATTGCTTTCCGCTTCTATTATTTGAATAATGAACTAATGATACTTCAAAATTGCATTGATATTCAAATAAGGCTTTTTAATACTTTTCTTTGCATACATATGATGTTTCAGAGTTACGCATATTTTTTAGCAAGTGTATGTAACCGGACATATCACAATTAATGGCAGGCATAAAAGTATTTCGTTTTTAGTCGTCTGCCAGTTCAGAATTTCTATATGAATCTATTTACAAAAATTTCAAAATCATTTACATTAGTTAACGAACCTTTTTTACTTTCTTCCTCACCTCAAAAACAAAATGACTATTAATTTACATGTAATTGAAGGCAGATGCAAATGCTCATTGTTATTCTTAGAGATAGTGAAATGTAACGAAACAAGGAACACGTTATTAATTTAGAACACTTGTCTAATATGAATAACTTTCGTTTCAGACTTCGTGTAATAAAGCGTATATTTCTTTCTATAAACTTTCTCGAATTCTATTAAGGTGCATTGCTGTCAGAAAATTTTAGGCATTTTTAACAATGTGCTTAAAAAGGAGGGATTCCAGAAAATAAATTTATCGAAGATTAATCAACAAGAGAAGGCTCTTATTTGAATGGGAAATTTTCTGAAGAATCCATGTTAAAAAAGAAATTTTTGAATGACGAAAAGCAATATAATAATGAAAATTGTGTACAGAAAGGACCTGTCTTTAAAGACTTTTATTAAAAACTTAGCATTCAATTTTGGGGCATTTTTATAAAATATACAAACACTGAAAATCACTTTAGCATTTTTAAGCTCATTAGCTTTAAAATAATGCAACTGAAAGAAAATTTAATGTATTTTCTCTTTTATTAAAGGAAATAAAAATATTTGTTTTAACGAAGTAATCTAACTTATAATGATATATAAATACTTTCAAATTGAAATACATTGTAGCTTATGAAAAAGTAATTAAATTAGTAGCTTAATACTGACGAAGTTCAGAATGCTCATGTATTCAGAAGAAATAAATTGCATTAATTCTCGCTTTTATTAATATAATTTTGAAGAAGCTTAAAACTACTTAAAATAATTTATAACATTAAACTAGATGCGAGTATATAAAAATCCTGTTGACGCCTTCTGTACGCAAGTAAGAAAGAAGATATATTTAGAATTTGCATACTATAATTAACTAAATATTTTCCAGGAAAAAATACTTAATACTGTTGAAGCTTGTATTAACTCAGAAACATATTGTATATTTTCACTTGTGTGGTCACAAATTCTTGAGTGGAGATAAGTGAAAGCATAGTTACATGGTTTTGTGAGTATTATTCCTATGTTTACTTGTAAAATCTGGTTATACAAAACTGAGTAATTTGCGTTCGAAAGAGCTATATACACAAAAACTGATGGATAGTTGCCATATATACAATGATGCAGACACATTAGGATATGCATATTTGTTGTTAAATTTATTAGACTAACCGAAAGGTTTGATTGAAAGAGATACACAAAGATAAATACTAATACTAAAAGAGTTGTGCAATGCATTGAAAGTATAAGAGCTTAGGTTAGGTATCAAGCGGATATATAAAGCCATTGAAAAAGAACGCATATTGTTATAAATATTAAATAGTATTTCTTGCAGATATCCTTGTCTATCATTTTTCATGAAATTCATAAATTCAGATTCAGTGCTGTGTGGATAATGAAGAAGTAGATGCTGAAAGTAGGTAATTTTGTGTAAATGGTATAAAGTAAAAAAATCCATTTTAAGAGGTGGTTACAAAAATTATCATCCGTCAGTTATGTAAGCAGTATGTAAGAAATAAAGCTTCTGAAAATTAAATAATATAAATACAGTCTCTTCACGCATATCTAATAAAGGACAGCATAATAAAGGACAACCTAAATAAAAGGGAGACCGTTATCCATTTGATTGAGTAATTTAGCGTGTCTTTACACATCTACAGTGTGTATATATATGCCATAGTTAAACTTATTCCGTTACTTTTAAGATGAAAATCTGAATATCTAATCAGCAATGATATGCTTTTATTATTTTATTATGCTGAATTTATGATCTGCTTTTTCCACTTCAAACTCGTTATCTGTAATTGATAACATGCATATCCAAAGTTCTATAAAGATTAAAAATCTAAATTCCATCCACATATGCATATATATATATATATATATTTACACTGCTGGCCACCGTAAATGCAACACCTTGAAGGAAACATGCAAATAACATGAAATTTACAACATGCATTACCGGGGCTGAGATATGCAAATGATAGAATTTCAGCGCAGACGAACATCACGAGCGCCTGTGGCGCCACTTCAAAGCGCTATTTAAGGCTTGGAGTTTTCGACGATTTCAAGTTCGGCAATTGTGTTTTTCTTGTGGTTTTTTCAAAAAACGATCAATTATGCCTCGTAGTAAACAGCGATCAATGTTTGATCAAGTATTCGAGTTCGACAGAGGAAGGATAGTGGCCTACTGAGAGTGTGGATTATCTTTCAGGGAAATCGGAAGTCGTGTTGGAAGAAACCAAACAGCTGTAATGCGGATGTGTGACCGTTTCATGCAGAAGGGTACTACGGACCGACGTGTTCGATCGCATCCACCTCAGTGCACCACTTCACGTGATGACAGGAACATTGTGTGCATGGCAGTGATGGATCGCTCAGTCACATCACGAACCATAGCACAGCACATTCAGTCTGTAGCGTATCATCCAGTGTCTGCGCGTACCATTCGATGCCGTTTACAGCAGAGTGGTCTGTCCGGAAGACGTCCATTGCTTCGTCTACCCTTAACGCAGAACCACAGACGTCTCCGCCGCCAATGGTACGATGAAAGAAGGATGTGAACAGCAGAATGGAATGAAATTGTCTTTAATAACGAGTCACCTTCCTGTCTGAAACACCTCGATGGTCGGATTCGAGTCTGGAGACACCGTGGAGAGAGGATGTTGAACAGCTGCGTTATGCGCCGCCACACTGGTCCTGCACTGGATATTATGGTATGGGGCGGTATTGGATAGCCCTCTCGCAGTTCTCTAGTATGCATTGCCGGTACTTTAAACAGCCAGCGCTACATCTCCGAGGTGTTGGGGCCAGTTGTCCTTCCTTACCTTCAGGGCTTGCCCTCAGCCATATTTCAACAGGTTAATGCGCGACCACATGTTGCACGCATTGTCCAAGGATTCTTCGTCAATCGTCAGTTTGAATTGCTTCCCTGGGCGGCTCTCTCTCCGGATCTTTCGCCGATAGAAAACATGTGGTCCATGGTTGCTGAACGATTGACCCAGATTACATCCCAAGCTACCACACCAGATCAACTTGGGTAACATGTGGAAGCTGCTTGGTCTGCTGTACCCCAAGAACACGTTCAAAGTCTCTTTGAATCAGTGCCAAGGCGTGTTGCAGCGGTGATCTCCAACAACGTCGGCTACTCTGGCTACTGATTCTAGAAGGAACCACACTTCACAGAAGTCTATAAATTTAATCATTTGATACTTGTCAAAATGTTATCTACTAAATAAATTTTCTCTTGTCTTTCTTGGTGTTGCAATTTGGGTGGCTATCAGCGTATATATAATCATGCAATTGTACGTTAAAATGCATTTCTAAAACGTTTTCTGGAACAGAAAAAAACAATAAATCTAAAACCATATGCAAACTGTAAACAAAACTAACCAGAAACAGCCAAATCATAGTTTGAAATACACTAATTTTACTTTATGTACGGCAAACATCTCGTCTTGAAAGAATAAACAAAACTATTTTAACTCTTTAATTGTAACATTTTAATCGGAAATCGTCTGATCTTTTCCACGTTTTAGGAGGACGAAAAAAAAGGTTTTACATTTTTTGCTGGTAGGGGGAAGTCACCCTTTACAGATTCGGAAATGTCACATGAAAGGTTAATGAGGTTTTCGCTGTAAGCAAACTTCGGATGTTGCTCGTTGGCCGGTAATACGAGTCCTTCGAACTTAGAGTGTGAGATTATAAAATTTTAGTTGCACATTAATCATTAACAGGCTATGGAATCACGTCCTTAGATAATATACCGTTTCAAGAAGTACAGCTTAAGATCGCGTACTGATTATAAACCATTATAATGATTGCTTTTATACCCCAAAACCCAAGAAGAAAGCCGAAGCTGCATCTTAGTTTTACAGACAGTAATTTTGTAGTAAAAGAAAATATACCACATAAAGAAAATGATAGTGAAGCCAAGTAAAAATGAATCCAAGTACTCTTTACATTATAAACAACACAACATTCATGAAAGGGACATTACTGAGTGTTGATAAAAATTATTCTGGTGATAAAAACTATTATGGTATCCACATTAACCTCCATGTCTTTTCTGGTAGATATTTGAATTCTCTGGGATATTGCTCTAACTTCCTTATCAACATATGGAACCATTTTTTGCCATAGTAAGTGATATATTTGTTTAAGGATTGATAATTCCAGATAGCATAGAGCAGCTGCTATCAACCGGTATACTGTACGTCATAGAATTCAGTGAGTGGAACCAAGTTACAAACAAAACTAAACGTTTACAGGATCACTTACAATGACACTTAATTGTCACGTCAGATGACTGTTTCTTTTTCCAAATCTTAAGACTCTCCAAACATTATACGTATTTTATTAAGAGTTAATTCCAACACATATGAACAGATTCGATAACCTAAAGAAACGCTAGAAAATGTACATAGATTTCTCTGGTGATTATTTTGAGGAGATGAATTTGTTTCAAGGTTAATAATCTTTTTCTTCTTTATAAGAAATTGTCCGGTTACTTTATGGGCGCACCTTGTACATATATTTAGATTTAGATATTTTAACGGTATGTAAGGAACCAGAGAAATCAGGTCACCTGCATCCCCCCGAAACTATGAAATTACCTGCAGGCGATAATTCTGCCTTCATTGAGAACCGCAGCTTTATGATGATTTTTTAAAAGTCCTTTGCTTAATTCCAGCTCTAAAATATTTTTGAAAATAATTGCAAATAAAGCATTTTCGAGATGAAGTTACGTAGAATTACTTGAAAATGTGTTCCTCTTAACTGGGTTGTGGACTATAATAACATAAACTCTGGAATGATCCCCGGAAATTTTACTATTTTATCTCCAGTCAAACTTCTGATGAACGGTGCAGGAAAGATGTCAATCGACTTCGTATTCCCATTTTTATGTGAAAAAAACTAGGTCATACTATAATAATTTCAGAATACACAGTTTCATATTTGAAATTAGTGAATTTTGTTGTGAATTAGTGAATTGTGAAAATTAGTGAATTTGAAATTTTGAGGAATAGGGTGGTAGTACAGATTTAAAAGTTTGAGAAACTGTGCTTAGCGTATTATTTATTTCGAACCTATATTATTTAAACCATCGTTTATACATATTTTCTTATTGATCAACTCTGTGTAACATCAGCATGTTGTTGTACTAATATTCTAAGACTGAAACGAATTCGCGATAGAAGTAGCAGAATTCGGAAACATACTGACTTGTTAAAAAATTTGGAATACTCAGTATATTTTCAATTCCATCCTTCAATATGTGCTGTTAAAGAATTTCTCAGTATTTTTCTGCGTTCAGTTTTTTGATACTAAATTTATAGTCAAGATACCTCATTCTATTGCTGAAGTGAGGTTTTTCATTTAATTCTTCATTCTATTAAACAATGAAAAATACTAATAATAACTGTTTCATACACGTTAAACTTCTTGATTAGTAGTTTTTAACCATTTCATGAACAATTTGTATGATTATAAGCCGACTTATATTTGAATGGAAGATTTGATGTAATTAATTCATATTTCGTTAAACAGAAGCTGTTACTTTTTCCTGAATGATATAAGGAATTTTCACCTTTTCACTATTTGCCATTATAACGTACTAATTGGAAAGCATTTCCAGTTAGCAACTGAGAAGTCCGGAAATCGTCTTAGTAAAGACCTCGCTGATTATTCATGTTTTCCGGCTTCAAAAAAATTCTAAATCATTCTACAAAGATAAATCAGATCTCGTTATGGGCTACAATATCACCTGTATTTAATAGCTTCTTCCGAGCACATTACGGATCCCGAGTAACTGAAGTCTAATTGAATCTAGATTTCTTTAAAGAGCTTATTAATACCATTTTTATTTTAAGAATTACATTTAATACCATTAGACTTTAAATATTTACTTAACCCAAGAATCCGTCTGATTAATTTCTAGATGAATTCAGACTAATAACATAAATTTCACTCTTAGTGACTGACACTGAAAGAATGTTAGCCACAAAGAAAACATAGTGTGTAGAAATCCAGAATCTCTAAAACTGAGAAGGTAGTTCTTTTGGAATTTAAATTTACAAACCAGTCAACAAAATGTGAAAAAAATTCCAAATGGATATGAAACATCTTTATTCGCATTCCTCCTTAAAAAAGCACTTAAAAATTTTTAAACCTAATTACATCTTTTGTGTTGCTAAATTACTAACTCCTCGTTAAATTTGCGGGATGTAAAATAATTTCACAAACATTCTCGAAAATCTGGAAGCATATGAAAAGCATTCTAAAAGACACTTACGGCATGCGGAGCTGTGTACGTGTTTCCGAGAAATCTTCTCAATGAACTATGAACACAGACATATGTTCTTGCACAGTCAATTAGCTTACGCTTTAAGTGCTCCGTTGTTGCATTCCCAGACAAAAGCATAAAAAATGCGCTTTTGCACAGAGCGGTAATGAAATACTTTATCAGTGTTGTTTTTTAAGTTGCTTCGTCAATATCAAGCTTTTGTATACTTTTCCTGTGCGTTTCGTAGCATAGTTAGCTACACGTTTAAGAAATATTTTAAGGTAACTATTAATTCAATTAATTTTGATTATCTGTTCTCTGTTTACATGCACTTTAAAGTTGGCTGTGATGTTTATGACCAAGGAGATATCTAATTCCATTAAGGGTTTCGTACTAAATTGCATATTATTTGATATGCAATCAGCATATTTTACTTTGGAAGTTTAAATTAAATCTCAATGTTTGCTTTATCGTAATAATTTAGCAGTCCAAAATATAAACCAAATCAAACTTCTCAGAGCTGAAACGGTTAAGGACGCAACCAAATTTTTCTCTGAAGTACTTACACATATATGCACACACATGGAAAAAGAATTAAAAAAAGTGCCCGTTTTGAAATATGAAAAAAAATTTATTTTCTTGAAACATCTGTATATCAGTTCATAACAAACAATTAATCACTTCTATCAAAGATTATATAATCCATCAGAAACGTCTTTTAGCATTAAAACGAAATTTGAATACTTTTATGCAATGCACTGCAGCAAGACAATAATAGCTTTTGATTCAAACAAAATACTTAAAAGTTAAAATCTTATTAACACCGTTGAGTTTTCAAAACACTTTATTGTTAAATAATAAAGCCATCTTAGGAAACGGCCCGTAGCTGGATAAGAAGTGAAACGAATAATTATTTGGCCCAATACCAAATTTCGTTTTCACCCCAGAGCTTTGATCGATATTCTACACTGCACTCAGATACTGTTATAAATCTAGATAAAGATTAGATTCAATAGAACTGACATTTTGTCAATATAGATTGTGATCTCCTTGATGCAGTATAGTACTATATCAGTTTCTGAAACTTTCCTACCTTTCAAATGGAAATAAAACTTCTCTTTCTTAGGAGTTGTTGTATTGTGTAGTAAATTATTTTTCCTTATATGAAGTATTAATTGATAATTAGCAACATAAATCATAAATTTATGAAGTGTCGTTTTACTTGGAGTGAATAAGATCATTCTTAATGCTTACAATTCGATCGAATTCGTCTGGTCTACTGAGAGACTGGTTTAAGATTCGCCTCATGATTTTCATTACATAAACTAGTTCCTTAGAAAATCCTCTACGAAGGCACCTAACATTTACGCAGAGAGATTTCGTGATATTTCCTATATTTAATTTAACAAACAAACAAACCTGAAAATCCTTCAAAAATAAACTACTTCAGTAGAAGGAAAATTCAAATAAGATTTTATATGTATTTCTGAAAAAAAGGTTTTTAATTAACAATTATAATAGTAAACTACTTTAGATACTATTCACAAAATGTCACTGTTCAAGTACATTTAGAAATACATTTAGAATTTTTGGTACATTTTTAGAAAACGTTAATAGTTTTTAAAAGACTTTTATTCAGTTTATTTACTATAGGAAAGCGCATAATGTTCATATACTATAATTGGAATCATTTCCTGGAACATATTCTAAATTATTGTTTTCAGAGAAAATGAATTAATCTGCAACCCGTCGAGCCTACAAGAAGGAGCACTGTTCGGAGAATCAAGATACCTTAAAATAACTTGAAGGGACAGTACAAGAAATTAAAAGTCTTCATTCTTCCCAAATAAAAGAAAATCAAATATTCTGGTTTATAAACTCAGTAAATAATACACAGTACAGAGCACTTTAAAAGTAGCCTACATGAAAAACTTCTGTTACAAAAAGAATTTTGCTACAGTTACAGAAAGGAAACATTTCAGTATTGATCAGACCTCAAGCAAAATATAAGAAATTTTCACTGTTTTGAAGAACATTCAGAAACTTATATATAATCCAAGTAAAATCCTCTTGCTTGGACTATAGGCAGCATGAGCAGGAATATAAAAATGGAAATTTCACAAATTCAGCCAGAACATTTAAAGCCCTTTTACACAATGCCCTTTGTTACCTAACATTTCTTTAGTTTAGACATCATTAAGCGGCTATCTCCATGAGTAAAACATTTCGATGAGAAATTCATCAATGGAAGGGCAGAAGTAAACCTAAGGCTACAGCAGAGGCACCATGGCGATATAATCCGTAAATATCCATAGAAATTACGCGATATATTCACATGGTATAACAGCAGTGGTGATTACTGAATCAGAAACCGCTTAATAATATATTTTGAAAATTGTTTAGTGCTTTCGTTATTTTAATGAGTTTAATGCCTTATATGACGCTTATTTCATACCAAAGTGATTGATTAATTTCTTTACATAACAGTTTATAATAAAAAATTTATGGCGCTTTTGGAACGATTAGTATATTATTGTAAATCATACAATTTTATATTTCCTTAATTGATTTGTGAGTATTTCTATCATTAACAATTAGCTATGTCTGACAGACTTCTCTGGCATAATTTTTTTAGGATACCTTTCTCTCTGCTTACGCGTAAGTCTTCACGCACAGAACTCTAAGTTACAATATAGCCTCAAATGTATCCTTTATCATGGATATTCTCTCAAAAGGATATTACTCTCCGTTGGATAACTTAGCGTGCACAGATGTCCAAGGAAATGGGCAAGACGCCACCACCAGGAGCGACACTGATGTTAAAGTACAACTATCAGTGACGGTAGTCTAATTATCAAGAGTTAGCAAGAGCGGCAGGAAGAATGCTACATAGTTTGATGTCTAAACAATATGGTGCCTACACGGTATGAATTCTACTCCGTACGAGTCTGATGTCTTTGATGTCCCAGGAATGGCAATAAAGATATTATAAACAAAATATTTAATGATACCATGCATTTAAAACTCACCATGTAATCACCACGTACCAATGCGTTTGTGACGTAAAGCCAGCAGACGCCATCCGCCGAATTAAAGAATGCGACGTCATTAAGAACATAGGAAGTAATTCCCCAACATATAATTCATTTACCAGTACTAACCTTCACTCCACTTTTCTGTAAATATTATGCATTGTTCTACTAAGAAATTTTACATATATTTAATTTCTACGAAAGAAACGAAAGAAAAGAAGAAACTTCCACAATATGGAAAGATTTATTATCAAATACTACTATATTATTAGCAAGACAAAAATAAGAAGAAATTAACTTAAATGGAATAAAATTAAGTAAATTGTATCATTTGTAATAAACATATGAACATATTTCGAGAAAACAACTGACATGATTCAGATCTTGATGAATGGGATTTTTCATTAGGCAGAAAAGACTATTTATTATTATTGTTAACCATTATCTGCGTAAATTAGTATGTACATTATTACCTTTTTAAGATTTATTTGCGAGCTCCAGAAAGAAAATTTCAAAATTATGAAGATGTAATGGTACCCGTTGCCCAAAGAGGACAAGCTTCCGTACGATTTTCTACACATTTTTCTGAATTATGTTATTATTGTTACAGTGGTACCTTGACATACGAGTTTAATTCGTTCCATAAGCTTGCTCGTATCTCAAAGCAATTTCCCCCATTAAAATTAAGTGAAATGCCATTAATCAGTCCCAGATCCCAGAACAGTTGTTTTTGTTAAGTGTTTTTGAATAAGAAAAATGTATTTACAAGAAGAAACATTTATTTATAAATAACAAATACATATTCTATAAAAACATAATAAAAGAAAAAGTGAAGTGCTTACGGGAGCGCTTAATTTTCGTTACTGGTCTTCGCTTTTATCGTCACCGCTTTTCTCATTTTCACCTGCAGATCGTTTAAAAAAACTGTGCAAGGAGGTTTCTTTCTTCCTCCCTTTCAGGATATTGAGGAAATGAGTTAGGCAAGTTTCGTTGAACAACTCCGATGCACGACCAGTTTCAACTTTTTCGAGGTGATTTTTATCCACGAAGTCTACAACTTTCTCGCACATCCCCAAGGTCTCCTTTATATCTCTTGTAGAGATAACCTCCTCCATCTCTGGCTCCTCTTCGAAACTAATTTTTCGCTGCATCAACACACTGTTAGACGCTACGCATGTTGGGGTCGTGTGCAGCGGTGTAGTGTGTGATTCCTCGTATCTCAAATTTTGCTCTCATCTCAAAGCAAAATATCGCTCGCTCGGCGGTTCGTATCTCAAAACACTCGTATATTAGGGAAGTCGTATATCGAGGTACTACTGTAGTATGTTAAAGATATTACAACGTATTGCAAAAGAAAGTCGTTTCAATGATTAAATGTAAATGAACAATGCAAATGGGTAGTTAAATTAATTGTATACTTCTCTAACATTTTTGAAATTACTTTTGTTGCACTGTTTTTGCACTATAATGAGTCAAAAAATTAAATAGCAACCATTGTTCATAAGCACTTTTGGACTTCTTTGAGACATTCGGATTTATTTTTGCCTTTTTTCTTTAAATCAGTATAAAAATCGATTGCAAATATTCACTTTCTCATGCATTTTCTTTACTTATTTATCATGGTAATTTAATTATGATAATCCAAATGGCATTCGTAAAAGTATTAAATCCAAATTATAAGTCTCAAAGATGTATGTTGCGGTGCTTTTCTGCTGTTTTGTAGAGTTTTTGCAGATGGGATTGTAACTGATAAGAATGTTTGAACTTTGCTACGTAATTAAGTACACCTGAAAAATAACGTCCCTTGCTCCGATGATCGTTTTCTAACTGTTTATTAAAGGAAAAATTGCTGTTTTGTTAACTAATTTTCTTCTTTTTGGAAATCGATTAAAGGCTGAAATTGCACCTTCTCGATTTAAGAAGATTTAATTGCCTAGTTAATTGTTCTAGCTCCGTAACGCGTATAAAAATCTGTAATGGGATAGATGAAGGCAATAGGAGGTATTAGATGAGATCCGACATCAAAATTTGACAGGTTCATTATCGCCACTGCGGAAATTACTGTCCCGCATTAAGAAACATTTATGCTGGCTCATATCTGTACAACACTGTAAAGCAGTTTTACTTATCTCGCTAAAAATATTGCAAACTCTTTGAAGACTGCTGTAATTTTTTTCACCCGCTTTGAAATATAACTAATATGTAGTAATACATTCTTCGAGAATGAAATGAACTGAAACCATGCGTGAATTTTTGGAATGTATGTCACTAACATCTAGCATATGTTTTGAAAATGAAGATTAGCTAGAACAATGAGGCAGAAAATGCTATTATGCTTGCTTTCAAGTATAATACTTGGACATATTACAGACTGTAACATTTTGAGTTGCAACTTCTTTCACATGTAAAATTCTAACATCCTTTATTATCATTACAGCCCTTCGTAAGCATAAGCCTTCTACGAACTTGGGGCTTTAAATAATGTCGCAGTTAAACATTTTGCTGTCGTTTGCAGATACTAATAAAAGATTTGATTTTAGTTATATAGAATAATTAAAGATAAAAATAAGTCTCTTTAAAGCCTTTTGATTAAGGATGATATTTTCAAATATAATAACTTTCGAGCAATAGAGTCTCTCAAGAAATAAAGTATTTAATTTTAGTTATATCCAACAATTAAAAATAAAAAGAAGTTTTTTAAAGCCTTTTTATTACGGATATCCCCTTTCATTAAGGAATCACTCATTAAGGGAGATTTCATTTTCATTTTCCCTAAATATCTCAACTTTCGGGCAATGCAGACAACTGGAATATTTAGTTATCAGTTTTATAAAGTATTACACAGTTCAAAACAAATGTATTTCCATGACTAAAACGTCCACGCTGGGTTAATAAATAATTGTTTTAGTAATGGCTTTCAGTCAGTTATTGTTATTTTAACTACTGTCTTGTTGGCTATGTAGTTTGTTTTTGAAAGAGATTTCCTATAATCATTATTACATAATCATGCACATTAAAATTAATCGTCAGAATATTTTTCCATTCTTCCGATAGGACAAAATATATACACATTGTAAGGTTTTAGTTAAACTAACCAAGTTTTATTTTAATTTAAAATTTTCTATCTCCTCTCTGTTTCAACTTCCCGTCAGAAGAAGCGCGCGTTTTCAGCTTATGCTAATTTCGAAGTACGGCCAAGTACTATTTAAGCCAGAGGTAGAAACCTCTTATTGTGAGAGAGCTTTAGTCTCAGATCACGGCCACTCGGCTCAACGTTCGCCTGACCAGCTAGCAGTTTAAATTTATAAGCCATAGTGCTTACTACGTGATTGCATTGTAAAACAATTTGAAGTGCGCTAGTATTAGTATATCTTGCTACGCACCCTTTCAAGTAGAGGCCAACGTCCGCGAATCGCTCTGTGAGCAAAGTTTGAATTAAGTTCTATTTAAATTTAGTTAAGTTTATTTGATTGTTAAGTTCGACCCAAGTGCGGTCTTTTACTTTCTGTATTTCTCCCGAGTTGGGAAGTTTGTAAATAATAGTGATTTAATAAAAGAGGATTTCAAATCCCTTCACGTGCAGTTATTCTCCAACTCAGCCAGTAGATCAGAACAAAGCTAACCTTTCATCAGCTCACTGTTCCAGTTCAGGACCTGAGAAGAAACACCCTGGTCAATATTTCACAATGTTCTCCAAGAACACACACAGAATACTCAGTCCTGATAACATAACTTATATAAAATCATTGTGCAACTGGCCTTGGTAAGCAAATGTAATAAAAAAGGCCACTTTTCTTAGAAACTGAAAGTGTACACTGAGAAAAAAAGGGGAGGGGGCAGTTCTACATTTCCCGTTCTACTGGTCCAATTGACGAACTTGCGTTTCTCATGTCTCGAAAGCGCGACTAAGGATATGTATTAGATTTATATATATAGCATTGCTCTATTATAGATATTTTGACACAAAATCGGACTTTTCCTGAAATGATATGCCAAGTGTTTTCCATATTTCGTTTCTAAGACTCAAATTATGCCAAACTGCCACGTTTTGTAAAAATCGTACGAGCAGCTTTTAAAAAATTAGCTCTCAAAATTTCAGCTCCTCAGTGTTAATTGAATTTGATGTATATTTGTTAATATCACTTTTTTATTAACTTTACTCGACTCCTTCTTCCAGAATTCGAAATTTAGGCCTAATCCAATTATAATCTGCACATTTTTTATGACTGATTTTTAAAATTTGTATTTTTAAATCTTTTATATAAATTTTTCGAAAAACTTTCTGTATTATAACCTATAAAAGTTTTAACATCATCTTAAAGTAGATGTATTTCTAGGCATACCTGCAAAAGAATAGAGATTTTTATTCAAAATTTCATAATATATACGTGAATTTACATGTTTGCGCGTTTTGAAATTTGGCATATTCATTACAAGTGATAATAACGCCAAATGTGATTTTATTACTTTGTTAAAATTATTTAAAAATAATGAACGTAACCCTTTTTTCCGCTCATGTACATTGAAGAAAAGGAAAGCAAAATAAGTTGCTATAAATTAAAAAGCTCGCCAAGTGAATTATTCTTGGCGCAAACTGAAAAAAATGCGCCAAGAAAAATTTTTAAATTTCTCCTTAAATTTCGCACCAAATTTTAGAAAATTTAATATTTATGCATAATTTGAGTCATAGAATCGAAGTATTGAAAAAAATTAGCATTTTCTAAGTCGCGTTTTCGAAACATAAAAATGTAATTTGAATTTCGTCTATCGTCCTAGTAGAACGGGAGATATAGAACTGTCTTTTTTTTCTTTCTTTTGTGCAGTGTACATTACATAATTATACATGTCACTTTGTGATTTTTTCCAAGTATGCAGAAATTCTTAAAACAAAACCCGTACTAAGTTTACGTCAGCGCAATCCATATATACTTTTATAATTTTAATGAAGTCACAACTTTGTTCTCTTTTAAAAGACTAGACAAAAATACGACATTCATCAAGAATTGTCTGACAAAAGGCAGCAGATTGAAATTTTGAGCACGAAGCTTTGTATTTTTATTATTCCGTCAGAAAAATCCATTTATCATGTTTTTCTTTCCCTTCTGATTTGTACGCTTAAGCATGGAGTTATATTTGTTAAATGCTGTGGAATTTCCTTAAGATGATATTAGCTACTTGCGGGAAAGGGTATAGGAAAATTTACTTATTAAATTATTTCGACATTAATTACTCGTATGCATCATTTTAAATAAAAACCAAGAAAATTTTCAATTAGAAAATCATATTAAATTAGAAAACCATATTTAATTTGGCTTCTTAAGTCAAAGTAGTTTATTATATTGCGAGCGCAAAGGAAAATGCCTTGTCAAAAAAAATGTCATTAGATAGTGCGCACAAATTACCGCATGTATAATGCAAATATAACTTATTCACAAGGAAAAAATAAATCACGTATCTTGTTTTATTTTATGTACTGCCATGCCACACTAAGTAGCACACAACATCGTTCTGTATCAAGACATAGTCCATTAGCTAAAACTAATAACAATATTATTTTTTCCTCACTAAAATGTTTGCAATAACATGCATAATGACGCATAATGATGCAGTTTACACATAATGATGCAGTTCCGGCATAATGATGCAGTTCCGGACCACAGCATAGACAAATAAGATAAATGTCTAGGGCCCGGGTTTTTGAAGGTCCGGTCAAACCGTCCACTTTCAAAAAATTGTAAAAACACAAAATAAATAAAAATTTATCCATATACTCAATTTAAATTTAATCTACATCTGCACGTCCCCTTTTTTATTAAGATGTGTTGTTGTTGTTATTTATGCTCGCTTGTCTGAATCTCTTTATATAAATGTTCCACTGTACACGGACAACATTTCTTTGAGTCAGCGGCGCTGAACTAGCTGATCTATAGGTAGGGCGTGACACGTGATAATGGGTACGTATTGCATGGTGCGCAGAAGTCGAGCAAAAACGTTAAACATATCAAGAGTAGAGAGACAATTTTTGGCTCTAAATATTAAATTTCTGGAACTGATTAGTTAGTTGAAGTTTTTATATAATAAATTATATAAATGTTGTAGGTTTTATATAATAAATTGCATAAATATTTTATATAAGAGGAATTATCGTTATTATTCTCAGTACCTCGTATTTTCGGCTTCCAGTGCCGAAAAAAGAACGCGTATGGAGAAAATGCAGGAAGAAAAAAATACACAAAAATGCTTCGGTTAAATATGTTATTAATATAAAAACAAATAATATTGATGCGGAAGGTTCAGTCTGAAGTAAAGATTATAGAAAACGAAGATGTTGGATATTCTGGATACCAGGAAGTATACGCAGAAATGACAGAAAGCAATGAAACCGAAATTGAAATAATAGAAAAGAAACACATAGTAAATAAAGTACTCAGCATAATAAATAACGTACTCAGCACGCAGTGTGAAATTTTACAAGAAATTGGGCAGTTACAATCAGTATTTGAAATGATCAGAAACTTTTGGAATATTATAAATTTATGCAGAATAATTTTTTGTTTATAAAATGCATCATTCGGTAGGCGAAAAAGGCATTTAAGTGTATAAAGAAGATTTAAAGTAAAATAGAAACTAAATAGATTTTTACATACGTTAGAGCATGTTGCAGAGCAGATAACCATCCTACAATTTATTTTCATATAGACTGCATAATTTCTTCCTTACCTTTATAGGTTTGACTTTCAGAACTCCTTTGATTAAGCAGATATTTGATTAAGCTGGAAAATGTAAATTTGCTTTTGTATCTGTATAAACAGCATTGATGGCAAATTCAGTTTGCAGAAGAACTATCTTTATTTCAATAACTTCAAATGGGTTAAAAAAGAAACACATAAATTTGGAGTTCGGTACAGTCATAACTGCCGTGATTCAAATATCATCTCCATATTGCAAGTAATGAAGTTACACGCAGACAACTATGGAATAATTATGGAATAAACCCTCTAGCGAATAAGAAATATTTTATAAAAATACTGCAGTACATTTCAGTGATATTAAATTACATCAAATAAAAGAAATAGGGAAAAAGAGACAATCAACTAACTTCTTACAGGATTAAAATTTTCCAGTGAAATAATTAACTATTTGGTTAAACAAGAGATAATTTAAAAGAAAGATATGCTTAAAAGCAGTTAATAAAAAAGGACTCAACAATAAATTGTACAGCAAACAGAGCAAAATGAAAAATAGAAATAAATAAAAGTCATAGAAATTAAAAGAGTTTTAAAATCCCTTTCTAACTTTACATCAAAACTGAAAACATCGTTCATTCTGTATCCAAGTACATAATATTGGATATCAGAAATGTCTTTTATACGCTATACTAATAGCCTCTTTGAATGCATTATAAATTCAGTATTTTATATCTTTATTAGAAACGAAGTAAGGATACAATTACATAAGCAACGCGCTTTCCATTCAAATATTTCAGTTTGTCACATTATATGCATGATAAAATATTTAATAAGTATTTGTATTATTTCTAAATTGCTCAGTTTGTCACATCATATACATTACAGTTTTAAAATTTGTGAGGTAAATTTAAAATCGCCTTTTCGAAAGTAAACAACAGTCTTAGAATTTGCTACAAGCTAGGGAAGTTAAAGTACTTTCGCCTCGAGACTGGCAACGTCCTTGACATCTGATGCCAGCCACGTTGTTATGCTTAGGAAGTAAAACATAACGCCATATAATAAATATATTGGGATCTAAATGGAAAGAATCCAGATTAGACATTTCTGGCATTAAAATTTAAATTTGTAGAGCATCGCTTCTCACTGCAAATAAAAAAAAACATTAAAAAAGGTATCTGAAAGCTTTCAGATTTTACATTACGACAAAAGGAGCGTTTTTTTAATGTTTTGTTTGCTGTACTTATTTATTAAATACCATGTTCTTCGCATTTAAACCATAAAATTCAATTCAACGGCAATATCGCAAAATATTTTTAAAATGAGTATTTCTTTAGAATTTCCGCTACTCAGTCTCGCGGGCTGGGGATAATGATTTTTCCCCGAACAGTGTTGCGATTGCTCGCTTTGAGTTTCTTAATAAAAAATTCCTTAAAGTGCTGCAAAATATGAAACGAATAATAATAATTTTTTTTTTTTAAAATTGGGAAAAATTCCAAACTTGGACTTTCAGATATTCATATTCAGAAGAGGATTACGTTACTCAAAATTTGAGAGCTATAGGTACCGTTATTTTAAAACGATGCGAGAAACATACATACATTTATGCAGCCTCTTCATTATTTAATTTCTTTAAATATAACGCAGAGCAATAATATTTGGTGGGAACAGTTTGAAAAGTGATACGGACATTTACAGTGAATCCACGCAAAATGCCAAAAGGAAATTAATAGCCCTTCTGAGATAACGCTTCTTTGAGATAGAAAGGCTTAATACGTCTATGTGAAATGGCTCAAATTATAATATGCTATGAAACAGTAACTAGAACTAAATTAATTGTAAAATTCAGAAGACTGTAATTATGCACTTCGATCTACTCGAATACCACTTAATTTTGCTAGAACTCATGTTTACTTGTAAAAGTGATATGAGAAACTTTCATCGTGAAACAGCAAAAAATAAACAGACATCTTCTTTTAATTCTTTCTGGTTCAAAGTAATTTTTTTTAATGAAACGTTCATTCATAAGTTTTATTTTTTCTTCGGTTTTTCAAATTCATCATGTATTACTACAAGATTGATACTTCCTTCGTATTGTTACGATTTTTATACTTAGTTAGCTAATTTTAGTAGAATTATCATTAAAATTGTTGTATTTCCCCGTGCAACGCAGCGCAAGACAAATGTGAGAAAGCTACATGTCGGAAAAGTAAAAATACAGGAACACGTGCATTTAACATTTAGTAAATAGGTATCTCTTTAATTTGTATTAAAATTGAATAAATGTAATTGACCACTGTGCTAGCTGTAACTTAATTACATCCTTTTTTTGTTTTTCAGAAATGTATTTTAAGCCGAAGAAAGAGCGTATCAGTTCAGTTGTTTAGTTAGCTGCTTAGTTACTGTTACTGCGATTTGTTTAATTCCGCGGGAAATAAGATAATTGAATTAGCTTTCTCTTTAAATAACACTTTGTATTGCGTTGTATTTTAACGTTTTTAGTAGTTTGAAGTGTACTACTGATTATACTGTGTGATGTTGGGAACAATTATGTGAATATCTCTGAGAAAAATTCCAGCCTCCTGATACATTTCCTTTGATAAGAATAAATTGTTTTAACCTTTAATCGGACTTGAGCTTTCAATCTATCATGAACCGGAACGCATCCAGCACTTTTTGGTGTCAGAAATGGGAGTGAATACCAGTGACAAAAGCGATGGAAGAACATTTAAGGCAACTCGTCCAAAGGGCTGTCAACTCGGTCAAAGAAGAGACGAAAGCTGGCCAAGATTCTGTTAAAGAAGAGATGAAAGCTGTTCAAGAAAATATTGAAGCAGCCCAAAAATTACATGCATAATAGAAATCAAATTTGAATCCATGGAAGGCAGAATAGACGCTGTTGAAAACAGAATTGGACACATAGAAGAAAGAGTTTCTTCTGGCAAAGATAAGAGCGAATTTTTGTCGTGGAACAGCGAATCGAAGGCAGAGTTTCCACTGTCCAACAAAAGATTCATGACAGGGTTTCTGCGGTGGCCAAAGAAGTTGGTATCTTGAAGAACTTCTTTGGCCACCGCTTTGTTTCCAAAGGCATACAAAGTATATATATATATATATACAAAGGAAAATAAAGGGAAAACTTACCAAACATACTGAATAGTTTTATACATGCAAAGGTTACATGTAGTTACTGCAAGTGAAATTTTGTTCATATGAATAATAAAGTTTTATTTTGCCAAATGGTAAACATACATATTAATGTAAACATTTTCGCTTATGGCTTTTTCTGAAGTGTGTAAACTATAAGTGTTCTCACTTGACGCTCCAACAATAATCAGCCATCATATGTACATCTTATCTACTTTGGTACTGGGCCTCCATAACCTCCAAATTTTGGTGGAACCGCTCATCCTGCTCATGGCTGACTGAGCCAAAATTTTTGGGAAATTATGAAGATGGCTCTGTAAACAGAGCAGTCTAAATGCTCATGCTGCAACCAAGCATTTTAAAGCTATCTAAAAGTTACTGGATAACTTCGCTGTAATTCTGGGCTTATGAATTTCAGAGAAAGTCTTTGGCAATGTTTCCAAATGCAAACCAAGCATTTTTTTGAAGTTCTGTCATTGTTCCAAAGGACTTTCATCTTTAAGGAGTCCGAGTCTGTGAACATCAAACACACCATTATTTATCTTTTCAAATGACAAGTTAGAAAATGCTGATATGAAATGCTTGAAATAGTCTGCTTCAGTATACAAAGCTTTGTGGATATTTACTATTTGATCCAAAAGTTCTAACTTAGAGCCCCACGAACACTAACAAGCGAATAATCGCTTAAGTGTCTGATCAGAACATTTAAGACTTCAGGAGGGTTTACACCCCTTTATTTTTCACTATATTTACAGTCAGTTCCTACTTGGAACTTTACACAAAGCCGCCACTCGGGCTTGAACTTAAAATAATAATAATTTAAACTAAAACTAGCTTAACTAAGCTATTTAAAAGGTATAGCCGAAGCTATCAGAGATCTAACTAGTTGGTCCCTAACTATTAATTAAATCGGCGAAGCCAAGCGAGGGCCTAAGGTAAGGCCGAGCGTAGCAACAGCTCAGAGAGACATAGCCAAAAGGCAAACGCGCGCTAGTCAGGGAATCAGACTCTCTCTTCCGAAGTCGGTGAAGTCACGACTTAAATAGTACTCTTTCTTATTTGCATTAACTGCGTTTCCTAATTTATAGTCTGGCAGGAAACTGTAAGCTGAAATTATAATAACTGTTAATAAACTTAGAATAAACCTTACAGCTTTAATAAATTGCTTTATGACGGCCGGTTTTATATGCAAAGGCTGAAATATAACATTCTTTATGTCTTCAAATCACTGGGATAGAATGTTTGGATCACTAAGTTTCAAGTCAGATATTGGAAGCCAATGCTTCTCTCGAGGTCTGCTGTCCCAAATACGCAAACGGGAATACCTAGTATATTCGCATTGCTGACCAAGGAGGAGGCAGACAATGTTAAGGTTAACACAGATGATGCTTCGGTACATATCATATCGCAACAAATCAATGACTCTCTTCATGTCGTCCTATTCGTCATACAAACAAACTGAATGGCCTATTTGCATTACTACACCAAATAAATTTCCATTGCGGAAGAGGGCACACTTCAAGCTCCGCTTTGAGTTATCGGTGCACAATCGCCATTGAATTACGTTATAGTGTGAAACTGCTAACTCTTCCATTAAACCATGCGCGTTATAGCAATACGGAAATCCAACATCACTCCGAAAGTGTTGCAGAAACGCACTTTATCTTGATCCAAACTATGATAATTTTGCTCCTTTTTAATTCCGTTTTTCTCGTGCAGTCTTGATGCTAACAGGCCTTAAGTTTTTTCGGATAGTCCCAAATCTTCTGCCAAATCATTCAACTCGTGCTAGTCAAATCCCATAAGAATGGAATCATCTTTAGTTTCAAAATAGTCGTTCGGGTCAATTCGATATTTACCAGATTCTTATTCCTGTTCTTCCAAAAAGGGTAATTGTTTGAAAAATGGCACTGGGAGTTTAGCTGAGTGAGGCACTGAGCTGATGCTAAAGTGGGATACTCTATTTTACATTGGGTTTTCTTGTCATATCCTGTAGCTTTCACTATACAAAATTAACAAATGATTTTTGGGCTCTCGTTAAATCATAAGTATACCAAATTGAAATTTTGAATGTGTTCTCTTCATCCAAATGCGTAAACTCCCGACACACTGCTTGCATACTTTGTGAAGGGTCCATGATTTATCATAATCACCAAATTTCACTTTAAAATAGGCTTCCCTGACCAATGCACTGATGTTTGACTGGAGATGGTGAAACTGCCACATACGTAGGAAAACGAATAGCAGCTGTTTAAGCACTTACGACGAGAACGACAAGAGGCTGGCATAAGGAAAGGTTTATATAAATAAATAAATAAATAAATAAATAAATATAAACTAAGCACTGCTAATCTTGTGTGCAAACCAGAACTCAGATTCCTCGTCTGAATAGGATTTTCTATATCACAGCGACACACAACGCCTCAATACAGTGTCTCAGGACTAGTCTGAATTAGTCTAGATAAGTAGGCACTTGTCTCTGGGCTCCTACGGCGTTATTCAACCGGCGCCAGTCGGAGGGTTTATGTCTACCAGTAGGAATGCAGTAGTACTTCTATGATCCACGCTCGATGCTGCGAAGGGTGCTCACATTCACAAAGGTGCAGAGAAATATCTTGACTTGTTAGAAGAAAATTAACTGCAGTTCTTAAATTACCATGCTTCTTTAACTCTAAAACAAAAACCGAACTCAACAGAAATTGTTTTACAAATTGTTCCTGAGTGTTACGAGACGCAGTAACTATTACAATACAACACGGAGTAGAAATAAAGAAATATTGGTGCAGGCTATAATTCAGGCCACGCCAATTTCGATGCATTGTCAAAATGTACGAGCTGTATCCGGTTCCAGTCGCTTTGCGATCATAGCATGTGTAGTGCTAAATAAACGATTGATTTCTGTAAACGTGCTAGCGAAACTGTGGAGGAAAGTGGAGTCATCTAAACATTCGACTTTTGCATTCTATATGCTTTAACCATATATTTTTTAAAGGTATCTGGTAATCGGACTGAGGCAGATTCTGAAGATAGCAACAATGCTCTCCAATAACTAAAAGACAACAGTCGGCTTGAACAAACATAGAGAAGCTAGTCAACTCTAGACGTAAAGACATAGTCTCTCAGAATATGAATATTTAATGAAATTATCATACTTAAATTATATATTCTTACGTAAAAGAATATAAAGCGATTATGTGTTACATCTCTCCTTAAGAAAATTTGGCAATAAAATATTTCAAAACAACTGTAAAAAAAGGCAAAAATCAAAGTTGCTAAAAATTAAGAAGTAAATGCATAAATTAATTAATTAATTAATAAAGGTTGAATCTAAAACTGATTCAGTCAAGCCGTTTCTCAAGAAAGGGGACTTAACTGAATTACTCTTAAAAGCCACTATTCTGGCACAGCTCCCAGATGAATTTCAACCTGAATGTGGAAATCATCAATCTTTTAGAATCAGTTTATAAGTAATTAATAATTAATATCTGAATTTCACATCGATCAGAATGATACTCCAAAAATGGCCTTTTCCATTACAAATAATAAACCCAGATATTCTTCAATAAAGTCTTAGTTGCTGGTAGT